>JAQHUG010000011.1:9838119-9867272 GCA_028555095.1 Dicrostonyx torquatus
GCGGCTTTGGAGCCTGTCCTGGAACTAGCTCTTGTAGACCAGGCTGGTCTCGAACTCACAGAGATCCGCCTGCCTCTGCCTCCCGAGTGCTGGGATTAAAGGCGTGTGCCACCACCGCCTGGCTGAAAACAACACTATTATAAAGTCTAAAATATAATCAATATTTGATAAATAACATGGAAGCAGGGGTGGTGGCTGGAGAAAAGCAGCCAAGAGGGAAAAGAGGAAAAATGATTAAAATATGTTGGATATATGTATGAAAATGTCATGGTGTAGCCTATTATTTTGGACAAAACATATACACTAATAAACTTTATTATGAAGCATCTGTCATCCCCTTTCATAATTAACTTTTTATCTTGGGCAGTTTTTGAGGAGTCCACAAATTGGGATCATGATTTCTGAAATCCTTGTTACTTTGAGGATGTTGTGTTCAGTGTTACAAGTAGACACACACATACACACACACACACACACACACACACACACACACCTCTCCTGGTTTCATAGGACTATAATCTGAAAGAAGAAGGGAGTACACAAATAAAGAGATTATAAACTGGGATTTATACCAACAGTGTTTGTAAACAAACATTCAAATATAATAGAGCTCCTGAGACTGACAAATATGCTGTCATCAAGTTCCACTCTTACCCCCTTTCCTCTATTTTAAAAACCTGTTGCATCACCCAGAAGTTTATATTTTTTGTGTGTTGTTCCTAACATCACCATCTCTCTTGTATCCCTGATGTATTTTTAAATACATCACTTGACACACACTTGAATGAATGGTTTAGTTAGTGGTGAAGCTGCTGGAGATGGAGTTCTCTAAAGTCATGAAGGTATCATTGGGTTTCCATGTATCCCCTGGAATGTAAGAGGGTACAGGAAGCTCCCTTCAAGGAGTTTTCTACATGTAAAGGGAGGAATATTTGATAAACCTTTTAGTCTGTGGATGTTTTATCAAGGGGATTAAAGAGTGATCCACTAAAAGTAAATTAGTTCAGTGAACTGCAGACTATTTTTCAACTGTCAGACAAAAGTTTGGATTCTCAGTTAAGCAGACATTTTGAAACAACAGGGACAAGACTAGGTCTATCCATCTCTCCCCTATCTGACAGCCTCAAACTCAGGATTTTTTTTTATTATAACAATGTGTCTCTCTTATTAGCGTGAATTACTTATCCAGAACAATGGATTCCATTTTGACTGTGTTCTTTCTTCTCCCACAACAATAATTAGCTACTCCCTTAAACACAAGTTGAAGAAATATTTGCAAGGGAATTTGCCTAGATCCTTTCTTAGGTGCCGCACCACATGCTGCTTCTTTTGCTGAGCACATCAGATCTGTTAATCTCTGCTTAACACTTAGCTGTGCTTACTCTGTGATTCTCCAAAGACTAAGAAATACACACTGAATTATTGAATTGGAGAGAAAATGATTCCTCATGACTAGGATGCTGAAGTCTTTGGGAATAATTAGCTTTTGGAAGAACTATGAACAGGTGCAAAATATCTGCTTCTTTATTAGACTATAGACATACCTGTATTTCCCTTCTGTCCCTTGTTCACTCTGTCTCTTCGTTTGTCTTTGTCTATCTGTCTCTTTCTGACTGTCTTTCTGTCTGTGTCTGTCTGTCTGTCTTTCTTTCTCTGTGTGTTTGTGTTTTTCCCCCCAGAAATTTAACTGAATTCACGTGGCATACCTGCTTACACCTCATTGTAAAATATTAACAATTTTTAAAATTTGTACCTTTTTAATTGACTTTGAACCAAATAAGTTTTTCCATGCAAATTAAATATGCTAGCTGAGTACGACTGTACTTAGTGGTTACTAATATACTTAAAAGCATTTCACATGTAAACTTCTCTAATTGCAAATCTGTGATTTGTCTTTTTCTATAGAGCATTGAATTGGTGCATCTCTGTGCCAGAGGCTTTCATGACTCTGTAGCACAAATGTAAATCTATGGGGCTGTATCCATAGCAACAGCTTACATCACTATTTTATCCTACACATAAACAGCAATTTTAGTAATTATGTTCCTTGTGTTCAGTCTGACCACAGGTACACAATAGGTTCTTAGAGAGATGTCAGCTATTTTCGCCTTTTGGAATAGCAAACTGTTGAAGTAAACCATTTTTAGACAACTCTGTATAAATGTAGATTTATAGAGAAGTCAACATTTATTTTAGGCTGTGATCTTCAATGAAAGTAAGTTAGGGTAAAATTGCACAACAATCTCTGTTCCTCAAAGTTTGACTCAAATTATCTATGCTGAAATTAACTCGTTAAAGTGAAGTTTTTTACTGCAGACCTAAAAATGTATTCTGGGTAGAATCCATTAATATGCATTTTAATAAGTTTCTTAGAGACTTTTATGCTTGTTATAGATTAAGAACTAGTGCCCTAGAGGCAATTTGTATTTATAATTCATAAAATACAGGCCAAGAGTTTCAAGGCCCATTAGGGACTCAAAGAGACACTTATCAAGGGAAACAACTTTATTGAAACCATAGCATAATATAAAATGCTACAATAGAAAATAAAAAGAGAGTAAGAATGCAAGCAAAGGAGCATATATGACTTTGTAAAAATAAGTTTACACAAATAAAAAGTTCCACTCTCCTAGAGTATATTCTGAAGCCTTCTTGTGAAGCCCATGCTTCTCACGACGTCTAAATTGAGTCACCGAGATTCTGTCAGACCATTGCTCTAAGGAGACAGAAAACCGTTCATAGCTACTTTTCTGTATAATGATCTTATTAAACCATGAAGTTTTCTATCTAAAACTTTTAAGGCATAAGAAATGATATGAACACTATCAAAGTTATTCTTTACTTAGATATTGAGTTTTTATTTAAAAAAATACAATCCCAAGATTGGGTTCCAGCTCATATTTCCAATGTCCCACTGAGAAAAAAAATCACTCATATTTCCAATTTCAAGTTTTTCTTACCTTTGTGATTCAAGTATGTGTTTAAAGCCAGTGTTAGCAGATCCCAACATTGCAAATCCTTGTCTCACTGCTTCATCTCATTTAGTGCTGAAATGAAAATATTCTGTAGATGGTCTTAGAGTTGTACCTGTTAGCACATCAACAACAAAGAAGTGTAGGCAGAATGTTTTGTCCCAAATAACCACATAAAGACCTATCATTAAGCATAACCCATATTTATTATCTAAGTTCTACCACACGGCTCGGTACCTTTCTTTAGCAAGGCATTCTTCTTGCTTCTCCCTGCATCTCCTGCCAGCTCCTCCTTCCTTCATCCCAACTCTCTCTTTCTGTCTGCAAATCCTATATAACATCTCCTTGCCTAGTTATTGACCTTTTATTAAACCAACAAGGGCAATGCATATTCACAGTGTACAGAAAAATTGTTCCACAACAAAGAAGTACTGCTCAACAAAGGGAAGAAATAAAACATTTCAAGGTTTTTGGTTGGCTTATAAAGTGTATCTGACACTGAATAATTTCATATTTTTTTTTCTCATCTGTCCTATCTTGGATCAATCATTCCATGTAATTCATGTCTGGAAAGATGGTTACAGTTTGAGGTTTCGACAAAAACTTTTAATACTGTCTTCAGACACATCAAGGCCTTGAGCAATATTCATGTCTATTTGAGTGCTTGAAAAATCCACAGAATGGCTCAAACACTACTCATACCAATGTGTTGTTCTAATGGAATATATTAATTTGATTTCACTTTGACAAAAACAGCCAAGTCTTCTAAGTAACTAGGATGTTTCCTACTTTCATTCATGGTGTGTTATATCTACCGAGCCTCTCTCTATATATATAGCTTATTTAGATATACATTTTGTGTCTCCCATCTCTCTCTGTGCGTTTTTAAAATTATATTTCTGAAAAAGGTGTAGTGGTTTGTGGAGAGTAGGTGAAGTCTTGTGTGAATCAATATTATTTATTATTGTTATTGGCTTTAGCATGGCCATGTCAAGGACCCCAGTGCTTCAGATACATATGATTGACAAGGCCTTCCCTGAATGAGGAGACACCTTCTCCTGGTCCAAGTGCAAATAGTTGACACCATTTATACTTAGCTAAAGCCACTGTGCACAGAAAGTATCTACTGCAGCTTCTTTTTTTTGTTGTTGTTACATCAAAATATTAAAGTTCTTTATTACTTAAGCAAAAGAGTCTTTAAAATTTTCAATGTCTTCAAAGTTGCAGGCTTTTATGGTACAGATAAATATTCAAAATGATTTTTCTAAATCACTAATATTAAATGCTACAATATTTTATGCATCCTCTCCTCAGAGTAACCAAAGTACTCCAAGTATCAAACTTTGCAGATATTTGTTTATGGCTACCAGAAAAGACTAGTTCTATGAGGTTAGAACTTTTCAAAACATGCTATTATGTCATAAAAATAGAGAATAACCAATTGAAGAGAAAATCCAATCCTGTGTACATTTATTCGACACACATATCCTAAGTGTTCTTTAAATAGCAATACTGTTTTGAAAGTTTTTTTGTAAAGGAAAGGTCTAAGGATTTAACTACTTGTAGAAGGCACCTAGAAAAATATCTGCTTCCATTGTGATTCAAGGGGACCAGAGAGACTTGGCATTGTTATCCTAATTGTATTCTGAACACTTGGTCCCTACTTGGTATGGCTGAGGTGATAAAGGGTCCAGCCTTGTTACAGGAAGTGTTTCATTGAGTACCGATTTGGAGGATGTAAAACCACATCCTAATTCCAGTTTTCTCTCTGTGTTTCATGGTCGCAACTGGGGATGTGATGTCTCAACTTCCTGTGGCTGCCGTCATGACAGCTGCTTGATGTTGTGGGTCCTGGCCATGGAGGTCATTATATCATAATAACATCAAAGTAACAAATTCAGAAGGACTGCAACTTTACATTAGAGGATTTGGGGGCAGACACAACTCATTCTCCCCTAAGATACTCTCCTTCATTTTCTACTTGTCACTCAGCTATGTATGTGTCTGATCATTTATTTATGTTTCTACCAGGTCACTTGACTCCCTTATCTCATCTCTAGTGAAGTATATCTCAAGAGATCCTTGGTGATATGCTTTTCTATGTTGTAATAATAACTCATAAATAATAATACTAGCAACAAAAAAGTTGCGATTTGCATTTCATTTTTCTTATTAAGAGTATTGTCACCAGTGCTGTTATAAAATATGTCTGTGTTGGAAGACAGAACGTGCGAATTTGAGGTTTTTTTTCTGGGGAATAGCCTTAGTACTAACTTTTATTATTAACCTGATTGTTTTAAGTATTTTATAAGGAGTTTTATTTCTTGAATGCTTATTTGTCCCATTTGTTTTCCACTTCCAGTTATTCTGCTCATACTGCTTCAACTCTTACATATGTATGATGATGGCTCCCAAATCCATTACCACCTCACCTCACTATATCCCCATGAGCATTATTACATTAACACTCCATTAATAAATCTAACAAACTTTTCCAGGGGAGATTTACAGCTATTTCTACCCCCAAACACCAAAAGCTTTTTCATATAACACCTATTTCTCCATCATTGAAGATTATTTCTTTCTAATCTATTCAACATAATTCTGACATTTTCATATACTGTTACCATCTTCACATTTTGTAATTCAGGGTCACAAATTCCACTCATGATATTTGTGGAGAAAACGTATGTGCATTGATTTTGGGTGACTTTTCAGAAAAATAGATAATAGACTTTTGCAAATCAACAAATCCCATTAATAAACTTACAATGCACATTTATTATTTTTGAAACTTGATGTTGCTATGTAGGACTGGTTGGCTTAGAACTTGCCATGTAGACTAGACTGGGCTTGAACTCACAGAATTCTGCCTATCTTTGTATTCCTAGTGCTGGGATTAAAGGTGTGAACCTTTAAGTCTGGTCCATTTGTCTTTGAAAAATAGCTCACGTGATGCAGTTCTTGGGATAAAATGGCTAAAAGATTTTGAGCAAAGCATTCAGAAAAGAGTGGCTAGACAATCTTTGAGAGGAAACATATTACAAAGCAGATTCAATGAACTCTCAGGAGAGGGACAAACACTGCTTTGGTGTCAAATTGAACTAGATCAGTACGCCAACCATTGTGGTTGTTTATGATTTGGGGTAATTGGGTTTGTCCCAGAGCATTGGTTCACTAAGCATTAGTTTCCCTTCTATCCTCAGCTTCGAAATTATATATGCTTAATGCCTTTCGATATGGCCATTTGGAATTACTTTGAGCACAGTCATCCACACCTGCACGTAATTATGGTTCTGCTTGAAGTTATTCAGCCAGTGATGGAGGTTGCTTCATAGATTAGTTGTTATGAAATGTTTTTCAGCCCACCTGCTGGGTTTTATGAGTTTGCTGGAGTGGTGATCCAAATTTTGATACATTTATGGCCAGTTTGCACTGATGTACCATGATTAGTGACATCCACTTAACAGGCACTTAGCAAACGCCCTTGTGAAAGTGAGAGAATGTGAGCGATTGCTCTCTCTATTTCATTCTTTGTGAGAGCATCAGTAATGCTGATGAATAATTAATCAGCTAATTGTTGCCCTGTCCAGTGCTCTCCTTGTGGAAACGAGATGAGCTCTTTTATACATGGTGATGGGTACTTAAAATCCCATTTCAGTAGAGGAGTAGAGATGCGAATTGTTTTGTTCTGCAGCTTAAGAATTGAGATTGCTTGTGCAGCCCTTTTGACCTCTACAAAAACACCTCTTCCTTTTTGTGTATGGTGACCAATCTTATGCATGACCATTTATACTCGGTACCTCTTACGGAAGTGTCTGCTGCTGCTGAATTCATTTGAAGCTCTGAACTTTGGATGTATTGATTTTCACATTTTTGGCTCAAGTGTTCAAATGTAACATAGTTATATTAAAATCTCCGGGAAAGATTTAATAAAATGGAACACAAGAATATATCAGTAAGCTTTAGTATTACAGACATTTATATTCTATCTAAAAGCAGCACACTTGCAGACTTTTTTTAAAAAAGCATTTATGAGACTTGTCTCTTTTTCTATACTCCAGCTTTAAAGCAAATTCCTTCCTAAATTTCTATGGATTGCTGAGGCATGATCCCCTTTCTGATGAACCTATATAAGAGATTTGGGTGGGATAACATCTGTAAAACAAATCTGGATCTACCCGAGTGAGACCAATTTAAACTTATTAAATTGCTGTAGCATTGCAGGGGCCCTGATTACGAGCTCCTCCATCGAGGAGTTGAATAATTTTACTACCACTTCAGGCCATTCAGTTTTTCACGTTATCTCTAGTGGTGTCCATTCAGATTAAACATAATCCTATTAAGCAATGCTCCTGGCTTTTTGGGATGTATCCACGAGGTTGAGAAATGCTTTACCGTTATTTGTGACCACATTTCTTAATTCTTTGTCTTGCATGGCTGGTACACTTGGGCAGTGCTGTGGTTTGAAGCTGAAATGTCTCTTATATGCTCATTGTTTGAACCCTTGGTCCCTAGCTGGTGGCACTATTTGGGAAGGTCATGGTTTGGAAACAATGATTCTCTGTGAGTGGGCCTTTATGTTTTATAGCCCAACCTACTTCTTGCCCTCTCTCTACTTTCTGACTACTAATACAAGTTAACCTTTAGCTGGTCTCCTGCTTCTGCCACATGCCTTCTCTGCCATGGTGGGATGAACCTTGGCAAATTTTAAGCCAGAATAAACAAGAATTGTTTCTTGTTTCATAATTTGTTACAACAGGTAGAGTGACTACTGCAGGAAATAAACACACATGAGTTCCTCATGAGAAAATGATGAGGATGTCATAAATCGTCAGGGATCAAATGTCCTCAGGACACATCACACTTCAATTTCTGCCATTCAAATTTGAGTATCTTGAAAAATAAAGTCCATTCTTCCGTCCTAGAAACCTCCACAAAAGTCTCATGCATGTCAGCAAATTGACTCTGATTTTTCTTTGTAATCTTGATGGTTGTGTATTTATGTAGATGTGATTCCCACTCTCCTATCTACTTATACTACTACTAAGATCTATGTGAAAAGACAATCCTCTCTGTTTTCATTATCATTTGTATCTTCACCAGAGCAGCAGGGGGCTGCAAGATAAAACAGCAACGAGCAAATGGCCTAATGTGACAATCAAGTGTATTCACCACCCCAATTGTTATCATCTGACACTCTTGATGACCAATCTTGTAATCCTGACAGAAGACCCATAATTGTCTTTTGCTGCTGGGTGTTCTTCTAGTCATTTCCTCTTTTAGCTCCTTCAGTCTAAAATGCTTTTGGCTAAAAAGTGCCATTATTGATAGTATATGTCTCCTTTAGTTGTGATGGAGTTTAATGAGATAATTGACATTAACCACACTGAATAGCAGAAACACAATATTACTACTTTTCTTTTCCTTTTATTTCTTATTTGAGTATGGAAGCAAGATTGAGAATCTTTAGATAACAACCCACAAGAGCAGTGCTTAGCATCCCTCCCACTTTTGTGTAGAGATATTCCTAGCCAGAGAACAGACTACTCTACCAAACATATATATATGTATATGTATATATATACATATATATATATATATGACTTTCTACAAGTTTGCCTTGACCATAAAAGCTTTACAGACCTTAATTCTAATACTTATAACAATTACAGGAAATAGGTATTATTTACTCTTCCCTTTCTAAAAGATAAGTTGGAGCATGAAGAAATTAAAATGTTCCAGTGGATGACTGATGGACTCAGCTTCTAATGCATGTGATCTGAACCTGAATGCCATATCCTCATCATAATGTATGTGATGTTACTCAGATGTTTCTTTCTATAGAATTAACTTTGTCTCCTGATATTTGGGGGCACTGGGTAAACTATTATAACCACACTTACTTATGTAGAGAATGCAGGCTAATTTCATCCAATGAGAAGCAAAGGAACAAACCTGAGGTAGAGCGTTAGCTTTGGCCAAAGCCCACTACACTGAAGGGATTCTTTTTGTGATCAGCAGAGAACATTTTTGGGGCTTCATTTGATGTTGAAGGAAGCCAATTAATGGCAGAGATCACTTACATGTCTAAGAAGGAAATGCCTCTTCCCTCTGAGAGAAACACATGTGTGGGTGCATTTATGCATTTGTAGTAATTAAATTTGGATTCCTTACAGTACTTCTTAATCCTATCTGACACACTTAGATCCTTTGTTCCCATTATCCCTTTAAACCTTGCACCATTAACACCCCAATTCACCACAAATGTGTAAATTTCAAACCTTTTTTATTTAAACAGAAAAGGGGAAATTGTGTGGGAAGTCCTTTTAATTATGTGCTACTTTTATTGGTTAATGAATAAAGAAGCTACTTTGGCCTGTGATAGAGCAGAGTAGAGCTAGGTGGGAAAACTAAACTGAATGCTGGGAGAAAGTAGGCAGAGTCAATGAGAAGCCATGGAGCCGCCAGAGGAGAGAGATGTGAGTGGCCAGCTGGAACCTTGACAGTAGGCCATGAGGCTCATGATAAAATATAAAATAATAGAAATTGGTTAATTTAAGATATAAGACCTATCTAGCAATATGATTAAGTGACTGGTCAAGTAGTGATTTAATTAATATAATTTCTGTGTGATTATTTTAGTTCTGGACAGCCAGGAGTGAACAAGCAGCCTCTGCCTATAAACGTGGATTCTCTGGTGGCTTAATTTCATGATTTATGCTAGCATTTGCTGTTAAATGGTGGCTGCTATTGCCTCTTGTAAAAAGTTATTTACCTATTATTAGTACATAGACCTTTTCCCCAGGGAAAACTTTTCCTCATTTCTCTATTTAGTTTTCAACTAGAAAGTCCTGTTCAGGAGCTGTTTGAGCTAATGCTGCTGCCATTAACAGCTTTGGAATCTGCTCCAGAGCTTCAGTGAGGACTGTACTTGCCACTTGCTGTGGGGAATGTCTCCTTTCAGCTTTGCAAACTCTACATGGATCCTTCTCCTGTCAGCATTTAGCTGGATAAGGCTCTGATACTTGGTTTCTCTTTTCTCACTTTAAAGGAAGGATCACCTGTTTTCTCTTTTTCTCCTAACTTCCCAACTAGATAGTTTTTATTTATGTCAATACGTACCTTGTCTTCTGAGTTTTCAACATTTCTTCTAGGGACATTTTTCTATTTTTCCATCTTTATTACCTTATGTCTTATCCCTTTTCTTTAATTTATTACTGATTTACATTCAATAGTAATAAACAAATACACTGGGGAAAGCCTGTGAGGCCTCAACTCTGCACAAAGCTATAGGCAGATAAGGAATGGGGAGAGAGGCAGAAATAGTCTTCTCTAGGGAAGAACACACTAATTTGTCATTCAATACTCAATGATCAGCCAGGGAAAACATACATGCAAGTAACATTTTACACACTGAGCAGGTTATTTAGGAATGTTATATATATATTTAAAGAAAAAAGTCATGATTTTGAAAAAGAAAAGAGGTATTTCTGGGAGGGCTTGGAGGGATGAAAAGGAAGGAGTAAATATAATTGTATTATATTCTAAGTAATTAAAAACACAAAAACAAGAACAAAAACCAACCACCAAACCAATAAAACAAAGAAACAAACAGATAGACCAAACACACCCTTCCAGTGGCTAGCATAAGCTAGTTACAGTTTCTTTATTTTCCAGCTGGAGCTGCAGTTTCTCCCAATATCATCCGACCTCTGATGTCTCTTCCGTCATCACTGAAACTGGCACTGTCTTGTGAATTTGTGCCCTGTATTTATTCAGCCAAGCTTCAGTTCAATGACCTGGAAGGAAGCAGGACAAGGACACTTTCCTTCCTCCTCTGCCATTCCCATATTCTCCATGACCCTGCTCCTTGAGGTGTAGCCATTAAAGGAGACTAAGCTTCATTCAGTATTTGTTTTCTCACCTCGTTTGAACTTCTGTGCTCCGCTTGAGTTTAATGGGCTAGAAAGAACTCCAGCAGAAAAATCTGGGACAAATGCAAGGCTAAACTTTTTATGTTTTCCTGCTTAGGAGAGAGTCACAATTTTGCACTGGCTGATTATGCCTTAAAATAGCTGTCTCCTAGGATTGGGCTGGGGAATGATTGTTTCGAGTGTGAGATGAAATCTTGTACCAGCTGTTCCATCAAATATGGAGGCAAGATTCCATCTTTTTTTTTTTAATTTTGCTGATCAGTAACTTTCAAAAGTATGTAATTATTTTATATCAATATAATTCCTTGCCAGGCTACCAAATTTCCTTTTGCAAATAACTCTACTTATGCATAATTGTCTGTTTACTTATCCATCTACCAAAATACCCCAGGGTTTCACAATTGATCATTAGAGAAATAAGAGAGTTAAAATCTAAGTGGTAAAAATTCAGGTAGAATGGATGTAATGTGATGAGGATATTTTAGGGTAGAAATATTTATGTGAGAATATTTTTGTTTTCTTTAATAAATTACAAGGGGTTTGAATTTGATTACCTATTTTTCTCATCTATTTCTGTATGCTTCTTAAAATTAATGAGACAACCCACAACCAGTGTTCTGTGAATTTGGCACAAGCTTGCATATGATCACAAAGACACTGCAGAGAGGAACTGAGAGGACCTTAAAGGTCATTTTCATTATAACATTTATTCTGTTTCTTTCTACTCAAAAGAACTAGTGTTAAGGATGCTTATTCCATTTGTTTGACTCTTTAGTTGTAGAAGTAATTTGTTCCTCAAACCATTGGAAATCACTGAACACTAATACTACACTCAGGCAAATTTAACTGTTGCAAGAATTTTCTAGGAAATAAAGCATCTCAATGGACTTCTTGTGTGTATGCGTGCTCTTGTCAATGGGTTCTTCCAAAACTGTAATATTGGGGTGAAGACAATAAAATTTGTGCTTGAAAATTGTTTACACATAATACATTTTTGCAACTCACAAATTTATAAATACTCTTTTTGTCTGTAAGATAATTTCTAGTAAATTGTAATATCAAATATTAATTTAAATATTATTGGACCTAAATCTAACTATAGTTGAAGCAGAAAATTATAAGGGAAATAACAGATGACTCAAGAAAAATGATGTAAGAAGTGTAAGTAAGATATTAATAAGTCAGTCTGGGTCCAGTTTTAAAACTCTACTATAAGCATATGGAAAGTTTAATGGTTTTATTTATTGTTTTAAGCTTTATTAGTATGTATCAGGGAAAATGTTGATTCAAATTGAAGGTAATATGATTTTAGGAACTTTGCTTTCATTGTCTATGCTAATGAGGTTAAGTTTAGACAAATAGTTCTACGAGAAATAAAAGATGTTACAAAAGATTCCATCATCTTGAGTAGCCTCACATTTATAACAGATTGGAATGAATTTATCACTATGATTTTTTTACATTTATGAACTTATATATTTATTTATTCAATTCTGTGCATACATGCATGTAGTTGTTTACCTATGCCATGCTGCACTTGTGGGAGTCAATGGACAATTTGTTGGAATAAGTTTTTGTCCACCATGTGGGTCCTGGAATTTGAACTCAGGTTAGCATCAAGTGCTTTACCTCCTGATCATCATGCCAGCCCTATATCTTTTATTTACTATTAATATCTCAGTATTATGAGTCTGGTAACCCAATGTAATGCCATCTTACATTGTGAGTATTCAGTCACTCATGAAACCAAAATACAGACGATTAGTTTTCATTGTCTTTTCACTCATGAAACCAAAATACAACTTGATGGCTATTCATTTTCATTGTCTTTCTGAAAAATCAAATTGGTTTGGGCATCTCAAGATGCAGATGTTCACCTTGGTCACACATATCACTCTGCTCACATGATTCCTTGCTTAAAACCATTGCAAGTTCGTGGTCCCAGTCACAATCACAACTACAGTATGCTGTGAAATGAATTATAGCATTTTAATTTTTTGTTGTTGTTGATATTCAAGTTCTCATGGGAGGGTCTTATTGCTAGATTTACTCCTCAAGTCCATTTTCAGCTACAGCAGCAAATTTTCTAGGAATCAATTTTAATTTCCTTGCTGTACTAACTCAAACATACATATATGAAACAAGGATGTTATGCTTCTCTTCACCAAGCTTATATTTGATAATTCCAGGAAGAGTTTCTTTAGTGTAGCCAAGAATGTTTACAACATTATTCAATTTACATCCATTCCACCTGATTTTTTGCCACTTAGATTTTAACTCTCTTATTTCTCTAATGATCAATATTTCCTTTGAGAGAAATAAGAAATTCTCATAGATTCTACATTCTTCTTGTGCTTCCCCCCTCCTTGTGTAAATCACTTAAAAGAATTCCAGTCTTTGGAAATTCAATTTGGGAAAATTATTTTTCTAGGACTTTATTGGTTATTGCCCGAGAAGGATGAGGAGAAATAGAAAGAATAGCAACAGTTTGCATGTTTGCAGTTTATTTTGTCATGAGGAGAATTATTAGGTATTGATTATAGAGAATTTCAACAGTAAAGATAATTTTCGTAGCAAGGAACAGTAGTAAGGACTGAAGACCTGAGACACAAAAGAATAAAACTGACAAGGCTAGAGTGTTTATTTGACCAACAGTAATGACAAACTGATAAATAGTTGGAAACTGAGTAAAAGCCATAATACAGTAATTATATTACTCGATCACACCAGAAACATCATTGATATCAGTGCTTTATTAGGCTGTCATAGTCATACTGGGAATCTAAGTTTGAGCTATTATTTCATGTTGTGTGGTTAAGAAATCCAAAAGTCTGAGCTTTCAAGTAATTTTTCCAAGTTCACACTCTTTTAGTGTGCCTATATACAGAATTATATGAATATTTTTGTCTCCCTGGGTCAGTATTTCCTTACATGTCACGTACAATATCATGTGTTTTCAAATACGTGGAAGACCATGTTAAAGCACCCTTGAGGCTATTTATTATCTGTAGTATTGAGCTTGTCTGAGGGATTAGTTGTACCTGATAGCAGGAAGAACAACGCCTTTCTAATATTATTATTTTAATTAACTAATATAAATAAAATCTCTTAAACACTTTTGACAACTCATAGTCATCTTTAAGAAAGGAGTTACTGTGACATGTAGTAGCATTCTGTACAATTGCCTTAGTTATTGGGCTAAATGAACCACAAGTATTAGACAGAATCTAGACGACTTAATTATGTTAAGTGTGTCATTCATTAGCTCTGGAAGGTTCTACCTGAAAACCACTTGGATATACATAATCACAAAAAGCAAACTAGTTATCCTGTAATACTTGTTTTTCTATTTTATGGCATTTCTATTTTACCTTTGAAACAACAGTTTGATTTCTTCTATCTTTCTCACAAGGAAAAAAATTGTGTAGCTGTCTAGAAACTTCTGGTCAACTGGTTATTTTGTGTTTTATTTTTCCAACAACTAGTTTATTGTGTAGGTTTTAGAGAAACCACCATCAAATCAGAACACTTCCTTTCTTCTAAAGCAGTGGTCCTCAACCTTCTTAATGGTGTGATTTTTAATACAATTCCTCATGCTGTGGTGACCCTCAGCCATAGCATCATTTTCACTGTTACTTGATAACTGATATGTAGGATATCTGTTATGGAGCCCTGTGAAAGGGTTGTTCACGCCTCAAAGGGGTAGAGACCCACAGGTTGAGATCCACTGTTGTTAAGTGGTCAGAATAAAAATGGGTCTGAATCATCGCATACTAATATAGAGGATGGCACACACATATGGAACATAGATGGGCTACTGTTTAGTTCTGTTCACTATTCCATCAACTAACAATATGATGAAAAATATTTTGTGAATATTAAACAGGGTTACTCAGGAGCAAGCACGGGTTTATGACTCAAGAGAAAGCACAAGGTTATGACTCAAGAAGCTTATGGCCAGGCCAAGTTGAGTTTCTACAACCTTAATATCATATATTTACATAATTTAGTTTAAAGAATGCATTTTTATACTTTTAAAGAGAGGCAGTTTGATAAGAGATTCATGAAAATTAATGTGATAGTGACCTTCAGATATAGAACTGGATTCAGAAACAAGAGTAGTGTGTGGTGCTTAGAGCCATTGATTATGTGCTTATCTTCTTACAGTTTTGCTATCAAAAAGTCCTTGAGTTCATTCAATGAGAAGTTTGCCCACAAAACTTACAGACAAAACAAAATTAACAGCCTAATTTGGGTTGTTAACCTATACGCAATATGGAGATTCTTCCTTGAATTTTGCTTTAGTCTTTCCAATGGGAGAGTACCAGATTTTGTGCCTGGGTTCTAAATGGCTTCTCTTTGCGATGCCGAGGTCTGGTGCAAGCACTTGGAGCAATAGTGCATTATATGCATGATTATTTATGTTGTATAGGATTGCTATTACACAACATTATGCCAGGTACAGAAAGATAGACACTGCATCTTTAGCTATGGTTAAAAATAATGGAACTCATGGTTACTGAGGCTATGGAGTAAATGAAACTATTGTCACAGGATTTAGAATCTTAGGTAGAAGAACCCTTTAAAAGAGTTATTGCAATGAATAGTGAAACTAGTAATTAGAGAGTATATGCACTTCAAGTTACTAGAGGGCTGCGGTTTGGATGTGAAATGTCCACGCAACTGGTCATATCTTTAGACACTTGGTTCCCACATGGTGGAACTATATGAGAAAGTTATGGAAAGCTTAGGAGGGAGAAATTGAAATGACTGACTTGCTGGAGGTAAACCTTGAGGCTCAACCTACCTCCTGCTCATTCTTTGCTTCCTGAATGTGGATGAATATGATAAGCCAGCCTCCTAAACCTGCGACCATGACTCCTCTGCTGCTGCGCTTTCTTTCCTTTTGTGATGGATTGTGTCCTTCTGGAACTGTAAGCATAAATACATCATTTCTATTTTGTCGTTTCTCACAACAAGAAGAAAGTAACTAAAAGGCAGGGTAAATTTCAAAGGTTCTTATAACAAAGAATGTTAAACATTTGAGTTGATGAGCAAGTTAACTGTCTGATTTAACTACTTTACATTGCATTCACAGAGCAGAACATAATTTTGCAGCACATAAATTTGTACATTTATAAGTTGTAAATGTACAAACTAAATAGCAGTTACTTTTTCAAGTTTGCTAGCATTCTATGGCTTTTTAAAGAATAAATTCTGTTCTTTGACAGTTTCCTGCATACATATAAGGTACAGCTCTACCCCCAGACTTTCATGTTCCCCTCCCACTCTGCTTGACTACCTTACCCATACAAAGGTCTTTTCCAATACTCATGATTTTCCTGATATTTATGACAGTATTCTTGTTTTGTTTCTCAAAGGGTGTAATTAGAACTGCTATCATGGCTATGGCTATCAAACTATTAGAGTTTTTGGCTCACAGGTGAATATAAGTCTCTATATTATACCTCTTCTTCAAGAATTTGTTAGTTGTCAGTAGTTCAGAAGTAAGTTGTAGGGTCCTATGAGATCTTTCTCATCTATAGTCAACTCTTGGGTAGGACAATCTTAAATAAGCCCAGTGCCAATAAATGTACCTATTTTCATTACAAACTTAGAAAAGAGCATTTTGTAACCTGCTCCTTATCTTCCATACCTAACAGTCTTTCCATCCTATCTTTAATGTTTTCTAAGCCTTAAGTAGATGGTATAAACACCTTGTTCAGAGGTGAACCCTCCACCTACTTAGTTCTTAGCATCTTATGTGGCCAAAGTTTCTACACTCACATGTGTTCACTGAAAAAAGGAGGCTTCTCTGATTAAGGTTTAGAGTAGCCTTCTTCTGTGTGTTTAAACATAAATGTTTAGAAGAATGTTTTATACTATGTCAATTTAGCTACTAATCTGAGTTGGGAGCTTCCTAGGGCCCAAGACCTCTGCGTTCATAGGGTTTTGGCTAGGTTTCCAGTAATAGGCATCAGTTGCCTCTTGTGAAGCAGGTCTAAAATCCAATCAGGCAGGGAGCTTTTGGTTAAACTGACAACCATCAAATGGGCACATCTTGCCTGGCAGCTGGGTATTGTAGTTTGTAGAGTTCTCAGTGGAATGAGAAGTCTTTGCTCCCTTAGCATAGCACCACCTAGCACTGAGAAAACAAGACACTGTTCATGAGCATGTAAACTAGCACAGCAACTTTGGAAATTAGTCTGGGGGTTTACCTCAAAACTAAAATTAGAACTAATGTATGATTCGGTTATAACACCCCGGCATATATCCCCTCAAATTTGTAATCTAGTACGTAGATATTTACATATCCATGTTCATTATAGCTTTGTTTACAATAACTCAAAAATGGGACCAGCCTAGATGTCAATCAACTGATGAATACATAATTAAAACCTATTACTTACACATAACGGAATTTGTGACAAAAAATGAAACTTGTGGGTAAATGGGTGGAGCTGCAAGGATTATAGAAGCAATTTAGTCCTAAGAAAACTGTTTTCTCTCATATGCAGATAATAGTCTTGACTCTTTAGTTCTGTGTGTAGGACTTGGAGTACCCCAAGAAGACAGGAAATTAGAAAGGGCTTGGTATGAAGTTAAGTTTCTAGGTGGTGAATGATACTAGCATGTACATAAAATGAGGATGAAGAGGGGAACACTAGAGCAAAAAGGTTCAAAGGGAAAGAGGGTGGAAAGGATGAAGAACAGAGGCGACAAGTATGGGAGTTGGGGAGAAGGTTAATCAAAATGGTGAGGACATGAAAAACTAGACACACACCTGTTATTTAGTAACCAAATTCAAAAATATCAGAGTATTTAATTTCTGTATATTATTAAGTGGCATCTATAGATAAAATCAGAATCTCATTTAGAAATGTCAACATGCTTTGAAATTTTTCAAGAGTAGCTCAAAAATGGTACTAAATATTAAAGACCTCCATGTTTATATTTCTCTAAATAATTCCATTCTCTTGATGTTTATGTTTCTCTGAATAATTCCATGTTGAAGGAGGAGGCCGCTTGTTGGTTCCCGGATGCTCGGCAGCTCAGACCTGAAATAACCACAGAGAAACTATATTATATAAAATAGTGCTTGGCCTATTAGTTCTAGCTTTTTATTGTATAGATATTATATATTAATTTAACCCATATCCATTAATCTGTGTATTGCCACAAGGCTGTGGCTTACCGGTAAAGTGAGAGTGTCTGTCTCCCGTGGAACTACATGACTTCTCCCTGACTCTGCCCTTCTTTCTCCCAGCATTCAGTTTAGTTTTCCCTGTCTAAGTAAGTTTTGCCCAGCTATAGGTCCAAAGCAGTTTCTTTATGTATTAATAGTAATCACAGCATACAGAGGGAAGTTCCATATTAGTTCCATTCTCTTGTTATGTGTAGATCAAACTTGAATTAGCCACATAGCCAAAATAGGTAGATTTAGCAACAAAAGATAAAACTAAATTTGTGTAAGACTGTCATTGCCAACATTGAGAGACATGCTCAAACTTCACCCTGAAATGCTTGGATTACAAAACAGAGATGAGACTTAATATGAAAACCTGTTTTACAACAGATCTTTAATGTGCACTGTGCTCATGTTTATTCAAATGTTAATGACTATATTTTTCTTCAAAGTTTCCATTTCTTATTAGTAAATATGTGAGTCCACTAGGGAAAATACATTTGAAAAACTAGGACTAATTTTATTTTGTTTAACATGTTTTAATTGTTCATGTTGCTTCAGTACAGAGTGATATTTCCACACGTGTTTACAGAGGGGCTCTGCTCAAATCAAGGTAATTAGCATTCCCCCCACTTTATCATTCCTTTATTTTGGAGCCTCAGGATTTTTTAATTGTTGATATTCGAAGAGCATAATGCTGCTTGCTATATATTCTGATCATTTCTGAATTCTGGTCCCCAGGCTCTGACTCCAATTATTTGTCTGATGGTGGAAAAAGCTGTATCAATTTCTCATTTTCTCTGTCCTCACTGGAATGGGTAGGATTTGTCCCTGGTGTCTTCCGCAGTCCTGGTATTTGGAAGCCTTCCAGTCCCCTGTGCTTTCTTGTTGATGCAAGTTTGCTGTCTATATGCTTCTCATTAACAGACAGGGAAAGACATGATTGCCCTAAGAAAGGACATTTGGGACAATGTCTTTAGCATTCAGGAATTAAATGCATGAAGTTTAAGAGTAACATTGTGGGGAAGAAAAATCTGAATTTAATGATCACAGAATACAATTAAAGTTTTATAGTATGTCCAGCAATTGTTGTTTTTTTACCTTTTAGTTTCTTGTTTCAGGGTTTCCCTACCCCCAAAACAAACAAACCAAAATAAAAAAGTCCCACTGTTTTTTCCTAGTCCTTGTATAACAGCAACAGCTTCAATTATGTTATTTTCTTCAAGAATACTTTAAAATGTGTAGAGCACTGGAATGTTTCCCAAATTGGTCAGAAATGGTGCTTCCTATGGGCATTTTGTGTGTGTGTGTGTGTGTGTGTGTGTATGTGTATGTGTGTGTGTGTGTGTGTGTGTGTGTGTGTGTGTGTGTAAATGTCACAGCATGTGTGAGGAGGACAGGAGACAGGTTTTGGGAATTGGGTCTTGCCTTCCACCTTGTTGAGTCAGTGTCTCTTGGTGGCTTTTCTGATGTTCTGTGTACTCCAAGCGAGGTGACCTACAAGCTTTTAAGTGATTGTCTTTTCTCCTTCCTGCCACCTCCTTGTAGGAGTACTGGGATTACAATTGAACCCTATCTCATCTGGTTTTCTTTCTTCCCACATGGGTAACAGGGATTACATGCAGATATTTAGACATGTGTGTCTAGAGGTATGCCCATAGAAACACCTGCCAGCCACATTAATAGGGTTTAATGAGTACATAATAAAAAATAGGAGCCTCTCCTAATAGCAATATTAGAGCCTATTTAAAGAAATTAGCTAAATGGCTTTGTCTTTGAGGTTTTGCCCAAAGTGCTAGTTTTATAAGAAATCAGAAAGCACTTTTCAAATGTTGGCACAAGGAACCTCACTTGGTTTAAAATGTTTGGCAATGAGAAAGCTGATTATCACAACATTAGTCAAAATTTAGGAGGGAATAACTCATTATAGATTTTACATTATTATTTTATGATCTTTCATTGTTGCACTGAAGATTATAAGTAGGCAAACAGTATGAAATACAATGTTCAATGTTTTGAATTGGAATTTTAATACACTGAAAAAATTGCACATATGGGTTTTAATTGATAATTAAATCACAAATATATCACATTGATAATACCTACCTAAGGCTATTACATAGTATGAAATAGTTAATAATAAAAAGGATTACATCATGTTGTACATTGGTTACTGCTAATATTATTAGTTGTGTTCAGATATCTGGAAAGTAACTCTTGTTCTCACTCTTCTCTTAATTATATTTGCAGGTTGAAATCCATTTTAAATAGTAGGTGGTCTATTCTTTGTGCCTTAGAGGCAATAAGAATTCAATAGTATTGATGTCAGAAATGTACTAAAGCATATAAAAATTTCTTTCGACTTTCATATCTTGCTTATTAAATTCCCATGCGCAACTCATTATTTATGATTTTTTAAAGTGTGGAAATAAGTTCTCAGCAAGATGATCAGATGAGGAATGGGAAGAAATAATCATTTTAATAAGTGCTATCTTTGATTAAGCTATAACTTGCACAAACAAAATAGTTTGGAGAGCTACCTCCAGAGACTACTAATAAACACTATCAATTTTAGTTTTTCATTTCTTGAATTTTAAATTCTTCCCGAGAATCCAAACAGTAGAGAATAGTTTCTGTCCTTGCTGTTTTTTGAAAGGTGGGGTGGGGTTGGGTGGGGTTGGTGCTTCTCCACTATGGGTTATATAAGAGCTTGTAAATTATTTTCTTTAACTCCTGTTCCATTATTCTGTTAAGGCCAAAGAGTCATTTTATCACCATTGTCACAGTTCTGTCATCAGTACCATCAGTGCTATCGCACTTTAGGCACAGACTGAAGTGTTGATCACATAGATCTTCAGGCCTTTTTCTTATTAGTAAATGTAAGGAACAAAAAAAAGTCTCTCTATCAAGATCTCCCTTTCGTTGCTCTTCTACTCCATCCCTCTCCCCCTCAACCATCCTTTTTCCTCATATTCTCATCTCACATCCTGGTGCAGGAGAATTGTCTGTATTCTGTCAATCATGTTTTAAATAAATGCTGATTGGCCAGGTAGGAAGTATAGGCGGGAAAACCAGACAGGAAGTAGAGGTGATGCAAGGAGAACAGGAGAATTCTGGGAAGAAGGAAGCCCATTCCCCTCACCCCTGCCCAGTCCACCGAAGAAGCAGGATGTGTGCTGCACCACCTAGAAAGGTACTGAGCCATGTGGCTAACATGGATAAGAACAATGGGTTAATATAAGTTATAAGAGCTAGTAAGAAGCCTGAGCTAATGGGCCAATCAGTTTATAACCTAATGTAGACTCTCTGTGTCATTTTTCTTTGGGGCTTGCCGGCTGTGGGGTACTGGGCAGGACAGAAACCCCAACAAGAAACCCACATGTTACAACATCCCATCTCCTTTACAGTCCCCCTTGCCTCCAGTTTACCCAGGAGATTTTATCTAATTCCCCTTCCCAGGGTGATTAATGACTTCCTCTTAGGGTCTTCCTTGTTACCCAGCTTCTCTGGAGCTGTGCATTGTAACCTGGTTATTCTTTGCTTTGTTTATGTCTAATATCCATTTATGAGTGAGTACATACTGTGTGTGTATTTCTGAGTCTGGGTTACCTCACTTGTGATTTTTTTCCCTTATTCTAACCATAAAGAGAGAATCACTATGGGGTTAGGGAGAAACTTAGTGCTAGGGAAATTCCTCAGAATCCAGAGATGACCCCAGCTAAAATTTCTAGCAATAGTGTGGAGAGGGTGTCTGAACTGGCCTTTGCCTGTAATCAGATTGTAAACATCCCAACTATCATCATAGAGCCTCAGTCCAGTACCTGATAGAACCAGCTGCAGAGAGCCACAATCAAGTACCAGGCCTAGCTCTAGGAAGCCAATCGAAGACAGGGAGGAAGGAATATGTGAGCCAGGGACGTCAAGATCATGATGGAGAAATCTACAGACAATAGAACCAAGTTTGAGGAAACTTGTAAACTCTAGATTGACAGCTGTCTCCATGGGACTGAACAAGGTCCTCCATATGTGGGAGACAGCAGTGAAGTTTGAACTATCTGAAGAGCCACTGGCAGTGGGATCAGGCTCTATCCCTGGTACATGAACCCTTTCCCTTTGTTGGGATGCCATGCTCAGCCTTAATGCAGCTGGGAGGGTCTTGGTCCTGCCCCTATGTAATGTGTCAAGACTTTGTTGACTCTCCATGGGAACTCTTACCCATTGGAAGGAGTGGATGGGGGTTAGCTGGGGGGAGGAAAGGGAGGGGTGAAAAGGAGTTGGAGGGAGAACTGCGGTTGCAATGCAAAATGAAATAAAAAATAATAAAAATTTAAAAAGAAACAAAAAGGGATAAGATTAAGTAGGCAGTGTACAGATGGATGGCATGAGAGTCATGCGTGAGACACAGTAAACCAACTATCAGATAAGTTAGCTATAATAGAGATGTGCAATGTTTTGAAAAATAAATTTTTATTTTCTGAAATTATAAGGGCATTATATTTCCCTCACCTTGTCTCCTTACAGTCTCTCCTATTATCACTTATTCTCAATCAATTGCCTCCTTTTCTTTAACTAATGTTTTACACTCATGCACACACACACACACACTGTTTTACACACACACACACACACACACACAGCACTCACACATTTACCCAAAAATTAGAAATTAGAATGTTGTAGATATTGAAATATACTTCAATATGCTGGAAGATGAGTTAAGAAAAAGGTCAGAGAAATGGTGTTTAAGACCACTTGATGCTCTGGCAGAGAACCTGGTTGGGTTCCTGGCTTGCACATGGTAGATAACAATCATTAAATTCAGTTCCAGGGAATCTAATGCCCTTTTCTGACTTCCTCAGGAGCCAGGCATATGCATGTTGCACATTCGTTCATGCAGACAAAACACTCACACAGTCCTCACCTACTTAGGAGGATGATTTTTGGAAAGGCAGCTCTTATTTCTGTCTCCGTATTTCAGAAGGAGTAAGTTCTTTGTTTCCCAAGTAAGATACTCAACTTTCAAATTTGTTTGACTTTATAATAACCAAAGTGTGTACAAGAATATTTTCAGTCCCTGTTATAACACCAGCATTTTAGCAAAGCCATGTTTGGTTCATAGATAAATAAGTAGAAAGCATTAGCTATCAAGGGACTGTACTATTAATTATTATGGATTCAGAATTCAGATTGATGCACATGGATGTATTAAATTTATGCATTTGGCAGTAATCCCTATTGTTGAAGTGAATTAGATTATCAGTAATACGTTGTGAATTAGATTATCATTAATACTTTAGGTATAATATCTGAGTGTATTTCAGAGTTGCATAATGTCACTACATCTGCCCAAGTAAACATTCATCAAACCCTTGCCTACTAAGCATTGATAGAAAGAGCCATGAAACTCAACACAGCCAGGAACAGTTGGTCATACCTCAGAGATGTTTGCATTCATAAAACTGAAGCTTAATATTGTAAATAAATTGATGTCATAGAGATTGCAGTTAAGTTCTCTTTTGCTTTGTTGAAAACATTAAAGGAGAGGGTGTTCCTGGGAAAGCAACTCAGTGTGAAAATATTCTGGAAACGCTGTGGTTTAATCTGTTGTTGGAAGTCAGCATTTTAGCAGAGGATGAGTCAGAAGGAATAGGGTGACATATGTGTCTAATGTATCTTAAAAAAGAAAAAAAATCATTTAAGTACTTCATTTCTGTTTTCATTGACCTGGTTTTTATTGCAATCTCCTTTTGGCACCCCACTTAGCTGTTTGTGAAATTGCAAAATGGTGACCTTGGCAAAGAAATCCTGACATTCTCTTAAGTGTTTAACCCTACTTTCTAACCCCAGCTCGATATGCCTAAGTCTAACTCAAGATGTCTAACCTCTTCATGGCCAGTGAAGCACTGAAAGCTGATAAAATGTAAAACCCATTAGTTCCATTCTAATTCGTATTAGCTTCCCTGGAGACTTTAACTTCTTGAGTTGCTGGAGTTCCCGAGGAAGTGTTAATGGACTATCAGCACAGGAAGAGCAAGCTGGTCCTTTGTAGATTGCTGAGGACCTACTGTGTGTGTGCAGCCAAGTGCAGTGTAGTGCGTGACTACTTCCTCAAGATGAAACATCTTACGTTATGTTTGGAACAAGTAAGAAGTGGGGGCGGGGAGAGATCCTTATCTATGACTTTTTCTCTATCTCATTTCCTTTTTAGGTTTTTATATAAGAGTGAGTATGTACACTGCATTCAGAGTCAACAGTGATTTCTTGGTTAGCATGTTAAATTAGTGTGTTAGTATTGGCATTTTTTTTGGTAAATAATGGAAAATTACCCCTGACAGTTTCTCTAGGCTAAAAGTACCAAATCAAAGTGTTGGTGAGGATACTCTATTCTGGGATTTCAGATGGAGGATCCATCATCTCTGGAAATGACTGCTTCATGTAATTCATGACACTCTTGCTTGCAGAAGCAACCCTTCAATAGCTTTCCATCATGCCATGACATTTGTCCAGTGTATCTATATGTGTCTTCAAATAACCTGATTGTAAATCCACCCTTTTTCTCCAGCACAATCTCCTCTTAACTCCCACAGAATAGTTTCCCAATAAATCCTCAGTCCGAGTTCTCTAGGAAGCACTTTTTTTGTCCAGCAATGCTATTAACTCTCCTCATGTTTCTCCACTTATGGGAAACAGATCTTCCTGGGCCCCATGGAACTGTGTTACTAGTGTGTCCCTATGGCACGTGCTGGGAGAATTAAGACTACTTTAGAATGTCAGTGTCCATCATTATCTCTCTTCCAGGGAAGTTCGACAGTCAATGTTAAAAGGAAACACTATTGGCTGAAGAGCGGCTCACCAGTGAAGCCTATTGTTGATACGGAGGATCTCAGTTTGATTCTCAACTTCTAACAACTGGCAAGGAAAGAAAAACAGTAACCCCAGCTCTGGGAGACCCAACTCCCTCTTTTGGATTTTGTTGGTACTGCACTCTGTGAATACCTATATACAGACATAAAAATATACATAATTTTAATAAAGCCTAATAAATCTGAAAAAAGAGAAATACTATATCATCAACTTGCCTAGTGACTTTACTTCTATACTAAATTAAACTTTAATTTATGATATTATTGATACTTTAGAATATGAACAAGTAGAGCCAAAGGTAACTGTTGATGTCTTAAAATATTTTTGTGCTAAGAAAGTTATGACAAATATTTTTGTCATTTAATTACTATTAAATTCCTATCTGTACCATGCTGGCAAGGAATATAACTTTAAAAATGGTGTTTCTATATCAACCAAATAATTTTAAACCTTAGAAGTTAGCTTCACAGGTAAAGCTTTTATTTTTGAAAATCAAAACGATAATCTATAGACAATCTTACCACAAAGAATACTGTGACATTTTAGACATATGTTCAACTTCCGACTCCATAATGAGTTTATTTTGAATCTATTTATATACAGTTCACTCAAAGGGCAAATGAGAAGTTATACACAAATGGCAGGGGTCCAAACCTGATGTCAGCTAAATGATGATTTTATGTGTAATACAACACCCTGCTGGGTTTTCTGAAGCTCTTTCTTGAATGCCACATAAAAGCTTAGTACTAAAACACAATGGAAAAAAGTCATTTAAAATTGACAGAATACAATTATCTCCCAACAAGTATGAACTAGATAATGGCTTTTGTAGGGTGAAGGGCAGTGGACCTTGACCTCAATGTGCTGATCTATAGAAGTATAGACATCAGTCAGGGCTGCTCACCCTCTGACAAACCATCTGGCTAAGTGGTGTTACTGTGTCATGTGATATACTATCAAGGGTGACCTTCTGTCATCAACAGTGTTCTGTATCCCGAAAGTCCCTCAGGAGGATGCCTGTGTGCTCCAAGGCATGTTTGATTCAGAAAGCATCAAGGTCTTCCAGTGGTCTGTATCCAATCTCTTCCTTTGACATCTTTCAAAAGTAGATGCTCTTGAATTCTTTGAGCTATGCTTCTTGTCTGTGGCAAAATCTATAGCAACTCTGTAGCTGGCCTGCTCAGGAGAACCTGCTCCATATTATAACCACAATGGAAAAACTTTTTGTCTGGGTAGTTCCTATTCCAAGATTTTTCAGTGGACTTGCAGTGATACAAATGATGATACACTCATCATTGTATTTATAGACAAATACCCCAAACGGGTATTGCAAAAACAACTATAAAGATAACAATTGTAATTGTACATTCTGAGTGTCTTTATAAAAGATAAATACTATGAATCATAAATCTTTCTGCCTTCTATCTCGCCAAGTTTTTTGAAGGTACTTTGATAACTTGAAAGACCTCCCATTTCTGCTTATATTTTTATTTAATTTCTTTTTGTTTTTGCACCCAATTTATAATACTGTCTCTATACTAGCTATTGAGTTCCGAATATGTTTTCCTCTTTGCTTGTTGGCATAATTTGATTGGTCTCTGAATTGTTAACTACTACTGTTGAGGATGTGTTGATTTTAATGCTAATAATGGCAAACAACTCCTCTCCCAGAAGAGATGAATTTGTCAACATAATCTCTTAATCCTGTTTCATCTTAATGATAAGTACAATGTTGATTTAAAAGTCCTGAGAACAAGAACTCTACATGATATAACTTTCTGTTCTTAATAGCCCTAAGTTCCATACGTGCTGTATTGTTTATTTTCTGGGTGAGAGAGGGCCATCAAACACATTATTTCATATAAAATAATGACTCAAGAAATATACAAAATCAAAAACAAATATGTAAAGGTATCTGGCTTTCTTTCTTATTCAGTGAACTGTGGCATCTATGCAAATGATCGAAGGCTTTGAAACACTTCAATAATGTCTAATAAAAACCCAGTTTCAGGGTTAGGAGGGTAGCATAGTGGTAAGATTGTACTGTGCAAGTATGGAGAATTAACTTTGAATGCCTAGCACCCCTGTGAAAGCTGGGTATAGCCTGCCTAAAACCCCTTTGCTACAAGGTAGAGAGAAGCAGATTCACTGGCCAGTCAGACTAGTTAAAATATTGAGCTTCAAGTTAGGTTGAAAACTCTATTTCAAGGGTTAAGGTGAAGAGTGATAAAGAGGATATTTAAGTCCTCCCATGCCCTCTACATATATCTGCACAATGTGTGTGTGTGCATGTGGGCACCCATGAATGCATATGCACGCGTGCGCACACATGTGCACACATACACACACACACACAGAGGAAACTCAGTTTTCTGCTAACTTTAGGGATTTTACTTCTTTATTTATTGCATTTAAATTTATATTGATTTGCATCAACAATAACATTTCAAAGAGCTATTAAATACAATTCTGAAAATGATTAAATAGATAGAACTGTTATGAGGTTATAAAAGACTAGGAAAAGATCAGACAAGTAAAACATACAGAGTGTGAGGCTTATTTTTTATTTAAATATTTGTATCACTCAAAATTGAATAACAACTTGTGTGATAGTAATTGTTTCTTTTCCCTGAGGCCATGTAGGGACTTATTGCTAGACTTTCCGGGTTCTTGATGTCCCTTTTTCTAGACTCAACACTTTCCACTTAGCAAAGTTTTCAATCACAGAAGAATATATAATCTTCTGATGTTGTACACTTTGCAAGCTCTATTTAATGTCCCAAGCAATCACCCAACCTCACTGTATGCATTGTAGAACTTACTGACATTTTCAATTACACTCAATTAAGACACCGACCTACTATGATAAAATACCATGACCAAAGTCATTTGTAGAAGAAAGGGTTTATTTGGCTTCTGGATCCAGAAGGATATGTAAGAATCTGTCATGGAAGGAAAGCATGGCAGCCAGAGCTAGAGGCCAAGAATATAGATCTTGAATTGCAAGCAGGAATCAGAGAGGAAGAATTGGGAATGCCCTTTGACTTTGAAAGCTCAAAGCCAGCTCCGGCTGACATGCTTCCTCCAGCAAGACCACAACTTCTAAAATTCATCAGTGCTACCAAATGCGGACCAAGTATTCAAACATCTGTGTCTGTGAAGTACATTCATATCCAAACCATCACATCCTGATAATGCTCCATACTGGCAGTCACTCTAGCCTGTCATGTTTTTGCTTCTTATTTTTCTACAATGCAGTCCAATCTGACTCACAGAACCCAGAATTTTCAGTTACCATGTGAGATGAATAGAAACTGTAACCTTGAACACACAAAGAGGAATCATTGTCATTCAGCTGTTCACTGGCCAGCCTTGTGAGGGAAAATAATGTGGATAAGAAATGTAATCCTAAATCCTTTTTTCCTCATAGGGTCCTCAAATAAATTTACCCGGATACCCAGAAGTGCTTTTCAACCTCCATTTTTCTTTGGATGTGGGCTTCTCTCACAGGCTCAGTGGAGGCTGTCATCTTACCTCTTCTTCTTTGTCTGTGACTCTGTATATCTGTCTCTAGGTATGTTATTTTCTTTGACCTTGGTATCTGTGAGATGTGACTCATGTTTCTGCTTTGATTAACTAATTTATTTCTGGTAGTCCATTCCCTTGTCTCTTCTAATGTTGGTGACAGGTGTTGGGGGAGACTGCTTGTTGGCTTCTGGACACTCAGCCTGGAAATAAAGGCACAGAAACTATATTATTTAAGTCATTGATTGGCCCATTAGCTCTAGCTCCTTATATTCTAACTCTTACATCTTAATTTAACCCATTTCCATTAATCTGTACATAACCACGATGTTGTGGCCCACCAGCAAAATTTCAGCATGTCTACCTCCAGCAGAGGCTCCATGGCTTCTTCATGACTCTGCCTCCTTTCTCCCAGCATTCAGTTTAGTTTCCCTACCTATCTACCCTATCAGGCCAAACCAGTTTCTTTATTAACCAATGATATTCATAGCACACAGAGCAGAATCCCCATCACCTTCCCTTTTCTGGTTGAATAAAAAGGAAGGTTTTAACTTTAACATGGTAAAATTGCATATAGCAAAACAGGTATCAAACAAAATTACACTGATAATATCTACTTTATCTTTTATTATAACTAAGGAAGACTATAACTATCAATTCTTCAACTCC
>JAQHUG010000011.1:9884069-9912621 GCA_028555095.1 Dicrostonyx torquatus
CAAATGGATGGAAATAGAAAACACTATCCTGAGTGAAATAACTCAGACCCAAAAAGATGAATATGGTATGTACTCACTCATTAGTGGACTCTAGCTATAAACAAAGGACATTAAGCCTATAGTTCATAAGCCTAGAGAAGCCAAATAACAAGATGAGCCCAAAGAAAAATATATATAGAACTTCCTGGAAATTGGAAGAAGACAAGATTACTGAACAAAAGTTGGAAGCATAGGGATGGGGGTGGGGTGGGGGTGGGGTGGAGGTTTGGTGGCGGAAAGGGGAGATGGGGAGAAAGAAGGGAGAAGGGAAAGACTGGGGAGAGTTTGGAGAAGTAGGAGGGTGGAGATGGAGGAAGGGCAGATATAGGAGAAGGGAAGAAGATGTCTACGTTAAAGGAGCCATTTTAGGGTTGACAAGAAACTTGGCTCTAGAGGGGATCCAAGGTGTCCATGAGGATGTTCCCAGCTAGGTCCTTGGGTAGCAGAGAAGATGGTGCCTGAACTGGCCTTGCCCCACTATCACACTGATGATTATCTCGAATATCACCATAGAATCTTCTGGCCACTGATGGAGATGGAGACAGAGACCCTCATCAGAGCAATGGAATGAGCTCCCATGGTACAGTTGAAGAGCAGAAGGAGGGAGAAGATGAGCAAGGAAGTCAGGAATGTAACATGAGGGGCCTGCTTGTTGGGGTTTCTGTCCCGCCTGGTACCCCATAGCTGGCAGGCCCCAAATAAAATCACATAGAGAGTCTACATTAGGTTATAAACTGATTGGTCCATTAGCTCAGGCTTCTTACTAGCTCTTGTAACTTATATTAACCCATTGTTCTTATTTATGTCAGCACATGGCTGGTACCTTTTCTCAGCCAGGCAGCTAACATGTTGCCTCTTTGGTGGCCTGTGCAGGAATGCCAAGGGAGCTTCCTGCTTCCCAGAATTCTGTTCTCACCTCTACTTCCTGTCTGGTTTTCCCACCTATATTTCCTGCCTGGCCAATCAGCATTTATTTAAAACATGAGTGACAGAATACAGAATTGTCCCCCACCCCAGGAACGCAAGGGGTTGGCCCACCCACTGAGACAGTGTGCCTGATCTAATGGGAGCTCACCAAATCCAGATGGAGTGGGACTGAATGAGCATGTGATCAAGCCGGACTCTCTAAATGTGACTGCCAATGGGGGCAGACTGAGAAGACATTGATAATGGCACTAGGACCTGTTTCTACTGCATGTACTGGCTTTTTGGGACCCTGGTCTGTTTGGATGCACACCTTCCTAGGCCTGGAAGGAGGAGGGAGGGCCTTGTACTTCCCACAGCTCAGGGTACCCTGCCCTGTCTTAAGGATGGAGGGGAGGGAGGAGGGTGAGTGGGGGAGTGGAAGGGGAATGAGAGGAGGGGAGGAAGTGTAAATTTTTGAATGGAAAAATAAAAAAATAATAATAAAATAACAAGAAAGTGGATAAATGGGTGGATTTTCCATTTCTTTGGATTATCAGTGAAAACACAACTACCACAATTAGAATTTTTAAAGATTGAAGGAAGTATTCCATTATAGGGAAAGTAGACAAAATTTGCAAGTACTTTTAAAAAGCCAGTTTCATAAGTAATACAATAACTGCTAACTGATTTTGATTTTTTTCCCCGTTAGCAATTTATTTGGGTCACTGCACTTTTTATACCATTCTTTAATATATTCTCCACAGAATCCTCAATTGACTGCAGAAATGATTAACAGTAGGGCTTCCCTGCTGTTCAGCTCAGTCATTCATGACTTCACCAGATGGATTTTTTTCATATTGCATTTCCTCCCCTGGATATAGTCAAGATTCAAAATATGGCACTAGATTTTATGACTAAAATTTTAAAAAAATGTTAGGGAGAAAACAGCTTTTTTATTTTCTCAGACTTAAAGTTAATAATCAGTTTACTACTGCGAGCCAGGTAATTTTGAAGAATACCCATTTTTTTTCTGCAATTACTTGCTTGCTTATTTTTCTTCTCTACTGATAAAGTGCCATTAGTTTTTACCACCTCTAGCAGTCTTCCGTTTGGTTTCCCTATTATTTTTATGGACATTCCTTATTTAATAGTTTCATTTAATGTGTGGTCAAAGTCCCACTGAGCCAAGCTCATTATTGATTACTATACTAATTATTTCTAGCCCGCATAAACAGCATGTAGTTTGAAGTACATTTAAGTAGATAAAGACACAAATGAATACCTGAAATGTTCACCTGTGTTTTAAAGGGCAGTGTCAATTTATCTGAAAACCAAAGGTTTTATGAAAAAAAAGGATGACATTGAGCATGCAACACTTTTGGAAATTCTTCTGCTCTTTAGAAAATATCATATTTTTTATAACTTATTTTATTTTGTCTAAGCTTGGCAAAGCATTCAAAAATCTTCACTGTTTTAGTTTATAAAGTTGTTACTCTAAGTCATTTACTCTATATGTATGTATACATATGTATGTATGTATGTGTGTGTATGTGTGTGTACATTTATATGCATATGTATTTGGGTGTATAAGGAAGTTTAAAATATAGTAAAAGTATAATTTCCATGATTTTTTCATTAGAATATGTAAGCTTAGCCTCTGAACAGAAGGAATCACTTAAGTCAATTCTGTCATTTTCACAGAGATAAGTCAGGGTTTAGAGACATTAATATGCACGGCCCTAGCTTCAGCTCTATGTGGCAAGAGGGAAACTGACAATTTTCATCTCTCCTTACTCACTACTCATCTTTTGTTTCCTCCAATCTTGTGCACAGTTTGCAGTTTTAGAGTGCGAATCGTAGTTGCGCACACCATGTAGCTGTCAATGGCTGCTGTATTTAAAGGTCAAGTGAATATGCAAAGGATTCTTTGTTCTCAAAACCACAGAAAGCCCTAGTGCCAATAATTACTGATTTCTACATTTTCTAAATGTTAATGAAGTTTGAAATGACTACTCAATTTTGTAATAGGAATAGGGCTGATTTTAATATGTTTACTCAAAGAAGTAATTTCATTTTTTGGTCAGCATTTTTCTATTGTTTTTTTTTAATTTTTATTGTTAAAAGAAAAATTTACATTTACTCCCCTTGTTCCCGGCCCTCCCGCTCCCCCACTACCCCACTTCCCTCCCCCTGCTTCCTTATGATGGTGCAGGATACCCTGTCCTATGGGAAGCCCAAGGCCCTCCCCCCTCCATCTCAGTCAACTAACTTAATTCTTATGCAATCAATAAATTGGCCAAGTCATGAGAAGAAAGTAACTAACTACATTTATCTAATCTTCAACCCAATCAAAGATCTGAGAAGGGAAATAACATTACCTGAGTGATTAGGAAGTGCAATCAAACAACTTCCAAAATATGTAACAAGTCACAGAGACAGCTGGCTACCTGGGCAATCACCCAAAGTCACATTTGCAGTGTTGAAGCAACCAACTTTGGCTAAGGCCTAGCATAACTGACAGATTATTTTTAAAGGCAAGAAAATTTTCAAAACCATCTTACCCTGTCTTGGCTGGATTTGACAGTTCTGCTTATCCATTTCCAGCTTTTATGTATTTTGTCAGTAGTTGAGGTATGGGCAGTTCCTTGCCCAGAGGCCGGTTTTGCCAAGAAGAGGACAAGCTCCAATTGGAGTGTCTTTGGCGCTCAACAGTCTCTTGGGAATAGATCGGTGTAGCCAGGAGCGTTTGTGTCTCTTTACCACAGAATTCTAGGTTAGATTAAATGCCATTTTCTACAGCTCTTTGAAGAGGTTGAAGACTATTTATACAGAATATAATCTCTATGTATCTAAAGAACCGGATTAGTCTAGCTATAAATATGACAAACTTAGATGACTATTGATCTATTGTTTTTAGTTACTTTATGCCTTTGTTTACATTTCAATAAAGATGAATGGTTACCGTTTGTGATACATATTCCAGGATGCAGTCTCTTCCAACACCAGCACCTAGTGTATTGAATGAACACATTCATAGAAACTATAGGGGGTCTGGCACAATACAGATGCTCAGTAAATGAGTATGAACAGACCAGTGAATATAAATATAGTTTGCAAAGTATGTGTTTCATATATAGAGATAAATTCATGCATTCATACAGATATATTAAAATACCCTGACAACTTATAATATTTGAAAGACTAATTTGTTTAAGTATCATTATGTCTTCTTAGGAACTCCCTAAGTTGCAGTGCCCAATGCCTGTCTGTGCTCTATGTGCTATCATACACTTCACGAGCTTCAGGCAAGGAGCTGGAGGAACATATAAAGACACACAGACAGAGAGACAGAGACACGGACCTCTAGTCAGTGGCAAGAAGCCCTTTATTCAATAGCACCATGGAGGCTTATATACCTAACAGTCAAGTGGACAAACAGGTGAAAACCTCATCCTCTGATCCTTAAGGCCAAGGCAACACGTGCTCGTGAAGCAGAGATGGTAAACAACTTTGACACAGCTTTTAGTAACTCAAACCAGAAGGAAAGAGCAGCTGGAGGCCAGGACTCCAAATGGTCCCAACACTAGTGATGGGGGAAATTTTGGATGGTGAAATGGGGTAAAAATCTAATTGAGACATTGTGTAGAAAAGGAGGAAATAGGATATTGCCAGCAACAAAAGAAATAAGGCACATAGAGATGAAATTACTCATCATGTGTGAAATTTATTATTATTTATTTATAATATATTTATCATTATTGTCATGAGCAACAAGGCTAAGAGTGACAGATCTTGAAGTTGGAGCCTAGGAAGGAAGAAAAGTAGAAGCTTCCATTGGGTAGAAGGTTTAGCAGAATGCTATTATTCATTGATTGTGTCACACCCTCAGTGCCCATACATTTGTTGAGGGAGGTGCACTGTGCATGGCGTAATTCTGACATTGCAAATATGATCCCTTCATAAAAATTATACTTCCAATTTGATTTGTTTTAGAAAAATTCATTACATATACACATAATGAAGGGTTGTTCTTCACATTAGTGGCGTCTCAGGAAGTAACTGCCATCCCAAGTACACTAAAATCATCAATGAACTAACAAGACGTTCATATGAAAATGATGATTTGGAGGTAATAAAATATGCAAAAATGGGTCCAAGCTGGAAGAAATGGGTAATCTTGGAATGAAATTCCTGGTAACATTTTTTTATATGTCAAGTTGGCTTAATCATGCGTTTTATCACAGTCATGCAAAATGAAAAAACCCCAAAACAGCAACAACGATGACAACAAAAAAACTAGTGGCAGCCAGGATGGGGTGCCATTGCTGTAACAACGTGACAGTGTTTCAGAAGCATTTGGGTCTTATCTGTATGAAGACTTTTGAAAAGTTTGAAGAAAGAGGCCACAAAAATATTAGAATGATGTAAGTGGAGATTAATGTGTAATTCTGGTGGACACACAGAAGACCAGAATGCCAATAGGAATGAAGATGGTAAACACTAGGCTTAGGGAGTTTCGGTGGAAATAAGAACTCTGTTTGGAATTGAACTAGAATCCATTCAGGTTCAATGGGGACCCAACTTAAATGGAGATATTAACAGAATAGATAAACCATGAGCTAACACGCTTGTATATACCAATTACTTGTATGATTCTAAGTATCAAGTTAAAGTTTTAATTGAATTTTCTATAACTATTAATTGCAAATATTGAATATTTAAATTATGCATTTATGTGCATTTACTATTGGAGTCAAGTGACCTGATGGAGGCTGCCGAATTGGGCATCTTCATAAATGAATAACTTTCTCTGCTCATACATAAACCAGTTTTGCTGATACCAAAGATTCACCGTCTCCTTTCTGACACTTTATTATTTGCTGAAAAATAGTCTAATTACAGGCTTCTTCTCTCAGAGTCATAGTTCTAATTATTAGTCACATTGACCTTTTCTGTTGAATAAAAAGAAACAAATGTTACTTCATAAACCATAAAAGCAACGGCATTAAATGTTAGCTGTAGAGAAGTGCATTCATTATCTATTCCTAAATTAGAGTGGGACATCTTTGCAAGGCTTGCATTTGGATATGTTTGAGGTTTTCTTTTTATTTTTTTCTTAGAAAACTTCTTTATTTTTAATGGAGCAGGCAGCAGGCTTTTGTGACCTCAACGTTCTCTTTCGAAAAGAAACTTAAATCAAACTTTATATATTGCTTAATGAAAACGCTTCTGCAGAGTTGGCACGCAACTTCAGATTTGTTCTGACTTTCTAATGTTGCGGGAAGCAAATCACCCACATCATTTTTGTGGAGAGTGGTTGACTAGAAAGAAAGTTTTCAGCAAACACTCATTAAGGCTGATGTATGTTAGAGTGCATGCCTACTGAAGGGGCAAAAAGCCAGCCAGGGGTCTCTGTAGTTAGTTACTTGAATATTTTTCATGTGTCATGTTTGACTTCAGTGTTTCCTTAATGAGGAATCTCAGATACAGGCTAAGCACGTTTGCTGACTTTACAGGCAAACGGATTCTCTGTAGTAAAATAAGCTCTATCCTACTTTACAGTCAATTTTTAGAAACTTCTAGAATCCTTCTAAATATTGTATCTGATACAAGAGGAATGATACCCATGTTGACCATTCTATACTTACAAAGTGTCCTTATTTGTTTATTCTTGCTATTAATATATGTGCACTTTTACATTGATACCTTTAGTATGGATTTTTAAGATCTAGGTTTGGGATAATAAACCTATTAAGAAAGCTGGAAGGAAATTTGAATAGCCATTAAAACGTAAGATTCAAAATTTGAATGGAAAATCTGTTAAGCCTTATGAAAAGTCTATTGATGGGGTTACTTTTAAAAATTTGCAAACTGAGATATCTCCGAAGACCATGGTACATATAATGGTCTCTAACAGAATCATTCTTTGCTGTAAAGAAAATGATCCAGGCTATGCTTTCCTAGTGTTTCAAGAAAAATGTGATCCTCTAAAAACATTGTTGAAAGAAGACATGATCCTATTCTGTATTCTCATCATTCAGCAACGCAAACGCATATTTATTAACTACAACAAGGTAAGCAGTTTTGAAATTTTGGAAATGCATCATTAACTAAAACATTTCCTAACCTTATAAATTTATATCCGACTAGGAGAAAAAAATACACAGAGTGAAGGGAGCAAAACGTGACAACTGATGTAGGGTAAACCTATGTCAATGCGGAGAGGGATGGAATGTTCTGGTGTATAGCCATGGAAGTAGAGACTTCAGGCGAAGCTCCTAGCACAAGCTCGGATATGGACTTTGATCGTAAAACTTAACACGGGAGATGGGTTGTGTTCAGGGGAAAATTTCTGAATCATGAAACTGAGTTTAGCCAGAAGATGTCTGTGTAGATTGGCGACTTCAGGTACACCAGTGAAAGTTCAGGCACAGAGGTGTGCCCATCTGGACATAGGTATGCCATTCTGTAGCTTCTGTTTGTTGGTCATTGAATGGCCTGACCTGACATGGCTAAGAGAAATGGTTCCATAGGACTGAATCAGCTGTGTGGAGAAAAGAGGGGCAGCTATGAGTGCTTCTTCAAACCAAGTGAATGGCAGTAAGCAACGGTTGCTTCTACTTGTATGCAAGATCTCAGTGGGACTCCAAACGTGTCCATTCATGTAACCGAGAAGGCAATGAAACACAATGGAGAGAACAGAGGCAAATATCTCCATGAATACTGCAGAGAGGAAGAACAGTGATTGTGAAGACCAGAAGTTGCTTTACTTGAGGATCAGTTCCTTGCTAGATCATGTCTAGCAAGACCAAGAGGGTAGATAGTCAGAGAGGAGAAACTGGGGTGAGGGGGTGGTAGATCATATGAAATTCTGTAGGTCACTTAGTTATATGAAGAATCATTGAACTTTTATAGACTATATGATGTGGGATTATATTAAAATTCTTATAATAGCTGACATATATGAATAGGCTATGGAGATAAATAACATGTTATAGAGTTAACAAAAATTAACAGCTCTTTTTGCATCTTTCAACCAATAACCCCTTGCTTTACCACACTTTGATTGTGTTTATTTATATAGACTCTGTATGTGCTGTGTAAGCAGTGGTGACATCACCAGTATTTAGCAGCCATATTACAGAGGTTCCATCTAGCCTTTAGCTCGATATGTAGAAAAACACATTTTTTATTGATTTTTATTGAGCTCTACATTTTTCTCTGCTCCCATACCTGCCTCTCCCCACTTCAGTCCCCCCCGCCCCCGGCAAGGTCCCTATGCTCCCAAATTACTCAGGAGATCTTGTCTTTTTCTACTTCTCATGTAGATTAGAAATATGTCTCTCTTAGAGTCCTCATTGTTGTCTAGGGTCTCTGGGATTGTGATTTTTGTGCTGATTTTCTTGCTTTATGTTTAAAAACCACTTATTGGTAAGTACATGTGATAATTGTCTTTCAGATCCAGATTTTTTGGAATAAAATTTTGATTTTGTTAATTGTGTGAACTTCCAATATAAAAGAGTAAGATATGATATTTTCTTCCTTTCTTCCTTTTTATCAAAAGCAGCAAGATACATTTTTTTGGAGTAAAGTACAGTACAGACTGACAGACAGTGAACCACATGACTTAGAATACTCAAGGGCTAGCATTTGTCATTTTCTGAAAAAAGAAGGAGGAACATTTGGTTTGCCTTGGGGGCTTCTGTACAGTGATAAAAGGTAGAGCTTTTTGAAAATACTAGCTATTCGGTATGTAAAAAGGTCTTAAAGAAACAAAGAATGCTTCATCTTGCAAGATAGGAGTCTACAAGTAAACATTTTTGGATGCTACTTCTGCAGAGGACCCACATAATTTAATATGTTATTTTTATTTATTCTTTCTGCTTTGAGTGTGTGCCTCGGCTTCTTTGCTTTATGTTTATCAGGTCTCATTCTACCTGATAGCAAAATATCAGGTACCTTTTAATTATATTTGTATATTCAGAGTCTATTATAATCTCTGCCTTTCATACATGCAGAATTCTATCAATTGAATCTAATTAATCATTCTAATCAAGTATTAGAACCACACTACACCAGATTGGATGATAAGCCTGGGTATATAAAATGTATTGTGAAGACAAAGAAGGGCTCTGTGGATTGAATCAGGTAAGGAATTTACTTCTCTAAAGTATCACATTTGTCCTAGGCTTGATGATCAACAAGTGGTTTGAAATACTGTATTTTTATAGTCAGATAGATCTTCATTCTATCAAGCTGTAGTAATCTTCACTGTCACTATAGTTTTTATCTTTTTGTTCTTGAAGCACAAATTGTCCCCTAAAAATGATACTGCTCTAGTTTAGATCGTGTGTCCCCAGAGGTCTATATGTTGGAGGCTTGGTTTCGAGTTCATCACAGTTGGGAAATGTTTAATGGCTGAGAGACTGAAGTCTGATGAGAGGGGGATAGGACTTTGGAAGCATGACCTTGGAAAATTGTTAGGCCATAGGCTATTTTTCCCATACTTTCATCCTCTGTCCTGAGCTAAAAAAAATGTGATCACCTCATCTTCCATGATACACAGCTTTCCCGCATCATACAAAGCAACAGGACCAACTGATCACAGGCATCAAGCCTAAAAAGAGACTTGCTATGAGGGCAGAGGGCATTGCTGAGGTAGAGGGAGGAAGGAAGGAAAGATACACATCCCAAGCATGTTTGAAAAATCATGTCATAAATTTTGACCTGTAACTCTGACATTTTCTATGGACTCCGGGTAAACCCAAGCAAACCCTTGATCACTGTTAGCTCGATGCTTGTTAGAACTGTTGAGCAATGTTGCTTTTGAATCTATCCTATCTCTCCTTTAGCATTTTAGGAGTGAGTGTCTCCTATTGCTGAATTTCTATGGAATTGATGATATTATCTTTTTAAAAGTGTACATCTTTTATTTTATGACATTACAATTGAACGCTATCACTTTTCTTTTCTGTTTGTTCCCTCCGATCTTTTTCATGTGCCCTCTTGATCTTTTTCAATTTCTTTACCTCCTTTTCTTTGTTATAGATAATATATCATAAGTATCTGATATATACAATATATGCACATACCATATTATATATTATATTATATATAATTATATATTATATACATACCATAATGTATATGAGTGGGAGTGTGTGTGTGTATTAACAGGGAGTTTGCTGTGAGATTGTCTCTTCTAGAAATATCAGGAGCTACACCCTTGAAGTCTCAGCAATACGACTCCATAAATGTTGCATGAACAAGAATGAAAGCAATAGACATGTTGACATGGAAGAGGGAAAACTCAGGGGATGTGAACCCTAGAAGCAACTAAGGAATCCTGAGAATCATGGTTTTCCACAAGGAAGATCCCAGTAATTGACTGTCTAACACCAAAATGTGTTGTAGTTAATTTGCTTCACTTCCTTGTTTACATTCTTTGGGATCTTGACTTCTTTTTAGCTTTTTAGACTTGAGCAGTGGGTATAGAGCAGAGGCAGAGATGGACAGAAAAAGACAGAGATAAACAGAGACAGAAGGATAGAGCAAAAAAGCTGCTATACTCCTTAGATGCATTTCCAGTCTTCCTACAAATGTGGCAAGTCTTTTCTCCACACCTCTGAAGAAGTGACACTTACTGCAGTCCTTCGATAATGCAAACTATTGTTACAAAGAGCTATGTTGATTGCACTGTTCATTCTTCTACGGAGCAGCTGTGTCAACTGCGCCATTTCAGTCTATTCAAAAACAGACCAAAGAAGCCAAGGCACATACTCAAAGGACAGAGCTTTCAGGGACCTGTGCTCTATGTTGTATATTATAGATGCTGCTGCCGCTTGATTTCCTTACACTGAATCACAGTCATTGAAGGCGAGAGGGAGCAGGATAGACTTGAATGGGATGACAGTATAAATTGGTACCAAATGATTTGAGTGTTTTAGGCCTAATTTTATGTTAGTTTATGCTCCTTAATACATACAGAGGATTCTGCCCTTTTTTTTCAGTGAAGAAACTACTTAGAAAAGAAAATATAGACAGCTACATCATAATGCACAAAAATTACCCAATATCCTCATCACATGCACCCCTTTATTCTTAGAGCAACACCATGGACAGTTATATATTTTATTATATTGCTTGATATTTGATTAATTTTATGAGTTAGTTATTGTAACATCTCATTTAAAATTTTTAATTTCTTTTCTTTTTCACTTTTTTTTTTTTATTTTGACAAACAGAGTTCCTCTGGCTGTCCTGAAATTTGCTCAGTAGACCAGGTCACCCTCAAACTCAGAAATTTGCCTGTCTCTCCCTCAAAGTGTTAGGATTAAAGTATTGGATCACCCCCACCAAGTTAAAAATTTAATTTCTTTTCTTATTAACAATTTGAAGTGTTGGAGGAATCATTTGATAATGTAACCTCTATGTATTAGAGTTGAGTGAAATGTTTCATAATAAAGAATAATTATCATTTTCTTGAACTGAAGTGTGTAATTGTAAAACATGACACCCTGCTTTAGAAACTGTGTTAAACACCAGACGAAGAGAATTTGATAATGCTCATTCTATTGACTTGCATATATGGCATTTCGTAAGGAGTTACTTAAAATTATTGTCACACAAATGCAACATGCTCTTGGTATGGTAATAACTGCTTTGCTTACAATATTATTAGTCATTAGTTTGAAGTGGTTTTTATTGTGATGGAGTTCACACATACAGCTCACACATTCAATCCCACAATTCGTTAGCTGTTAGTGTATTCACAGATGGAGTCATATCTGTGTTCAGACTGGGGACATTTTCATCTGTATCTACAAAGGATTGTATAGTGTGAGCTTTCTAACAGTCATCCCTTGACTCTTGTCTGTCCCTGTCCTTCAGTAGCGATCCAGAATCTACCTTCTGCTTCTGTTGTTTTGCTCCTTGTGATATCACATACCCATGAGGTCACACAAAATGTGTTTTGTGACTGTGTTCTTTCATTCACTCAGGCTATTAAATAAATCAATAATTTTCTATTTATCACTAAATTTTATGCCACTACGTGGGTGTTCCAAATTTCCTGTATTTAATTATTCTCATTTTTAAGCTCTTATAAAAAATGCCTTTACGAACTTTGGTTAAATTTGTATTTTCAAGGATGCAGAGTTCCACAGCCAAATATTAGGCAGAACTATGAGAGTCCAGTATGGCAGGGGAGGAAGGTATCAGAGGAATCAGAGAGATCAGGGTCACCTGGAGTACAAGGCCCATGAATCAGTTGCCTGGGATTCTTGGGGGCTCACAGAGATCATGGAACCCTTAGGGGTCTGACCTAAGTCCTTTGCATATAAGCTGAGTTGTTGGTGTTGTAGGATTCCTAACAGTGTAAGCCTTGGTGGTCGCTGACCCTGAAACTGGAGTGTTGCATGAGGGGAAGCTGTGTCCCCGCAGAGGAGTGGGCCTTGTTCCCAGCCCCCCGGCTCCTGGCACCGGGCCTGCTTTTGTCCCTGAATAATTACACACTAACATTATTCATTTAATCTCTGCCTGGCCCATTAGTTTTAACCTTTATTGCTTAACTCTTACATATTAATCTAACCCATTTTCTGATAATATGTATCGCCACTTGACTATGGCTTACCAGCATGATTCTAATCAGTGTCCATCTTGGGTAGGAGCAGCATGGCATCTGCCACACTCCTCTTCTTCCCAGCATTCCGGGTTCTGTCTACTCCGCCCACCTAAGGGCTGCCCTATCAAAAGGCCAAGGCAGTCTCTTTATTAACCAATGAAAGCAACACTGGAGGGGTCTTAGAAGGAGGGAAAACTGAGGTCAGATTGTAACATATGAGAGAAGAATAAAAAATCCTATAATTAAGACATTAAAAAGCAATGTAATTTTGTTTGAAAATTTCATACACATATAAAGTACATTCTGAGATCAGAAATCCCCCACCCTCTCTAGTCCCCATCTCAACTCTGCTAACTTCCCTTCAACACTTCATTTCTCTTTCAAAAGAGAGAGGTTCGCTGAGTTTAACCAGGATCATCTTTGTTAACCTTAGCTTGAAGCTGTCCATTGGAGCCTAGCAGTCTTCTCAATGGGTACTTAACTGCAAACAATAACCGCCCTCCCTCAGAATCCATCAGTAACCAATAGTTCAGCAGGAAAGTGCAGAACCCTATAAACTCGTTCCTGATCCATGACGGTTGATACACCCAAACTTGTGTAGGTCTGTTGCAGGTAACCGTAGTTTCTAAGAAGACATGCTTATATTGTTTGTACCATGTCCAGAGAATAATATTTGTACAGCCCTCATCCATGTTATTCAGGTCCTAAATCCTTTCTACCACCTCCTCTGAGAGGAAACATGAGCTCTAGAGCGGGTAATTTAAATGTTCCTTTTGGAGCTGAGCACTCAACCCTCACTTAGCCGCAGAATCTTGTGCAGCCATGCATCTGTACATTCATCATTACCCATTGCAAAGGGATGCTTCTCTGAAGGAATCTCAGAATAGCATTTATGGGTATAAATATAAATATTTGGAAGGCATTTTGGCATTGGGACAATTTACCTGAACACTAATAAGTTCCTCTCTTAGAGCCTAAGACTGGATTAGCTAGGGATTTTTGACTGGGTTTTATAATACAGGATATGATTCCCTCTTCTGGAGTGGATCTCAGATCCAAACAGAAATTTAAGTTTTTATGAAAATTTGCATATCTAGTATTTTTGTGGACATGATATTTGTTTTTTGAGTATATACTGGAGGTATAATTGCTATATCGCATTGCAATATTTTCTGATACGAATGATGCTAAACATCATTTTACATGTTTATTAGCTTGCATTGCAATATGATCTTTCCTATTATTATTCTGAGATTTCTTTTATCTGTAATCATGAGAACCACACATTAAAATGCACAATATGCATAAACTAGATTTAGTGTTTTTGCATATGTGTGTCTATATAGGTGTACTGAGAACATCAGGACAACTATGTAAGGCATCTCTTGAGAGTATATTTCTTTATTTTTGTGGATTTCCCACAGTGAGACTGCTGATGAACTCATGAGGTCAAGGTCACTGGTCCTACGATGGCAATGGGAGGCATATGAGTTCAAAAGACTGTATACAGAAGTAAAATCAACAAACCTACTTCTGAATACTATATATTGCACATTAGGGTAAATAGTTTTAAAGTGTTAAATGAAAAGAATAAACAGTGACTCAAAGAGTCATGTGATTTTAAAATGATTAAAAAATATATTAGAGGAGAGAGATGGGTTAGTGGGCAAAGATGCTTGCCACCAAGCCTATAAAGTGAGGTTGATACCCAAAACCCATATGATGGAAGGAGAGAACCATTTACACAGGTTGTCCTCCAACTTCCTCTTGCACACCATGGCACAAGAGCATGTGCAGACACATGAATAAATAAGCGAGCAAATAAACATCAGAGGAGTAGAATAATAACTGCTGTAAAATGGCTCCTAAACAAAATATTTTATGTTATTGTCACAAGATGATAGACTGGATGGATGAAAGAGTGATTGAAATTAATGAATTCATGAAGATTGGAACATGCTATTTTTCAGTGTGTTTGATTTCAGCTAGTTTTTGGAGATTCGTAGAATTGTTTTTATTTTTAATGGAGGGTATTTCTAAAGATTCTCTGTTGTCTTCTTTCAAGCTCTTTACAACAAATATACTTTCCCAGTATGCACGTAGTTGAAGTTTTAATTGTGCCATTTGAGTAGATATGCTAGTTAAACTGTAAACAGAGCATTAATTTTCTCCTTTCATCCATTTAATTTAAATCTTAAAAAATTAATTGTAGTTTAAAATACACAAGCATAGTCATATATTACTGTTTTCTGCCTCTGTAGTGTTATGGGATATACAACTCTGCCTCATTCTATCAGTTAATCTCACTTGTGAGTTGATAAAAAGAAATGCAGAAAAGAAAATTTGACTATAGATAATGAATCTGTAATGACTTTATTAAATCAGTTTTACTGACGTGATTTGTGCTGTGGACCTCCCAACTGTAAGAGATTTTACTTCTCTATTTCATTGATGCCTTTCAAAGAGGTTTTTTTTTTTTTGTTTCCTTTTTGCAGTTGGGATGGAACACTCTGATTAAAAATAAAAATAGCTTATGGGATGAAAGGATTTATTTGGATTACACTTCCAGATCACAATTTATCACTGAAAGAAGGGCACGAACTCCAGGGAGGAACCTGGCTTGCTGGCTTGCTTTGTGTCTTGCTACAGGGTCATGCTTAGCTAGATTTCTTTTATGTCCTAGAAGCAGAAGCCCAAGGATGGCACTCCCCACTGTGGCCTGGTGCTATCCAATGCGGGCTGGATCCAGCTAAATCATTCAGTAATCAAGCCATTCGCCCACAGATCAATCTGATTTAGGCAATTCTTCAATTGAGGCTTTTTAGTTGACACTTGTGCTAACTAGGACAGAGGCCAAACTGTAGCCAGTTCTCAAAGCTAATTGATAAGTATAGCTTCAATGTGGGAGGGTCCACCTGTATTTCAAAGCACAGAAATACAGGTGGACCCTCCCACACTTCAATCTATATTTGATTGTTCCAAACTAAGAAAACTAAGTAACCTCATAACCAAGTTCCAATCGAGCGCTTGTTTCATTCCTTTACTTTGGAAGCTGTTCTTGATGGGAGGCAAGAACCATTCACATGATTTGGTGTACGGGGCTATCTAATGCCTACCTAGGCTTGCTTGATACATAACTTAAGACTCACTTGTGTCTTACTCCTTTCAAGTGAAATACAAATTTCTGAATGATGCCTTCTTTTACATGGTAGTAATATCCACACTGGATTCATTTTTACCCATGGAAACGAATACTTTCGGATTTTATGGGACTTGTTATTGCTGGATGATTTTCTCAACTGGTCACTCAAGTTTTGGTACATCCTATGAAATGTCAACGGTAGTTTTCGCTTGGGGAAGTCTTAAACTGAGGCTTTGTGCAGTCCTTCTACAATGGAATTGTAGGACCAAGTTCACCTTCATGGCACAAAACACTTATGTGTAATGGCTATCTTTCATCCTGTGCATAGGAATGATAGTTTGTAACACTGGAAATCTGGGAGGCTAACTAATCAAACCTCCCACTATTTTGCCTAATTTTCTTAGGGGATCCAGGTGAAAGTGGATCCCAAAGGTCCATGTCATCATGTCTTCTAAAATTCAGAGTATGTACATCCTTTATAAGGACAATAGTGAAAACAGATCTCCAAAAGCAATGTTAAATACAAAAAAGACCACTCCTTCCTAAAGGACTGAAAGTACTGTTTGCTTTACGGTATTGTTCAGAGAGTGCAATTCTACTCCCAAAGTGAATTATTTTGATAAACAGACTTTGAAAGAAAATGGTGGAGCTCGTTCATCTTCAGGCTGATCTGGTGGATTTGAGCTTGGATAAGGAAACAGAGTAAACTGTCTCTTTGTTTGCACACACAGTTATGGGGACTCCTGGGGCCTGTCCTGTGCCCTTGCCCTCTTTGCTCTTTATTAAAAGAGAACAAACATCACATCGTTACCAAAGCAGATGCCAAGGGATTTAGAGCAGCATGTGGAAGCTGACAGTGACATTTGTAAGCAGGAAAAAAAACCCTGTCAAACTCACTGTTATTAAACAACAATGTCTAGAAATTGTTCAGGTCCACCTTACCGTAGGTCAGCATTAGCTGTTGGCATATTGCTGCTATCAACTTTGGGAAAAGTTTTCTCATACACATTTTCCCACCTGCTTTCACATTATTTGACAAGTTATAGTGAAGTGCATCTGAGAGAAAAATAATCTCAACCCTAGCAGTTGTTGCTTGCATACCGTTGTATAATGCATAGCTAAGAGTTAGCTTGGCTACTCTTACCACTGAAATAAAAAATAGTAGTAAGTTTTCCCCTAGACCCTACGCCCAGTACAGCTATGGGTCTTGATTATGGTTCCAGGTAGGGGTTCCATTTAGGGAAGAGGGTTTATGTTCAGGTTGAAACGGGTCAGTTCCTCTCACAACGTTCACGCTACTATTGCACCGGTGGGTGTGCCTTTCCTGGTCAGTCATTGTTGTAGCTGCAATGGTGGGGAGCAGTGATGTTAAATTTTCTCCTCCAGTGACAGGCACCAACCATCACTGTGAGAGTGCCAAACCTTTGAAGGAAATCAGGAAGCTATACCTTGTAAAGGGGAAACTTTATTGCCTCTGGGTTCTCTGTCTACTCAGAAGCCATTAGTTCTTTTTCAGATCCTAAGGAGTGAAAAAAGTTTACTTTACTTTATAATCCATTCTTTCTGTTTTCTCCCCATTTTAAGATTCTGGTCCTTTGTTTTGTTTTACTTTCTTGTTAAATTTTCCCCTCACTTTGTGTTCTTTTTCTGACCTCCTGCAGGCTGACATGTTTGATCTTGTCTCATTCATCCTAAGCCTTCAGATTTCTGCCAAGTAAACCAGCTTCCTGTGTTTGTTTGTTAGCCCAACTGACATTTCAGGAATTTCAACTCTGGATGATTCAAATTTAAACTGTGTTATGACTCATTGATTGACTTGTGCAATTATTCATATAATTGTTTTCTCTTCCTTTGGCTATTACTCATTAATTTAAAGGCTCTATGACTTACATACTAATGTTCCTGTTGTTTGTTTTAAAGTGCTTAAAAATTTAATTACTATGCTATCAGTGGAATCAAAATATAAACACAAGCATAAATCCACACATCTATGGCAACAGCAAAGGATACTATCATTTGGAAAAAGGCGTTCTAAAGAATGGGAAAGAGTTTTTATCAGCTACGCACCTGGTAGCTGTCTAATGTCCAAAATATATATATAAAGAATGCAAGAAACTAGACATCAAAAAATAAAAAAATAAAAAAAATGGTAAACAAGTAATCAGGTCAAAAAATGGAATACTGTTGTTGGATATTTGATCACACGATGAACCCTGAGTTTGTATTTGGTTTAATTAAATAAAATCAGTGTTGGATCAGAAGGTGGAGCCATCAACTAGTTAACAGAAAGTAATTAGAGGGAATCCCAGGCATCTGGAGGAAAGGTAGAGAGATGCATAGGAACTAGTGGGGGGACTTATAAGTTTAGTAGAGCAGTAGCAAGCTCTGTTTTGGAGACACTGGTGAAGAGGGATATTTGGCTCAACTTCTCTGAGCTAGCAGATTTTCACCCCATCCTCCGACTCCCAAGTCTTATTGATAAATAAAATGAAAACAATGTTGTTGAACTAGCTTTGGTGGCAGCTGCATGAGGCAATTGCAGTTGGATGTAAGCGTCCTCCCAGACCTCTGCCTGAGAAGTGGAGCCAGCAATTACTGACTGAAACAGTAGTAGATTCATGTACAACTGCTGGGCCCATGGAAAAACAAGAGGATAGAGATCTAAACAGAATCCTCAATAGAGAACTCTCAAATCACTGAGAAACAATTAAGAAATATTCAACTTCCTTAGCCATCAGGGAAACAAAAACTACTTTCAGATTCCATCTTATATCTGTCAGAATGGTTAAGATCAATAACACAGTCTCACACTGGCAAATTTGTGTAGCAAGGGAACACTCTTCTGTTACTGGTGGGAGTGCAAACTTTGATAGCCACTATGAAAATTAGTAAGGTGGTTTCTTAGAAAGATAGGGATCCATCTACCTTAAGGTCCAGCTATCCCATATTGGGTATATATCCAAAGGATGCATTATCCTACTATAGGATCACTTGATCAACCTTGTTCATTGCTACACTACTCATACTAGCCAGAAACTCAAAACAACTTAGATATCCCTCAACATAATAATGGATAAAGAAAATGTGGTTCATTTACATGATGGAGTATTACTAAACTGTAGGAAAAAAAGGAGCATCATGAAATTTGCAGGCAAATAGACAAAACTAGAAAAAATAATCCTGAGTGAGGTAATAAAGACCCAGAAAGATAAATATTGTGTGTATTTGCTTAAAGCTTATACGTGAATATTAGTCATTAAATACATGATAACAAAATGACAATTTGCAGATTCAGAGAGGTTAGATATTGATGAAGTAACTAGTAGGGACACATGATTATCCCTGGGAGGGGGAATAGATTTTGTGGGTGCACTAGAGCTGGTGAGGATAGCGTGGTGAGAACTGGAGGACATGGTAGAAAGTGGGGAGGGAAGACAGGATTGAGGGAGGGAATGAGGAGAGAGACAGCTAGAACTGAAAGGCATTTGAGGAGAAGGTACAAAACCTAGTGCACTGAAACTTCCTATAATACTTGAAGCTGATCCTGAAGAGGTCTCCAAATAGTGAGGGAGATAGAAGCCCTGTTGGCCATCTCTTGTCACCAAATGAAGCGTCCAGGACTGGGTCTTGATTTTATCCAATTGAGCTTTTGGGTAAAAGGGTACCATGGAAATTCCCAAACCATGTAGGCTGTTGACAAGACAATAGGCTGCTCTCCACAAATTGACAGCAAGGCCCTATTACTGAAGATAACACCCATACAACTCACTGAACATGGAGAAGTTGAGCTGGGGGCCTACTTTCCCAGCATGTCCTAGAGTCTTTGACATGACAAGATACTCCAGAGTTACCTAAAGAGAAATGTAAACACCAGTCCAAAACGTTCAATCTACACTTTGTATTGCCTGCAAAATGTGCTAGAAAAATGGTGGCACAAACCTTGGGGGAGTAACCAAGTCTTATTTGACTCAAGGCCCACTCCATGAGATGGACCCATGTCTAATACTCGACACACTGCTTAGATGACTATGGACAAGAGACTAAGAGCTCAGAGACCCAGGGTAATGTCAAACACTACTAGTCAAATAAAAGACTCCTATTAATATTCTTCTATATTTGCAGATCAGTGCCTTATTTAGCCATCGTCAGAGAGGCTTCCTCCTGCAGTAGATAGAAAAAAATACAGAGAACACAGTTCTAAATGAGATGTCTCCATCAAATCCCTCCCTTTAGAGCTCAGGGAACCCAACTGAAGAAGAGATATTAGTGGGGGCATGAGATACAGGACACCAGAACCCAGGTCTCTAAAACAGCTGAGAAACTTTCTTGAGGAACAGGCTTTATATCTCATCAGAAAGCAGTTAGTTACTTTCAATAATATCATGCAAGATTATTGCACCCAATGACACATTTTGTATTCATGTCAGTGTTAGGGCATTCAGAGCCATCACTGGGAATAGCCATTGACATTTCTCTTTCCCAGAAGCCTATATAGTAAGTACCTCCTTGCACTAGGTAAGCTAACAGCAGGCAGAAAGTGTCTTGATCATTTGGAAGTTGGTTTTTATGTCCTGCATCCAACATGAGTATGTCTTCTGTAAGAAGGTCCTACCATCTAATTGTGCTTGGAAAGCATCAAAACTCTCTGATGGTTTGGGTTCCTGTGAGGCCACATCAAATAATAAGTGAGGTATCCCATACTTGGCACTAAACTTTTCATTTAATAATCAGGACATTGTAATGTTAATCTCTACTATTTTATTCATATTTGAAATGTTGCCTGATGTAAAAATTAAAGCAAAACCTGTCTTGCTTTTTAGTACCCAAACTCCCTAAGTTTTCTTTAAAATAGGAACTTGGAAATATTACCCCAGAGCACAAATTCAAAGACAATAAAGGGGGATATTTTTATTACATTAAAAAAATCACCTGTCTACAAAGTAAAATATCCACCCAAATGCCTCATATAAGTAATGAAAGTGGGAAATTCTTTTCAATGAATATTTTCTACAGAGGAACAATATCCCTGGTTACTTACTAAAGGCCAAAACCAGTTTACCAGACTACATTTTTTTCTTTTCTATTTTTATTGTTAAAAGAAAAATTTACATTTACTGCCCTTGTCCCAGGCCCTCCCGCTCCCCCAATACCCCACCTCCTTCCCCCTGCTTCCTTAAGAGGGGGCAGGATACCTTGCCCTGTGGGAAGCCCAAGGCCCTCCCCGCTCCATCCCGGTCTAAGAAGGTGTGCATCCATATAGAATAGGTTCACAAAAAACCAATACATGCAGAAGAGATAGGTCCCTGTGCCATTATCATTGGCTTCTCAGACCCACATTCACATCAGAGCAAGGGACTGAGCTCCCAAGGTCCAGTGGAAAAGCAGAAGGAGGGAGAAGATGAGCAAGGAATTCAGGACCGCGAGGGACTGGCCCACCAACACAGACAGTGTGCCTGATCTATTGGGAGCTCATCAAATCCAGCTGGACCAGGACTGAATGAGCATATGACCAAACCGGACTCTCTGAATGTGGCTGCCAATGGGGACTGACTGAGAAACCAGACTACATTTTATGAGAAAAATCTCTAAACAGTTCTCTCCCGGGCTGGGATCCACTGACGTGAACCCCCTTTCTCTCGTGGAAAGGAGGTCATAGGAAGGGTAGGATGTATCTGTCAGTGGGAAAAAATATTTTTGGCAAAATCTGGTTTGCAGCCGTAGTAGTGCAATACTTGACTTGGGCAGAAAATCATTCCCACTTCCCTTCAGCCTTATACCAGTCAGGGTTTGCTTTGTGAGAATCTGGAAATAATCATACAGTCCTTTTAATAGTAAGATTCAATCAAAAAATATGAGAAAATGGGAGAAACCTTTCTTCTGCAGCAGTGAATATTTTGTTGGCAGATTAAAAATTTAGACTGAAATGTCCAATATTGCTGGAAGAGAAACTCTTCAACTTCAGGTTCAATTTAAGTATTTTTCCTTATAATGGAGCTATGTCAATTTAGTAAATGACACTGCAGTTTAAAATGTCATTCCATACCACTTTTTAATTAAAGTGGCAATAAGCTATCAATCTGTTCCCATTAATGAATTTTTAACCATTAGAATCTGGGCTGTATGATATATAGTTTAGTCCTCTCCCCCTAAAAAATACCCAGAGACTCCTTGGAGAATTGAAGGGAGAGCTCAAAATTCAGTGCTTTAAAATTATGTCTCGAGAACAACTTAAGGGGAAATGAGAAAAGAGATGAAATAAGACAAAGAGAGGGGGCAGGGAGGGAAAAAGTGGAGAGAGAGAAAGAGAGAGAGAGAGAGAGAGAGAGAGAGAGAGAGAGAGAGAGAGAGAGAGAGAGAGAGAGAGAGAGAAAGTGAGGCTGGAGGAACACCGGAGAGAAAATGTCATTAATGAAGCATTGATCCCCAAGTCATTGAATACTGTTGGTTTAGTCCTGTGAGACAAGGCAGGCATGTCTTCCTTAGCTATATTTTTCTCTGGAAGGTGAACTAATGCTTTTCCTAGCCTCCCTTCTCACTTTCTTTCAGGTTGTAGATCATTTAAATTTCCAGTCCTGATGATGCCCAGAGTGTTTTGGGAGAGTCAAAACAATTAATGACAGTAGATGAAGAACACTGCGGACAAAGATTGCAGTACTTCAAAGAAATAAGTCATACAAACTTTAAGCACTTTGTACAATTTAGTAAAATAATCCTAGGCTTAGATCTAAGCAGTATGGAGAAAAGGCATTGTATAATGTAAGGCTATAACTGACAACCCCACGGTCATACAGTGATAAGAACAGTTAGTCTTACCTCAAGAGAATTGAGTCATCCAAATGCCGAAAGTTTAGGACAAAACAGTTTTATTCTTGCCTCAAAATTTTCATGGTTACTTTCATCTCTGCATATCTCTTTCTGTAATCTAATCTCTCTCTCTCCTCTTAAAATATTTTGATTTATTTATTTTAATTTCATGTGTGGGTGTTTTGCCTTTATAGATGTCTCTGTACCCTGTGCATGCAGTGCCCACAGTGGGTACTAGATCCTCTGTAATTGGAGTTAAAGATGATTGTGAGTCTTAATGTTGATCCTGGAATTCAAGTCCAGGGTTCTTAACTACTCTACAGCACTGGTGATTTAATTTTTCCTATACTTTACTACTTCTTTGTACTCTTTCTCTCTGCTCAGGACTCCAGGGGATTACTATGACACAGTTCATTGCAGAAATTGTTATGCTCCCTTAAACTTCACGAGAAGGGACTTAGACTTTTGAAAATTAAGCATGCGCATAAGTGAGTGTGTGTGGTGGTTTGTTCATGTAAGTGCTGTGTTTATGGATGCTAGAAGACAGCATCTGGAACTCAACGTGGGTTCTTGACAAGTCCATTGTACACTCTTAGCTTCTGAGTCATCTTTCTAATTCCAACCAGAGGGACATTGAATATCCTACTTTATTTTTTCTTTATTACATTTATTTATTTACTCATCTCTTCTTTGTGTGTGTGTGTGTGTGTGTGTGTGTGTGCATGTATGTGTGTGTGCTGGAGTACAGGCACACACTTATGACTATCAGAGGATAACCTCTGATATTGTTCCTCCGTCTCCACTTGAGACTAGTTCACTGCTATGGACTAGGTCACAAGCTTCTGGGAATTTTCTTGTCTCCATTTTGCTGTAGTAGCAAAGGGATCACATACATGCAACTGTGCCTGGCTTTACAAGGGTTCCAAGGGTTTGGACTGAGGTCCTCTTGCTTGCACAGTGAGTGCATAAGCCACTCAGCTGTTGCCTCAATCCTTTAGTTGTCTTTGATAAATAAACTAGTAGTTCATAATATTACTTAGATAAAGTTTGAAGTTGGCTAGAATTGAACTTTTCTTATGTGTCATCTTAGTTAAATATTTCTTTACAATATAGCTTACTCTAGAATATATTTTACATTTGCTCACCTCTCTACCTCCAAAAGCAGGGTCATAGCGGACAGAAATAAAAGAGCTTCTGAAATAATCTTAACCTGTATTTGGTTAATGATAAACTCTCAAGTTTTTCCCTGATTATTTTTGTCAGTAGAATATCAATACAGAATACAAAGGTACTATAAATATGAATATTTTCTCTCTTTAGCTGAACTTAATGGAATTTGGAGATGTAGCTTTGTTGGTAGAAGTGCTGGGTGAGTATAAATCCTTGGGTCCAGTCGTGTGTGTGTGCATGTGTGTGTATGTGTGTGCATGTACCTGTGCACAGACAGGCATGATACAGAGGACTTACAGGAGTTAATTGCCTTCTTATACCACGTGGGTCCTGTGGTTTCAACTTAGACTGTCTGGCCTTTACGATCTGAGTAATTTCACTGGTTCCTATTTCATTTTTGTGGCCTAGCTTGAAGATTTTACCATAATCATCTCTGTCATCACTATTCTCATCTGAGTTCTTATACAGCATATGCCATTCTAAGTTTGTTGCATATATTAACTCAATATTCACAGTTCTTTCTGGTAGACATTATCTTACCATTTCCATATGTCAGCAAAAGAATTACTCTGTATATAATTGAATAATTTATTGAAAGACCACACTTTCTTCCTGCAAGCCTGTATTTTAATCTCAGTACGGATTTGGGAGACCCTGAGTTTCTCCTCTCTGTTTTCTTTACCATAAATATATAATGTGGAATTGTCCTCTCTGTACTATGAATACGTTTTACTACCACTAGTTAAAAAGAAGCTGCTTTAGCCTACAGCAGGGCAGAATATAGACAGGCTGGAAAAAATATATAGAGAGAGTAGGCAGAGCCAAAGAGACACCATGAGCCTTGTGGTAAAATATAAAATAATAGAAATGGGTTAATTCAAGATATAAGAACTAGCCAATAAGAAGCCTAAGCTAATAGCCCAAGAAGTGTTGTAATTAATATAGTTTCTGTATAATTATTTTGGGAAATGAACAAGAAGCCTCTGTCTACAAGTATATTGGTTATACAAGTATGATTTGTTCAGCAAGGTGCAAGAAGAGATTATATAGCTTGTGATTCATTTAGTAGAAGAAATGGAGAAAGAGTGCCTCCAATTCAGATGTGGACAAAACAACAGTGACTAGACCACAGTGTCTTAACAACAATTTAACATTTAAATAGGTAAATTTCTATGCTGAGGGTTGCTCAATACCTCATACATCTCATTGAAGTACATAGGTGGGAACAGCCCAGGCTTAGGTCTAAAAAGTTTATTAGATTTAATTAGAATGGAGTAGAGAAAACAGAAAACCAGCTTACAGATGTTTAATAGATTATGGAATGTCAAATTATGATCAGAAAGGTGGTTAATTAAGGAAGATAGCTAGCAATATAGATCAACTACATATTAAAATTTCCCTGCTTCTCCATGGAGAAGTACCCATACCAGTTGAACATGGAGTTGCATGGGTGTTTCTTGCAGAACAGCATATAGACACGCTTGCTTCTTGTCACTTCTCAGCTGAACCCTAGAGTTTTCTCTTCTTGTACTGTTTGCTCCCACTCTACCTTGAGGCAGATTTAGAGAGATGCATTTTCTTATGACTGTATTTTGCCCAAGGCTTGTATTCATTTTTCCTCTTTAAGGAGATTTTGTTTATTTTTCATATGTCTTATATTCTGAAATTAGAATAGTGAACAATTTCCTTTATTTGTATCTCTTATTGCGACTTCTTCACTATCCTCGAGGAAAGTCTGTGGAGAGAATAGAGTGGATAATATAGTGTAGATAAAAATATAGATTTTATTGCCATCTGTATCTGTTTGAATTAGTCATTGCCCATCATAGGCATCTAATCTTGTGGAAGTACACAAAATAATAGTATCATAGGTTTCAGATTTTTAAAATAGTAAAATAAATATTATCTCCTAATTTAAATAAATTTTCACATTAGAGAGAATGTAATAGGAATCAATATGATATTTGTGTAAATATGATCATTATCACATTATCGTCATCATCATCATCCTTTTTACAAGAATAATTTATTAAATGACCCACTTATCCCTCTAATCTATTCAATGCTACATTTTAAACGCATTTTGGGAAACCAGATCTGCTTAGTCCCGTCATAAGATGGGATTTGGTGAAGGTGAGGCTAATTTTAATATCAAGTAACACAGGCACATATACAACTTTGTTTTCATATAATGTGTGTGTTCTTGTGTATCAAATGTATATTCACCTTTTCCTTGCACATGCTTCTCCTTCAATAAATATGAGAACTTTTGTGCAGTGTATTAGTTATTTATTTCTGTGTAAACAAACTTCCAAATTTATTGTTGAAAACCAGCAAAAAAAAATCTTCTTATCATTTTGTTAGTTGACAAGGCATCTCATGGTGTCTCTATGCAGCACTCATATGAGACGTGGCTAGAGTTAACTCATAGTAGTACAACATCTAGAGAGTCTTAGTCTCTAAGGGTCTTGTAATATGACCTCTCCTGTTGTAGATGGAACTCAGGTCCTTACATCATCACAGGAGATCGCATCCAAGGAAGTAAAACACCAAGTGCAAGGGTTTAATTTTATTTGTTATATTTAACACTGACTCTTGGGACAAAGCAAGTCACACAACGAAAGCCAGATTTTATCTGGGAGGAAAGTATATTAGAACAACATGAATTCTGTGAAGTGTGGTTCATTAGAAGCACTAATGGAACAATTTACTACAAACTTCTGCCTTGAAATTAGAGACTTTCACTGACTACAGTGAACTGAAGACGTACATGCCATACCTAGGAAGGCTTAGTCATGTGCACTTTAAAGCACTTTCTAGTGGTGAAAGATGTCCACTAGCAGATAAACTTGAAGAAATATTATATTAATAATGAATCTTTCTACTGTGATTGGATCATGATTGACTGCAAAGGATATAGGTGTTTAGTGGTTTGTTTTGACATTTAAGTAAGTGATGACTTCATTTGAATCTGATTCTAATTATTTTCTGAACACTTCCAATATCAGGAACATTTTGTTTTGTAGATGATAAAAACATAAAGGTTGAAGGGGAGTGGTCTTAGTCATTTCGGCTTATAGCCACGCCCTGCCATTAGCTAATTATTCTGCCCCCCAAATTAGCTGTTAATTAATTAATGGGGCTGGACCACCAGGTCCCAAGAGGTATAAAAAGATAGGCCCACGTGGATAGTTCTCTCTCTCTGTGGATCACCGGCCTGCCTGCTTCTTCGGAGGAGCTCTGTCTGGTACAGTAACCTGCGTGTATTTTGCCCTAGTAAACTGTGTGTCTCAAATAAACATCTACATCTACACCTGGCGCCCGAACGTGGGGCATTTTAAGACCCCCCCAGCCGGGTGGGGCTATATTTCTCCCCAGGGTGGGGCTCTATTTAATTTCCTGCCTCACCCCCTGAGCCTGCCTCCGCTCCACTCTGCAGCTGTAACCGGTGCCACTGCGGAACCTGAGGCAGGGACCTTCGCATTTTTTTCCGGCCCGTCCAGTGGGTCTGTGTCTCTGCGCTTGCGCACATGGTCTCCGGCCAAACTGAGTGGACGGGTTTCACTGGTTTCTGCAGCCTGCCCCACCCGGATCCGGCTTTGCTCAGCAGCGCTTGACCAGTCTGCTGCCGCGGCTTCTCTCGCGCACCTGCCCCACTACCCCACTGCCTCTTGGATCCCCGCACTTCCCCTGCTCGCGCCCGCACCGCCCCGGATCTCAGCCGCCCTGTGGCCTGTGGTGCGCGCGCGCCCGCCCCGCACAGGTGTCTGTACTGGAGGCAGGCACTTTGAGTGCACTGTGAATGAGGCTCCACCCTCAATCCAGGCCCTTGCCAAGACATTGTGCCCGCTCTGTCATCTCTGGAGTTTTTCAGGGGTCTGTTTTCCAGAGTCTGAGTCTAGGGATTGCCCCGCCACCGCGGTATCACGTCGGGACTGCAGGACTGTGACTGCTCATTGTTCAAGGTTATAGCAGACAAGCGGTTAGCCTGCGGAAACCTTGTACATCTGAGCTGTGGTAAGATGTCTTTCACAAAGCCTTATTTCCAAAACCTCTCGTTCGGTCCTAGGCCTTATGCAATGTTTTACTATCTTTTGTGGGGGGAGCCACGCCCGCTATTCGCCATTACAAGATGGCGCCCATATCCTGTGTTCCCGAGTAATAAACAAGTGCATTGCGCATATGCGAAGGTTTTTTCCACCTCGTCCCATCCCGCCTATCCCGTGGTGTCATCTCATGTGATGGGTTGCATCCAACCAGGGGCTGACACGTCCTAGGCGAGGAGAAGCCTCTATTTAAGGGAAGGGTTTCCCTGCCTCTGGGTCCCCGCTCTGGAAGCTTATGCTCTCCCTCTCAAGAAGCATTAAAGCGTACTGCAGAAGGATCCTTTTGTGCCGCGTCATTCTTGCTGGCGAGACAGTCGCGCGGGACAACTGGTGCTGAAAACCCGGGAAATCGCCGCTTCATCGCCTGCACCATCGGAGACCCCTCGGAGACGAGGAGGATTCAGAATTGCAGGGAAAGGTAAGTTCGGAGAGGTATGTCTGTTGCTGTATTTCTTGGGGTGATTCTGTTGATTGGTAAAATGGACATAGATAAGCTGTAGACGCGGCATTAGCCAACAGACTGTTTTACTTTCAATTTTGAACGGAGTTGTCAGTCGGACGTAGACAAGCCGCCGCCGCCATGGGAAATGCTCAGTCTATCGTGACTTCATTAGATACCGTCCTGAAGCAAAGGGACATCAAGGTGGGTCATAAGACACTCCGGAGCTTTGTTAAAGAGGTGGACCAGGTGGCTCCCTGGTACGCCTGTTCGGGCTTTTTGACGATTGCGTCATGGAATAAGCTCGGCAAAGACCTTGACTG
>JAQHUG010000011.1:9922638-9935442 GCA_028555095.1 Dicrostonyx torquatus
GTTCCCATTTTATATAGTTATTTTAGAGCTAGATTGATCTTATTTAGACAAAAGGGGGAGATGAAGGGGAGTGGTCTTGGCCATTTTGGCTTATAGCCATGCCCCGCCATTAGCTAATTATTCTGCCCCCCCAATTAGCTGTTAATTAATTAACGGGGCTGGACCACCAGGTCCCAAGAGGTATAAAAAGATAGGCCCACGTGGATACTTCTCTCTCTCTTTAGATCACCGGCCTGCCTGCTTCTTTGGAGGAGCTCTGTCTGGTACAGTAACCTGCGTGTATTTTGCCCTAGTAAGCTGTGTGTCTCAAATAAACATCTACATCTACAAAAGGTTTGGGCTAATATAATAGAAATATCAAATTTACTATTTCTCAGGTATTTGCAGAGACTTCTTTCCTGTCTCAACCTTTCCTTTTTCAACTTTGCAATGTGTAAAATGGAAGCAAAAAGTCTAAACAGGGAGAAAAGATTACTTAGTACTTGGATTTAGAATATTCTCTAAATTAGTCTGTAATTCCAGGATTGAGATCAAAGAATATCAAGACAAATGGAAAAATGAAAGAAAAATGAAAACTTACATCATTCCCAAAGGGGAAAACAAATGAAACCCAAGGATCACAGCATGCCCAACAGGCCTCCTTTTAATTTCTTTTCCTGTTAGGAGTATTACTCCCAAATCAAAGACTTCCCAGCTCATCCATTGGTGATGCTGCAGAGAAACCAGGAAGGATATTAAACAACATTGCTGTAGACAACAGACAGTCCTATGCAAGAAGGATACCGACCTGAAAGAAAAACAGAAAAAGGATCTTGCTGCCTCAGAGTTAATATAAAAGGTTGCAGCAAAAAGGGAACCGTCAAGGCTGAAAAAAAATGAAGGAAGAGAAGGATGATGAAGAATATGAGAAAGGAAAAGGTGAAGATGGAGATGATGAAGATGAGTAAGTGGGTTTAATTGCTTTTCTTGTCTATAAAGCATTTTCCTGAAATCCCTACCCTGCTCCCTGCCATACACAACTCTTTCCTTAAAAAAAAAACAATTTTAGTATGATGATGTGCAGGATTTATCTTTCAAATGTACCACATCTTTTAAATAGTTAAGAAACACCCAAATATCTCTATAAATGGTAATTTCCAGTTGATATTTGGACAAGTCACTGACTTTACCTGGCACAGAAATATCAAACCGGTTCCTGTTGGTACAAAAATATCAATTATATATGGGGAGAGTATACATTTTTTGTCTTTGATTGCCTCTAATGAACATAATTGTTCTGTTAGCCAGTTATTACTCTGTCATTGGAAAAACACCCAAAACCCCATTACCCAAAGCAAAAAAAATAGTATTTCTTTTGTTGACATTCTGAATGCTTCTAAGCATATACAAGATTTTTACTAGTGTTTTCTTTCTCATGTGTTTGAGTTTTTTTTCCCTTGAGGGGAAGCTAGTCTTTTGTTCATTGTGGATTACATGATTTATTGAAGTGTTTATATTTTTATATGGTTAGCCAATGAAATGATTCATCTGTACAACAGGTATACTGTGTTGGTGGTAATAATAGTTTGAGAACATTTTCAGCATTTTAAAAAGGAATAACGCAAGGAATAATCCTTAAAGGGCCCATTTTATCAGAATATGACTCTGGTGTTAGTGGTAGAATCTAGACACCTACATTAGGGTTTTACTTCCATCTTTTTCTTAGTGAAACTAAAAAGTTGCATTTATTTAGTTATTGTTTGTGTAGAGTTGTTGTATGTGAGGTTGATTTTGCCATGGTGCTTGTGTGAAGGTCAATGAGCAACCTGTGGGAATTAGTTCTCTCTTTGTACTATGTGGGGCCTAAGAATTGTTGTAAGTTCATGATATTGAGCAGCAGGTTCATTTATCCACTGAACTCCTTAGTGGACACAAACAAACAAACAATAAATAATCAAGCACAGCTAAAATAATCCTGTATGATAAAATAAATTCTGAAGATCTCATCATCCTAGATTTCAAGTAGTACTAAAAAATATAACAAGAAAATTAAAGTTATATTAGGTTAAAAAAGAGAAATGTTGATCAATTGATATGACAAAAATCCCAGGCATAAGTACACACATACATAGACACCAGATTTTTGATAAATATGAAAGAAATGTGGAGAAAAGACATTATCTTTAACAAATAATTTTTATGTAACTGGATTGTTGTATATGGAAGAATGAAAATAAATTCTTATCTATCCCCTTGCATCAACTCTACTACAAATGGATCGAAGATATCAATACAGAAATAATACCCTGAGTCTGAGAGAGAAGTAACATGAAAACTCAGGCATTAAGATCAACAATTAATTTAATAAATGGGGCATAATGGAATTAAAAAGCTTCTATACAGCAATGGACACCATAATTTGAAAAAAGAATCCAATTATAGAATGGCAAAAAATCTTGCCAATATGCATTAGACAGAGGGTTATTATGTAAAATATAAAAAAGGACTAAAAAATATGAAATATCAAGAAAACAAATAACCCTGTTAAAAACTGGATACAAATGTGGAGGAAGGCTCGAAATTATGAGAGAGGAGGGAGGTCAATACAGAAGAATAAGGATGGAGTAGGAACAAAATCGCCAAAGTAGTTTGATAAAGCCTCAATGAATCATGTTATTTTATAGTTACCCAATTTGAAGCACAAAATCATATGAGAGTATAATATGAGCTTATTAAGCTATGTGTATACTTATTTTTATGTATGTAGCTTAAATGAAGATATGTCCCTTAGGCTGACAATGCTTCCCAGAAGAACCGTAGCTGAACAAAAACCTGAGATTCAGGTGCTAGAAACCTCCCTTGGTGTTTGGTGAGGGTAGTCTAAGTGATTCCCAAATCAATATAGGTTACTTCTGCTATCGTTAGATGCCTTTCAGAGAAGACAGAAAAGGAGGGATGTGATGTAACTGCATTTTAATTGAAAAAATACTTAAAAATTTTACATAGGGTACCGGTCTAAACAGAAAGTTCTCAAAACACAAAACATAAATGTCTGGGACATACTAAAAATGTACTCAACATCATTAGCCATCAGAGAAATACAAATAAAGCTAGTTTGAAATTTTATCTTATCCCAGTTGATAATAAAACATATTACAGAAGATGCTGGTGAGGATGAGGGAAAAGGAAACAATTATTGATTGCTGGAGGGAGTGCAAACTAGTATAGATGGTATCAAAATCAGTGTGGAGGTCCCTCCAAAAGCTGAATATAGATCTATCACAAGATCCATCTTTATTATCAATGGGCATATACCCACGGGACTCTATATCTTACTACTGAGATATTTTCTCACTCATGTCATTGTCAGTCTGTTCATAACTTCCAGCAGCTGGAAACAGCCAGGATGTCCATCAAGTAGTGAATAATAATGAAACGTGGTATATTTACACAATGGAATGTTGTTCGTCTATTAATACAATTGAAATTATGAAATGTGCAGGTAAATTGGTGGAACTAGAATCAATTAACCCGAGTAAAGAAACCAAGACGTCCAAAGATAATCATTTTATGTTTTCTCTTATATGTGAATTTTAGCTTTGAAATTTTAGTTGTGTGTGCTTCCTTTAAATATCCAGTTGATGATATATACCTAGTAAGGGACCAAGGAGGAAGAGATTTCTCAAGGAATGAAGCATAGAATTGTGCATTAAAAAAGGGGTAAAAGGGAAAGAGAACAGGAAGAGTAAAAAGAGGGTAGGGAAAGGGAGTAGAGGGTAGCAGTAGGATTTCAGGGAGGAATAACTAACACTAAAGATCTTTTTAAAAAGCACATGAAGACCTAGAAGCATATATATGTGCACACATATTGGCATCACTTTATAATAAGGGAGTCAATATTCCAACTAGACATATCTAAATAAATAAATAAATAGCATATCTAAATAAAATTCTCAGTACCTTGAATGGGTTGCATCCTTTTGAGTCCTTGGCCAAAGAAGTACCATATAGCCCTCCTATCCTTCAAAAAAAAAAAACAAACAAAAAACAGTAAAGTCTATAGCTGGTGCTATTTGATGGTAAAACTTTGTGGCTAAAACTAATGTATATTAACAGCATAGATCAGGGAGAAATCTAGTTGTCATGAAACTGGAAACTTCATCCCTACTGGTTATCATTCATAGTCCAAAACGGTGCTTTACAAGCTATTTAAGGAGTAAAATTAGTCATAAATCTCACTCAGCTATGAACCCTGCAAACTGTAATTAATTACCTTCCTGTAGGACATTTGACTGGTGGAATAGTGAGAGAAATGTTAGAGGAATCTCTCTCTCTCTCTCTCTCTCTCTCTCTCTCTCTCTCTCTCTCTCTCTCTCTGGTTTGGATCAAAAGCCCATTCCATGAGATGGAAGTCATACCTGATATTATTAATGAAGCCAAGAACCTGAGGCAAGATAGGACATGGGCCCAGAGGGAAAACTCTTGTCATGCTAAATTAATCTAGCAATACAGTGGCTCTCATGACCTATTACTATATCTATAGATTATAGTACTGCTCAACCCTCTTTGGACAAGCTTCTTTTTGCAGTGAATGGTAATTAGCACAGAGTCTTGAAACTGGACAAGGTGTAGAGAGTGAGATACTTTGGAGCACCCAAGGCTGAATGGGCTGTCCTTGTCACACGCCTCTATAGATTCAGGACTGTAAGTTGGACAAGAAGACAAAAAGATTGAAAGAGTAAATTTCCTCCCTCCAGCATTCTGCAGACATAACAGAGAAGCTTTACAACGGAAAACATGGAGATAGCGAGAGCATGTACAATACTAGTACAAGAGCAAGCCAGACAAAATTTCCACATGAAATGAAAGATGGGAGGTGGATCAAGAAAGTGTTCACAAGCAATGCCTTCTGGGGTGGGAGAATCTGTTTCCTTCACTAAAGTGGCACTGAGTGCATGAATCATATTCTAGGACTGACCCTATACTCAGCAAGTGATGGCCAACACAAACCAGAGTCCATGGTTTTTTGTTTATTTTTAAGAGGGAGAGAATGAGCACAAAGTTTTGTGGTAGGGAAGGTGTTTCTAAGAGGAGTTGGGGGATAGGAAAGAATATGATAAAAAGCACAGTTTATGAAATTGTCAAAGAAAAATTAAATAATGGAAACATAAATTTTAAAAATGAATTCAACTACTTGAGAGACAAATGAACAATTAATTATTTATAATTTCAATATGGTAAATAAAAGATTCAACTTGGCTTCTTATTCTCTGACCAACTCATTTTATTAGATTCAAAAAGAACCACACAGTATGTATTTCAAACAAAAATAAAATAGAGAGGACTAAACACAAGAAAAACTATTTTGAGGCCTATGGTGACCTCATTTCCAAAATATATATATACATATATCCATATCCCACCGAATATAACATATATTCAACAGTTCACCAAAATCATTTTTGTTATATCTTCAATTTCTCAGGTACATTTTGAGAGATGCTGCTGAAGAAGGGATCATAGGTTGTCAATTTGTTCTGTGTCAGAGTCATCTGGGCTATGCAGCACAAGGGTTGAAAAGCCACTGTCTTCCAAAGATTCACGCTACAGAGGAAAATACTGTGTGCACACTAAGTACTGTCAAATTCAAACAGCTTAAGGGCTTTTCGTGTTGGATGCCTAGTCTCTTCCCTGGCATACCCAGGGATCACTGCAAAGGTGAATTGAAATGTGCTTTGGAATAAAACTCTGGGTTTGTATGTTTTTTTTTCAATGACTTTCGTTGCTTCAGGAAAAAAAAAACTTGATTTATTTAATCTCTGCTTTCAGAAAAGTGTACCTTTGTCTCACAGTTCCTAGGTGACGGATTTTTCTCGTACCTGACTCCACCAGCAGGTTACATTAGTCACACTGCACTATGCTGTACTAAATCAAGGGACACACCATGACTATTAATTCTGTGATGTGTAAGAGCATGTCTCATGCGGGACGGGGGACTGTGGTTTTGAAAAAGAGCCGTCTCTGCATTATTCCATAAAATTTTTACCTTGGAAGCAGAGTTGTTTGCCATCTAAGCACTTTATTGGCAATTTTGAGATATATTTTAAAGTCTGCATTTTTTTCCTTCAGGATCATTAAATATTCATGATCCTACCATAGCTTCCAATGATGAAATAAGTTATATAGATGATTATAGAGAACATCTACCATTTCTGTATTTAGATAAATCAGAAGGAACAGAGTCAGGATAACCAGCACAGACCTTTCCACAGGATTGATCATGGTAGATCAATAGACTTTGTTATTGATCTTTAGCTTAGTTGTTGCTATCGCAATATCTACTTCCCCTTAAAATGATTTATACCAAGTAGAGAAGCAGGTTTGAATGTATATTATTTATTTGACTCTACAAACCTCCTCCTCTCTTTTCTGAGATTTATGACTACTGCTCTAATATCTTAAGATCTTAGGAAACTAAAGGTTAGTTGATACAGAAATTAATACTTTACATTGGTATTGATTTTGGTCTATTGACACAAATTAAAAGTCAATTTTGCTACACTGTATATATTCTCTTGTGTGAGGTATTATGTTTATGTAGCTCATTTAAAAATGTAATATACAATTAAAAATACAAATTAATAGTTATATAATAATCAACCATTTAGTCATGTTAGTTATGTTTTTAGATATACAGAGGTATGTTTCAGCTAGATGATCTTCAACACTTCAGAAACCTATGGAATATGACATTTAAAATGCTTTAAAACAGACTTTTCTCACAAGTGAGATATGTCTGCTTCTGGCAGCATCAGTTACTTTACAGAGGATGATGGGCATCGAAGAAACTCATGGAATTGGCCTTCAGGGTCACAAGGCTAATCCTCTGGGCTGCTTGTTGGTATACTGTATACACTGGATGTACAGGATCAACAGGAGCGTGTGCTAAACTTACCTAGATAAGATGAAGCTGCCAGACATTCTGCAGGACACACGACAAACAACTGACAGACTTTTCCAGTAGAAGACAAAACAGTTCTTCAAATTTTCTGTTTCACTAAAAAGTCTTGCAGACACTGTGGGCCTGTAGAGTGAAGATGGATGCCACAACATTGCAAAATAAATTTGGGGGACTGCCAAATCTCACTAGATGTCTTTGTCAATTCTGGATTTTTGCTAGTTGCTTACAATGCTCTTCCTGCTTACTTAGGTAATATTATATCTATCTGATGTCTTTGAAGGAGTTGAAGACTTGATAGTTATTATAGTTTTCCTTATTTATGATAATAATAAATTATATATAAAACCAAAGACTAACAAAGATTAGATAGGTAATACATTATTTTTTATTTAATTTTGTCTTTAAATTAGAAAAGGGGAGATGACATGGGACATCCTGTATGTGTTGTTTTTATTGGGTGATGTATAAAGTTGTTTCAGCCAAAGGCTTAACAGAATAAAGCTAGTTGAGAAGTCTGAACAGAGAGAGAGTCAGATACAGAAGCAGCGTCAATGAGACTCCATTTGGCCACCCAGGAAGCATGATGTGAGGTAATTAGCCCTGAGCCTCATGATAAAATATAAACTAATAGAAATGAGTTAATTTGTAGAGAGATCTAGCCAAAAGTAGCCTAAGTCATGGACCAGACAATTGCAACTGATATTAACCTTCTGGTGGTTATTTGGGAACAGGCAGGCAGTGAGAAACCAGTCCAGGGGTACCATCAGGACAAAGAACAGCCTTCTATGATAGATCAATAGACTTTGTTATTGCTCTTTAGTTTGGTTGTTGTTATTGCAATATCTCCTTCCCCTTTAATGTGATTTATACCAATTAGAAAAGCAGGTTTGAATGTATATCATTTCTTGGACTCCACAAACCTCTTCCTCCTTTCTGTTCTGATTTATGACCACTGCTTTAATATCTTAAGATCTGCGGAAACTAAAGGTTAATTCTCTTCTCAAGAAGATATTGTTCACAATAGTTAATAGCTTGTTTCCATTAGAAACCAGGCTATTTATTCTAGGGCAAGAGATTTATTCTTGCTACTGTTAGGGAAAGATTGATGGTATTTCTTGGTCATTGGCCTATAGATACACAAAATTCAATAGTGATTTTTAATTATTTAATTATTCCTACATACATGAATTTTCATCCCTTTTTCTGAAGACCAGAGAAGAGTTCTAAAATTGTTGAGGCAATGCTTTATTCATTAGTTTTTTTTATGACATATGCAATATTTAAAAATTTTTAACCTTTAAAATTAGTATTAAATGTTGAAATCCAGAGTTAATACAGCAAAGTGCTAGGAGGTATAAATGAGTGTCTTTCTAGTTCTTATTTTATCATTCATTTTTCCTTTCTTATCTCATCTTTCTAAAATCTAATGACAGCTATTTGTTTTTACCAAAATAAAATATACATGATACAAAAGTGAGCCAAATATTTTAAATAATTTAGAGATAACAAGCTGGCCAAAATCTTACTACTTATAATCAATAGTCATAGTCACCAGAAGTTCTGTTTTTAGTATCTTTTAGCCATTTTTATTCCATTTAAACTAGACAAACTCATAGCTAGCTTTCCTCATTTTACATATTAGCTTCTTATATTAGAGGATATTAGGAAAATATCCTATTATGAAAAATTAGGAAAATATTCATTAGAAATAGTAACATATTTTCCTAATGTTTCTGTCCTATTATACAAAATTGTATTAACTGGGAAATTCAGGAGACTATGTTTAAATTTGTTTTTTCTTTTCTCAACTAAAGACAGTTGAGAGATCAGCAATCCTTGCTTTGTGAATCATGAGGAACAAAAGAAAAGAAATAATGAGGTTGATGGGTGAGTACCAACAGGTGGTTTGGTATTTAAAATATTAATATAAATGTTAGAAATTAATATGTGTGATGTTAATTTGAGAAGAGAATGAAAATAAACATAATCTTTCCTGGGTTCTCAGCACAGAGTAAGTATACACACTTATATTTATCTATGTCCACACATGCCATTTAAAATTTCATGGATGTCTGGTGTGCATGTACATGCTTTTAATCCCAGTACTTGGTTGGTAGAGGAAGGTGAATCTTTGAGTTCAAATGCAGGCTTGTCTACAGAGCTAGTTCCAGGACAATCAGAGGTACACAGAGAAACCCTGTCTCAAAAACAAACACATAAATTGATGGATGCAACATCAAACAAAGTACCTCAATGGATCAAGAAAAGAGAAAATCATACAGTTCCAAATAAGAAAGGATCATGTGAATCCTAAAAAGTAAATACCTTATATTTACTGGAAAAACTTTTAAGCTTCTTTAGAAACAGGAGCAGAGCTAAGGATTGGCATAACTTTAAGGACCTGACAAAGAATGATATATTGGCAAGATGACGAGATCAGTGTTTATACAGATTCGTCACAAAATACTGCATCACCAGTTCTTGCTGGACACATAGACAAATGAAACCCACAGAGCAGAAAAGTCTTTCACACAGAGCCCCCAAATGATGTTCTGATAAGCATGAAATTCTGCAGGGAAAATAGCCATGATAATTAAAGTTTGCAGAAAAAGCAAAATGTTACAAATAGAGAGTAAAATAAATGTATATTATTCTAACAGAGATAATTGTCCCAGCAATAATAACAGCAAGTTGCCAAACAGAGAGAGGAAAATTTGTGAAAAAACAAAACAAAACAAATTATATGACTTAGAAATGAACACTGTACTAACTGCCGTGGAGAGGAAGCAGTCAGCATGAGAGGCGAATAGTTAACAATCAATGTGACATTAAAACTATTGGAAAGCAGGCCACACAGGAGTGACACAGAGGTAACTAGACTGAAAACACAAAGCAGAAATTAAGAAGCAGAAAAGCGAAACATGAACTTGAGCCGTGTTAGGCAAGCATTTTCACCAGATCATTTTAGGATGGAGAAAAGAAGATGAAGAAATGCTTTCTTATTCTACGCCATTCCTCACATCAGATATGCTTGCTGAGAACTGAACAAGATACTCTATACTGCTTGGTGGTGGTGGTACACGCCTTTAATCCCAGCACTTGGGAGGCAGAGACAGGCGGATCTTTGTGAGTTCGAGACCAGCCTGGTCTACAAGAGACAGACTCCAAAGCTACAGAGAAACCCTGTCTCGAAAAACCAAAAAAAATAAAAAAATAAAAAATACTCTATACTATAGGAAGAAAACTGAATTAGCATTCGGCCATTATAGTTGTGAAATAAATCTAAGACATAGCAGGAGAATATTAAGCAAGCGAATTTAGGTTTACAGAAGCTTTGTCATCTATAGAAATATATGCCTGGTAAGAAGGAGTCTATTCAGGATTAAGCCACCATTTAAGAGTGACAGCTAATTCCCATGCAGATTAGATCTATGCATGTCTCTCTTAGTGTCCTCATTGTTGTCTAGGTTCTCTGGGAATGTGATTTGTAGGCTGATTTTTCTTTGCTTTATGTTTAAAAACCACCTGTGAGTGAGTACATGTGATACTTGTCTTTCTGTGTCTGGGTTACTTCACTCATAATGCTGAAGACAAGATCTGAGTAAATTGGGAGCATGGGGACTTTGGGGGAGGGGAGAGTCAGGGAGGGGAGGGGAGCAGAAAACAATGTAGACCTCAATAGAAATCAATAAAATGTGACAGCTAAATAAAAGAACATAAAAAGAGATTGTTTATTGGCTTAAAAATTTTTAGTATGTGTGTGTGTGTGTGTGTGTGTGTGTATGTGTGTGTTGTGTACACTATGAGATACATGTGGAGGTCAGCGGACAATTAGGAGAAGTTGATGTTTTTCGTGTATCTTGTTGACCCAGAGAATTAAACTTATGTCACATTGGGCTTGGTGGCAAGTGTCCTTACCTGTCGAGATATTTTGCATGTTATGTAAATCAGTACTTCTATAAACTATTATTAAAATCTAGAATACTGTTGGTTGAAATGCATGGGGAAATGGTGAATAAACAAATTCATGAAAGAAATATTAAACCTAAATATTAATTAGGAGTCAAAGCAACAATAACAGGATTGAATTTATAGTTCTAAAAACAAGTTTTGGATAACAAAAACATGGATTAGTTTGTAGAATGCAGGAAAAACATAATCTTGACTTTTGAGGAAGGTACATATGTCAAAATATGCAGATATTTATATAAACTAATATATCTATAGAATAGAAAGGTTTGCCAATATACAAGTTTTAGAGCAATAGTTTCTTGAATCTAGAAAAGAGAATATGAGTGTCAACAATTATTTCAATATCCTGTAGAGAATTTTTTCTCATAATTTAGAATACTTGTGAAATATTGCCAAAATTATGCATTGAAAATGTATGTTGCTTATATTTGTAAATTTTTACATCATTAAAACATTTAAACACATATAAAAAGGTGATTCATAAACTATATATTTGCATTTCATTCTTATATAAATATTATTTTCTATCAGAGGCAGGTTTATTTTGGCTTTATTTTCTGATTTGGGTTTCATTTAGTTACTAAGACATGCCCTTCATTTCTCTCTACTTGTGTCTTTTGTAATCTTTCTTAATTTTTCACCTTGTTTTTCTGAGTCTCAGACTCTAACCAGGACTTTCCTCCTTTTATTGCTACATTTGCTGCTTGACTCTATGGGAGAAGCAGTCCTCCTTCTCATTCCTTTAATGTCTCTGGATGGCTCCTTACTTTCCTCAACTCCACACCATCCCATTACTGTAAAAGCATGATTCCTGGGTAGTATTCTGAGCATAGGCTGATGAAGACCCACGTTCTCAATTCTCACACCAGGTCTGTGTCCTGTCGTGGGTGCCTGTTTACTCCTGACACACAGGAGAACACAGCAGGAAGAAGTGGAGATCCATTGGGGAAGAAGATGTTCAGGGTTTTATATTCCCTTATTGTCTAGGCCATCTTTCAAGTTCATGTCCTATCTGTTTGTAAATGCCAACAAGATTTTAAGAATGTTCAAATTGTTGCTAGAAATGGCCCTGTGGTTAAATTAAGAGCCCTGACTTCTTTTCTAGGGGTCTTTGATTATATTTTCAATACACACATGACACATGGAAGCTACCAATCAGTTGTAACTCCTGTTCCAGCGGAGCCAACATCTCTTTTGGCCTCCTTTCTGGAATCTGTGGGGACTGTATGCAAGAATTTCTCAGACATAGGTGCCAGCAAAACACCCACACAATAAAATAAAACAAATCTAAAACAAGCAAGCAAACAAAGCGCAAATAATGCCCAAGCTATGTTTTCTTATAATGTATGAGGTTCAGTTCATATGCTATCTATTTAGTGGGTGACAGGTGCAGCTAAATGAATATAATTGTCTATCTTGAAATTTTACTGGCACTTAGTAAGTATCCTGAACTTACTCAAGATGCAGCTATTTCTGTTAAAGCACATCTGCATTTCCTAACTCTTCTAATGTTCTTGAAATAGAATCCTTCATTTTGGATCTAAAGCTCACTTAATGGCTTCAGGACAAACTTCTTGTTTTCATACAATATATATTCTGATGATGGTTTCCTTTCCCCTAACGTTTCTCCCAGATTCTTCCTGTTATGATAAGTGGCAAAAGATACCTTGCAAGTCCATGCCAAGGCATGCCACTAAGAGATCAAACCACGTAACAAATGAGATACAAAGAGTTTTACTGGGGAAAAAGGAGCAAAAGATCCTCTCAGAGTAGTGAGGGGAGAGAGAGAGAATGGCAGACATACAGACAGACATGAGACAGGCAAACCGGCAGACGGATAGACCAGGAGGCAGAGCCATGTTGTTGAGAGGGACCTTAGAAAGAGAGAACAT
>JAQHUG010000011.1:9953389-9983042 GCA_028555095.1 Dicrostonyx torquatus
AGGCTGGCCTATATTTCACTATACAGACTTGGATGGCATTGACTTGTGTAGAGCCTTGTGACTATATTCTTTAAATGCTGAGATTGGAGGCATGTACTACCAGGTCTTACTTTCTATGTTAAAAAGTCTTTAGTGACACTACACAACTTTACCAGGAATACATATCTGACAGGTAAGTGATGTTACCTCATTGACGTCATAAATCTTTGTTGCACTCCACCTTACATCGTGGGTCCTGCACTGACACTGAGGTAAGTAGCCAAAGCCTATGCTTTTATACTTTACATTTAGAATGGGTAGAATCACATGATAACCTAATATAGTGTAGGATCCAGATGTGCACGTGGATAATCTCAGCCCTGGGGAGGAAGAAGCAGGAGATCTGCTGCAAATTTTAAAACAGTCTGTGTGTGAATTGCATGCTAGACAGGGTTACATAGAGACCTTGCATCAAAGAATTAATCTAAAAAAGATGAATGAAAGAATACAACCCTCCCAGAAATGCACTCCTAACAACTAATATAATGTTGATCAGACTGTGACAAGTGGTACAGAGAAAGACAGAAGGGCGAGAAGATGCCGTTGAGAGAGATCTCCACTCAAGGTCAGAGTCACGATGTTCGAGGGCAAGCACAGCTTCTGGGATACAGGGCCACCTGGAGCAGCAGGGCCCTCCTTAATGCACTGTGTCTGGTTGTCGGTAAGAGGAAGGAAGAAGAAGTCAGGGATGGTGATAATACTTTCCTGGCTTATTTTCATTCTGAATGAGGCAGGCGATCAAGCAAGAGATGTTTATTACACATGCGGGGTAGTTGAGCCTTTATGCAAGAGGAGCAGCTTGCTGGTCCTGACTCTGGTTGATGTGCCATGCTTTGTTGACACCCATGGGAGGCCTGGCCCTTTCTGAATGTAGATAGAGGAGGAGTGGAGGGGTAGGGTAGAGGGAAGCTGGGAAACAGAAGGCAGGAAGGAGGGGAAACTGGTCTGGATTTAAAATAAGTGAAAAAATAATTAATTAAAAAAGAATTCCCTAGTAATGAGATAATATTGGCTTTTGTTCAGAAAACAGAGAGGAAGAGAAAGGATGCCACTAAAAGATAGTGATAAACTAACAGAAGGTGTTAAGTTCACATACATGTGACTTTTACATATGTAAAGAGTATGAAAAGCAGCACATGAAACTGAACTAAGAAAAATTCTGTTCTAATAGCAGCACTGAAGTAAATTAGATGTTGGGTGATAAAGCACATCTATGTTAAATCGTTTCCACACATTGGAATTTTTACAGAAGCTATCCTAACACGGGTAGCAATGCTGTTAATTAAACCATCAGGGGATTAATGTTATTAAGAGAATGGCACTCTCACCAGCAATTATCGCCCCACCACATGTTATGGATGACGTTTCACACTGAATTTCCTTTATCAATTACAAACAGAGGAATTTAAAATTTATCACTTACAAACGGAAGGATGTATTTGTCTGAGTAAATGACGAGAGATTTGATTTTGGTAAGCAGTGTACCGTGTTCCTGATAATGCCTGTCACTATGCTACCAGATGTGTATAAAATTATAAGAGTGACACATTTCAAATTATTGAGACATATGTTCCATTTTAAGAAAGTAATATGGGAGATTTATCTCAATGAATTAGATAGGGGAAATCAATCTTATTTTGAAGTGAGTATTAAAGGAACAGAGGACTTAATGATTAACACGCGTTGGTATGGCACTTAGAAAAATGATGGCCCACTTTAAATAACAAGCAAATAAAATCGTATAATAAATATGTTGATGGCATTCACCTCTCTATCTCTCCCTTCCTCCCGGCCTCCCTCAGCAGTCACTTACTCTCTGAAGTTTGAGCAGTTATGAGTACTTACCTTAACCACTACCCTCTGCAAAACATTTCTCTGATCAAGGTTGGGAACGTTTAATTCAAAGGATAGGAACATAATATTTAAAATGCAGTTTAATAACATAAACAGTAAAACAACAGCAGTGAGTTCTCTTCTAGGGCCTGTCATTTCCCCGGCCATAGGTAGAACTAAGCAGTAATTCCCTCTTGTGGGACAGGCTTTCAGTTCAATCAAGACAGCAGTAGGTTACCCCCGTAAAACAGCTGGTTTTGTACCTTGGGCATTTCTTGCCTGTCAGGTTAGTGTTACATTCATGATTCAGCTCTTGGTAATGTCCGTGTTTCATGTCATTCAATAGCCTTCCAAGAACCTTCCAGCCCTATGGAAGGTAGCCAAGAGGGAGAGTCCTTAGTTCAAGGTTGATTTCTCTGTGTCCATAATGGAAATGTGTGGGTCTTCAGCAATATAGTCTCAACATCTAGTAATGGCTTAAAAACAAGAGAAATGGTAAAAATCCGTACTATTTAGATTGCTTTTGGGCCCTCCTAGGCCAATAACATGTAGGGAGATAAGCCATGCCTGGCACTAAGATTTTTGTTTAATAACTCATGAGAGCAACATGTGTTTCTCTTTTATAAAGGATAATTCTGTTCAAACACAATTTATATATAAAACATATTTTAATTAGTTATAAAGTAAAAGTACTTTTTTCTTTGTTTGCTTTAGGTGTAGTTTTGGTCAACCCACTCCTATCCTCCCCCTTTCTCCAATCCCTTGCCCCTGCCTTCTGTTCCACCCCTTCCCCCGCTCCATCTCTACTGAAGAGCAAGAGAGGAATACTGAGAGATGAAATTTCAACACATCTGAGATCTGATACCCCATCCCCTTGAGTTCCTTGTTGGTGACGAAAGTCACCTGGGCACCTTACTCTAGGACACTTCCTAATGCATTTTAGTGTCTCTGGTTTTTCTCAGGTCATAGCTTCCACCTATGAGGTGATATAATAAGAGAGGTCTGCAATCAAACCAGGTAACAACTATGTGGGAATTAGAAGGAACTCCCCTCTGAGTGCATAAATCAGAACAAGCCTTTCCTCTAGGCAGAAGTCCCATTTTCAGGCGGCTTAGGAAGATGCTGGCATTTTAGGTTACAAAGGAAGTATGTTTGGACTCCTCAGCTTTGCTTCTGGAGGATCTGACCCCATGCTGGGACACAGGCTCTGCGAATGGAGCTCTTCTTGGATTGAGGTTCTCATTCTCTCCCTTGAGTACTTTTGTATCCTGCAAAAAAGACACAAGTGCACATAGCAAACCTATAGTTAATGGTTTTCACAGTGGGAAGTCTAAGCAAGTAATTACGGTAGACGGTATTTAGAGAAGGCGACCTACTGACTGCGATGTTTATTTTGCTGTTGTTGTTTGGTTTGGTTTTACTTAAAACAAGTGAAATCTTTATTGTTGCTAATGAGGTTGTTAGAATGAATTCTTTATCTAATATAATCATAGAATGGATATTTGCATATGGGACGTCATGTGTTGATTTCACACATGTGTATTTTTTTAGAGCTCAAGTCAGAATGTCTGTATTTGTTCAAAAATTGATCATATCTTTATTTTTATAATTTTTCCCTTTTCACATATATCTTTTATTGAAATATAGTTTTCATACAAAATATTCTGGTAATGGTTTCCCTCCCCCAACTCTTCCCAGATCCTCTTCATTCACCCAAGTCTATATTTTTAATTTTCTTTTACTTATAAAATCATTTAAATGATTTCAAATGATATTTTGCTATATTCATAGATAGGTGCCTTGTCCAATCATCGTTAGAGAGTCTTCCTCTGGTAACAGATGGGGGCAGTTAAAGAAATCCACAGCTAGACATTATGTGAAGAGAGACTAAATTAGAGGTCTCTATCAGGTCTATCCACCTGGAGCTCAGGGACTCCTACAGAAAGACAGAAAGGAAAGAGTGTAGGAGCCGTAGGGGATGGAGGACACACAATCATTTTTTCAGTTAAAAATAATGTTTATGTAAATTTGTAGGGTAAGGAAAAATAGCAGAAAAAGTACCCAGACAAAGCATTATGACACAATAAAATACCCTTGATCATTTTGTGTTGGTTTTTACTGCTGGGCATGGGGGCCTAACAGGAGTGTTTTGTATACCCAGTGAGACTCCATTAGAGAAGACTAATTTTTTTTTATATGTAAGAAGTATCTTAGGTTTTCCATTGCTTTGGTGGACACCATGACCATGGAAACTTTTATAAATGAAAACATTAAATTGAGACTGGGTTACAGTTTCAGAGGATTGGTCCTTTTTCATCACGGCAAGAGCAATGACAGCATACAGGGATGTACGGGGCTGGAGAAAGAGCTGAAAGTTCTCTATCTTGATCAGCAGGCAGCAGAAGATCTGTGTGCCACAATGGATGTAACTTGATCATATGAGACCTCAATGTCTACCTCCACAGTGGCCTACTTTTTTTCAACAAAGCTATACCCACTCCAACAAGGCCATACCTCATAATGCCACTATTAGCATTCACACTCATGAGTCTATGTGGGACCATTCCTATTCAAACCACAAGTGGTTATCACCTGGAAATAGTCTATGGGTTAGGGATGTGGGCTTGTGTCCTCCTTCATTCCGAGCAATGGACCAAGACCTGTGCTTGCCCTGTGATAACCTCTGTGACTTCATATATGCAATCTCAGTAGTGCTGTATTCAGAAGGCACTGTTTCCTTGGAATTCTCAATCCCTTTGGATCTTATCATTTTTCTGCCTTCTCTTGCACAGAGTCCCTGAGTTCTGATGGTAGGGATTAGCTGGCGACATCCCCTTTGGGACTGGGCGTTTCAAGGTCTCTAACTCCCTGCACATTGTCCAGCGATGGGTCTGTATTTATTCCCATCTACTGAGCTTCTTCAGTGATGGCTTAACACGACACATCTGCAAGTATAGCAGACTGTCACAAGGGATCATTTTGTTGTTACATTCCCTTTAGTATTTGTTACATTCCAGTGTATTTGGTTTTCTTTTAGGTCTTGGGCCCATCTACTAACAATTCCTTGACTACCATAGCAAAGTCAGACATGGATTCCTTCTCATGACTGGGCCTTAAATTCTATCATATATTACCTGGCTAGTTCTACAAACATTGTGACACTATTGCACTAGCATCTTTTGAATACAGGTCACACCACTCTCGATTGAAGCGTTTGTGGGTGGGTTGGGGTTTTCCTTTTTCCTTTGGTATCACCAGAGAACCTCCTAGTACCCTGAACACTGCCATTTAAAATTTGCCATTTGAAGAAACTGGGCTGTTTTTTGTTTTGTTTTGTTTTGTTTTTGTGTGTGCTACCACTGAATCAAGAAGACCTCTCTTAAGGGAGCTGCAGTATGCCGCCAGCTGAAAAAAATGTGACTAAACTTTTTTTTTTTTTGTGTGTGTGTGTGTGTGTGTGTGTGTGTGTGTGTCTAGAGCTCCTTTCCAAGCTTTCTCAGGTTTTATTTGGATTTAGCTATCATACATTGGAGCGCCAATTTATTCTATGAGCCTGTTTGTTTGCTTCCAGTTGCCGAGAACTGAAATAATCACACAAACTATTTTATTTTATTTGCAATACTATTTGACCAATAGCTTAAGTGTATTGTTAACTTGCTGTTATATCTAGAATTAACCCATTTCCATTATTTTATATTTTACTGCAAGGCCTGTGACCTACCAGCAATGTTCCAGCTGACGACTGGTGCCTTTCTCCTCTGGTGGCTCCATGGCATCTCCCTGACTCTGCCTCCTTTCTCCTTCTCTACCTTCTTAGGATTCCAACCTGCCCTACTCTGCTAAGCCACTGGCTGAAACAGATTTATTCATTAACCAATAAAAGCAATACATAGACAGAAGGACCTCCCATGCCATAAGTTTTGTCTTTATTCTTGGTTAAGTCTTTTCCTCATTTTAAAGTTATTTTCTTGTGAATTCTGTATAATGGAGTCTAATCACATCCACTCCCCTTTTCAGTTTCTCTGCGATTCACCCCTCTGCTCTATGACTTTGTGTGTCTTCACTTCTTTACCCCTCTTTCCCTCTATCAGGTTTAGACTCATCATACATAATTCATTCTACTCATATGCTTTTCTCAACTGCCAACAGGTCTACTTATCTGGAAACACCCTTAATGAACACTGATTCTTTTTCTCAGCGTTCGTCAATTGCCACTAACTCCTAAGCCTGTAGTGGAAGTTTATGACTACCTCCCCTCTTCACGCTGGGATTATTCTTGGATTGAACTTGCTTGGGTTCTCTGTATGCTGTTTCAACTGCTGTTATTCATACATGGATCTGCCCTGTAATATCTGGAAAGCCCATTTCTGTGTAGTCATTCACCACTCCTGGTTCTTACATTCTCCACTCCCCTTTATCTTCAATGATACCCGAAAACATGGTTCGGTTCCTTTATGTATGAATTTTCCTTTTATGTTTTAAGATTATAATGTAATTATAGAATGTCTTCCCCCCCTTCCTCCACTCTAAACTGCCCATTATACCCCTTGTCCATCACATCACATCTTGTCCTATATATATTAAGCTCATTAACTATAACTTAATAATTTCAATTTGTTGAAGTTATCATCCTTGTCATCATTAGTGATGAGTTGATGGCAGCAGGGTAGTTTTCTTTTTACCCTCTTCAATGAAGTTATTATTGTTGTTGTTGTTGTTATTGTTATTGTAAAACCAGGTATTTTCTTGCATATGATTCATGATTTCTTTAGGTCTCTTGAAGGTAATTAGGTGGGTTAATGGAATTGGTGTTTCTATAGAAAGTGAATCCATGACTAGTAGGCTTTACTCTCATTATCTTGTTCTGCCTTCATAGAATTTGAGTATTTGAGAATCAGACCTGAGACCGAGAGCTGGTAGTAATTTTTTAAAAAGATGGAAAAAGCAGACACCATCAGGAAAAAGAAAAATGACAGAAACATGGTGTTTTTACACTTTGTATCATGGCCAAAAATTGTTATCGCTGGCTTAAAAATTCAAATTGGCAGAGATGTTAGTGGTTATTGGAAAGAAAGGGTTTTGCCTGATAAGAGCTTGGAATATTCTCCTAAGTGGTTTGGGTTAAACCCAGAAGATCTGGAACTCTTTTGAAGGATGGTTAGGAACTGTTTTAAAGTGTGCTTGATTGTAAAATTTGCCATCATTGACAGAGACAATGTAGAATATTGCTGATTCAACTTTTAGTTGTAACATGGCAGATGGAACTATTTAATACATGGCAAAAGTTTTGGAATTTACAATTAGAATGAATGAAACGGCCCATTTTAAATATTCATAAGATGAAATCACCCTTCTTTTATTCTTAAAGTGTTAGGTAGGAAATACTAAATAGGCAGATTATGTGGTAAATGAAAATACAAAGTACGTGACGTGAAAAACAAGTGAGTCATTAAGGGTCTCCAGTATTGTAATAGTTTGTCAGCTTTGTTGGAATAGTGTATCTCCACCCATTTTCCATTTATCTGTATTAAAAATCAGTAGCTTCCTTGTCAACTTCAGATCGTATCTACTCGTGGAAGAAACCTTGAATACACTAGGGAAAGTCTGAATTTCGGTGGGCATAGCAATTTGTTAGAGATAACCATATTTACTTTTGTGATGTTTCCATCTCCGTCATGTTTATTGTTTTTGTTTTAATATTTAACTTTATTATAGAAGATAAATTCGTGTTTGTATTATATTGGAATTATATTAGTTTATGTTCTATAATAAATGTAAAATTTAAATTTATTGTTCAATTATGTGAAAGATTAATTTATTGTGTGCTCAAATTGCAAACTGGAACCCTTTAAAGATCATGACCCTTCAAAGTGATGTATTACTTGAATATATGATCCTATCCAGTAGGGAAAATATTAGTTCTTCGGAAACTAAAACCTTTACTAACAGAAATGATGAATGATCATTCACATTGCATTTATAGCTCCCTAGATTCATTCATACTTTGTCTCCTTTACCTTTCACTCATTCATACAGTCTTCATTTTCTTTCTTATACTCAGTATAATCATACTTTAAGGATGGACTAATCAACAATATTTGTCTTGATAAGCAGACAGTCCAGGAGAGTAATTGGATCACTAAAGGGGTGGGGGCTTAATTAACTTTATAAAATGCATGATTTCTAAGCAAAATGAAACTGACATTTTAAGATGAATCTATTTTTCTAACATAAAACCTTCTCAGCTCTGGGGATATTTGCTAGGTTAGTGGGATATCCTTCATCATTGTACCGTGTATGATTTTGCACATAGAGGTTTGAGTTAGTTTTACTCAGATTTGTAAATTTCCTGTCAGTTTAAAGTATATTTGGTTATCTATTAATTCTTCTTTATCTATTATAATTCTGATTAATGAAAATATGTTCTAGTACAATTTTCTTTTTATACTTTCATTTTTATTTTGCTGCTTCCTAAATTTGGAGGAACAAATTGAAGAAAATTAAAATATCCCATCATATCTTGAAACATGTTTTTGTTTGTTATTATTTCTTTTATGGTAAAGGGAGATTTCTTGCTATTATTTGCTAAATTACTGTCCAGTAAATTAAGCTAATCTTCCTTCTAATTAAATATTTTTGTACCTGCAAATGATACTATTTGTCCACCTATAAAATAAAGATTTTAAATTAAGTATACATGAGGCAGTTTATTCTCTTTCCTCCTCCAGCTCCTTTGGCATATTATAGCTAGTAGTGTTTACTTTGTATTTGCATCATTAATCTTTCCACCTCTATTTTTCTTCCTAAATATTTCATAACTACTTCACTTTCATTTTCTGCAAGGCTATTGTGGTACACTTTCTCTGATTTTAACCTTTCTAGGTAGTATCTACCATGATGATATTTTATTTCTATTTTTAAATCTTGGTGATTAAACTCAGGATCTTGTGTATGATGTATTTAAGCAGTCTCTTTCTGAGCTACTAATATAGCCTGAGATTTATCAATTTTAATACGGAAAATGACTCTTCAAAGAATTCTGATGTTTTAGAATGCAGAACAGTACAAGTATCAACAACAAACCATTGATTTATGCTTTAAATTCCCAGAAAAACTTTTCTTCTCTTTGCTTTTTAATACTTCACTCACATTGTTTGTCTGTTCTTCATGTAGCCTTACACATTATTCCTTCATGTCACCATTCCGCTTCCTATGTCAGGAGCTTCTTCATGCAAGTATTTTACCTTTTTAAGTTGTTACAAAGTTTCAACTCAAGATCAGTATTTGCAAAGGATGGTATGATCTTCAAGGTCTAGAACAGGAACTCCAGAATGTAATGATATCTTCTTTATTATACATACTTTTTTGAATTATAAGGATATGACTTTACATATTAGGTAGCAAAGTAATAACACAGTGATCAAAAATTAAAATGTGATGCTTTTCCTTTCATTCCTCGGAATGACCAACCTAGAAGTGACACAAAAACTCAAAGTCAAATCCTTATAAACACCAAAGCTTTTAGGTAAATGGGCCATTTGAAAGTTTCTGATGAATGAAGTTTGTTAACAGTTATGCAACAACAGATGACTCCAACTATTAAGGAATTATGAATATTCATTGTTTACTTTTACATTACAATTACACTTACAATTAATTTATAATTAACAATTAACAAGAGAATTATAATAACACTCTGATTGCAAAGTGCATTAAACACTGCCGGAAAATCTTGTACATATGCCTAGAAAAATGACCATGAGACAGAGCAGGTCATGAAAATTCAGTATCTTTTCATCGCTTGTTTCTTTTTAATGCATTCATAGGAAGGTTTCCTCATGGTGGTAAGTCAGTGACTTTCCAATACAATTTAATTTAAAGTCTCCTTCCTCAAAACTCAAGACAATTGAACACCTAAGATTGTCTCAAAATACAAATATTTTTAATAGTTTATATTGATCTTGCTAGGCTCTGCCCATATTTGAAACAGGCACCCTGGTTAATATTATGAAGTAGCTTGCTTAGAAATGATAAATCATATTTCCATTATTACAATCAGGTGTGAGATTTATCTGTATTCCGAAACCCAGACTGAGAGTTATGGAGAAAAATTTCTCAGGAAGTAAGAATAATCTTCTACAATTAACATGACTACATTGTGACCAGAAAGAAAAAGATCCTTCACAGACAATTTCTGATAATTACTAAAGCAATTATGGTAACATTTTATTTGAACTTAAGCATAAATAATACTGGTGTTTATATCACAAGCTTTGGATTGGTAACCAGAGAAGAAATGAAGCTTCCAAGTTAATGTATGACATCAAGATCTGAGAGAATTAAATATGTTCCTGAAATTCAGATTTTCTCCATGACACACTCATAAAAAACATTTTACTCTTTATTATAAGATGAAAAAGCTATCATTTGTAACATAAACCCAATTCCTTCATAAATAATCTAACGTTTTACTAAAATATACAGAACTATCATGAGTAACACATAATCATATTAATCCAAGAAACTGAAGAATACAGTCCATCTTCCCAATGGTCATGGTTTAAATTGAAGGCACATTTTACATAAAATTTTTAATGCATATTTGTGTTACTGATCTTTCTTTAAAACTTCCTAATAATTCAATTTGTGACATGTACCATGATTTTCCCAATACACTTTTGAAAGAATTTGAATTTGGAAAATAAAATTTGGCATCCCCCTCGATATAACTGCTGCCAAAATACTGTCTTGAGTTGCATACACTTTCCTGAATTTAAGTCAAAGCAAAACCAAGAAGCATTTTGCTGGAAACATATTTGCTGCTGGGATTTCCGAGTAGATTATTAGAGTGTGCTTCTTTTGAAATATCCTGAAAAATACTTTGTGAGAAAGAGGAGCTGTAGATAAAGTAGAAAATATGAATAAATAATTAATTATATTTGTAAAGCTTTAAATATTAAGCGAAAATAACAACAAAAAATACATACATATGTTACATATTCAGGATACAAAATGGGAAGGCATCTGCACATTTCACAGCTCTCCTAAACAATATGCAGTACTTTAAAACTGAACAGCCCTTGCCTGATTAAAAAAAAAATGTTTAAGAAGCTGTCCAGTATATGGGCTAGGATAGGAGTGTTCATATTTAGAAGTACATAATAGAAAAATAAGTTAAAAGTTAACAAAAATGTATTACTACAAGCTACTTAAAATCTTTTTGAACTAAAAGCAACCATGGTTCTTCAACGGTTACTTAGGAGAAATGTTCATCACTTAGCAACGTGTCACCTAGCAACGTGTCACCTAGCAACGTGCCAAGAGGTAGCTTTGAGAACAGTGTTGCAGGGTTCAGATTGGAATGAGCCACTGAGTGAATAAAGAAAAACAACACTTTAAATCACATTTGACAATAAAATAAAGAATTTGTAATGCTATTTTTTCCTGCATGAAGTGTCTCTCACTAGGAAAAGAGACAATACAAAGATCTAAACAGAAAAGCTGAGGAGTATAATTACCTTCTTAGTATTAAGAGAAAGGAAACAAATGAGTTGTTTTTCTTTTTTTTTCCTGTCCCAAGTTGCACTTTCTCTATTTCCTCTAGATGCTGAAAGATTTTAGGGCTTAGGTGGTGGAAACGCATAACTACTACCGTCTCTTACACGGTAAATTAAATAACATCACAGACATCAGAGTTGCTGAAGAATTTAAATTAGATTAAAGCTGAGAAATCTGTCGTGTGTTTATTACTATCAGATTCCACGTAGTAGCCTAAAGGAAAAGGAGTTAAATTATGATTCACATCTATGTTTTTAACGTTCTCCTCTGCTATCTTAGACTTGGAGTATTGCCTTTACATATACTCGTAGAACAGAGATTATAAACCCATATCTTCTTTCATATTGTGTGAACTTAATGTGGATCACGACAAAGCCCCACAGATATTCATTCAGTGTTCCTTTTTTTCAGCTGATAGTCCTAATCAGATGCTGGATGTGGCCCCCTTAGTTCCTCTCATTGAGAGACATTCTGAGAGAAGTTTCCTGGTCTGGTAAGAAATCGACATCTAAACTAGTAAGCCTAAATTTTGTGGATACTACTTGGGTGGTTTCAGGTCATTGCTCAAGCCCAACCTTGCAAATGCTTGGTCACTTCAACACTGTGAGACTTCAGTGTGCACTCTCAGAGCGGTTGTCCCCTTAGTCTTTGAAGTCACCATTAGGGATCTAAAGAAGGGAATTTCATAAACTCCATGTACACCCCAGAAATAGTTAATTCCTTTATTCTTTACTTTGAGATAGTGAACACAAAACTCTCTTACTTATTTTATGTAGTTGACTTCTTTTGGAACCTCTTCTGCTCTAAGTTGCTGTTTGACAAGATAAGCCATAACAAAATAGTTTTTTTCTACAGGTTCTTCCCTTAATGAGAAATTTAGTTTCAGCTATTGTGGGTCTCAGTGGTTGCTTAGGTCTTCTGGAAGCTGCTCACAATTTAGCCTCTTTCTGCACTCTACACCTCTTTGCTCTTGATTGCTTTATTAACCTTTTGAACTACTTGCGTTCCCTGAGAGTTGCCATGTTTCATACTAAACTTTTGAAACAGATTCTTCAAATATGTCTCAAGTCTTCTCTTGTGGACATAATAATGTATAGTAAAGGTAGCATTCAATAAATCCTCATAGAAGAACCGAAAGTGAAGTGGCCTATGTCTCTAGTAATAAAAGCCTTCCAAAAATTGGTTTCAGTGACACACTACAGAAACTATAAGCTGATGGAAAAATACGTATTTTACCCTGAGGCCTCTTCTCTACTTTTGCTAAACCACTGAAGACTTCTTCAAATAAATGAATGGGCATAAGGCTTCTCAATAAGCATCTAAATTATCAGAAGTTAATAATAATTTAAAAATTACAAGGTCTGAAGTAGAGAGAAAAAGAAGTGAGGAAAACATAAGTACAATAGTTTTCTTCAGTAAACAATGTTTATTTTTTGCATAATATGTAGAGGATGTTGAGAAAATATGAATGAGGAGGAAGTTCAATTTTCTTAGAAATAAACAGGAAAATTGCATCTCAAATATTTTGGGTAATATTATTTTCATTGTAGGCTTTATACAAATAACATGTCAGAATTGTAGACATGTTTTAGTTCAAGACAATGAGCCAGCATCTGTACTTAGAAGTCTTTTCATCAACCCATAATGAAAGTGCTCAGCTCCTTAAGGCTGTTTTGATTTCCACATCTTACCAAAGACAAAAATCCCTATTTAGTCTTTTCAGATTCCCTGGGATGAGATTTAAGGCTTTATCTTAGTGAGTCAGAGCTTCCCTTTGAATATCTTCTTGTAAATCTTTTTATGAGACACACGATTCGTCCTGAATTTGAACAAAAGTTTCATCAAATGCCTCTCCAGAAATTCTTTCATTGAAAACTCTGAGATTTTTATGAATTATTGCTATAGCAGTTCCTTCTGTCTTTTTTGAATAAAAGTTCCTTGCCTATAATGAACCTTTTATAAACTCCTTTTGAATTAAAGCCAAAGATAATTGTAAAAACAGCAAACAAGGAAACACAGGCTTCATTCTTTTAATTGACTTACCTTGTTTCTACTGACTCATGTAAATACCTTAGATTACATTGCATGCTGATTGTGTAATATAAAAGTGACTTTCTGTAAGTTCAATGAAATTTAAATCTAGGTTAAACAAATATTTCAATCCACAGGAATAAAATCTGCCATCCTGTTGATATTTTAAATTAGATTGAACCTGTTAGTGTCAAGGTTTGAGCAGCTTTACTTTGGTTACACCTGGTATGATTTCTTTCAAATTATTTCTTCTTGATAAAATCATGATAAAATCATGTCATCAGAGAAATGCAAATCAAAACAACTCTGAGATTCCTTCTTATACCTGTAAGATTGAACAAGATCAAAAACACTGATGACAACTTACGCTGGTGAAGTTGTGGGGTAAATGGAACATTTCTGCATTGCTGGTAGGAATGCAAGCTGGCACAGCCCTTTAGGATGTCACTGTGGTGATTTCTCAGAAAATTAGGAAACAACCTTCCTCAAGACCCCGTAATACCAATTTTGGTATATACCCAAAGGATGTTCAATCGTGCCACAAAGACATGTGTTCAACTATGTTCATGTCAGCATTATTTGTCATAGCCAGAAACTGGAAACAACCTAAATGCCCCCGACCTAAGAATGAATTAGAAAAATGTGGTACATTTACATAATAGAGTACTACACAACAGAAAAAAATAACGACATTTTGAATTTTTCAGGAAAATGGATGTAGTTAGACAACATCATTTTGAGTGAGGTAACCCAGACACAGAAAGACAATTATCACATGTACTCACTCACTCATAAGTGGATTTTAAACATAAAGCAAAGAAAACCAGGCTACAAATCTCAATTTCAGAGAACTTAGACAACAATAAAGACACTAAAAGAGACATATATAGATCTAATCTAAGTGGGAAGTAGAAAAAGACAAGATCTCCTGAGTAAATTGGGAGCATGGGGACCTTGGGGGAGTATTTAAGAGGGAGGGGAGAGGCAGGGAAGCAAGCAGAGAAAAATATAGAGCTCAAAAAAAATCACTAAAAAAAGTGTGCAAAGGAATATAAATCAGTGTGCCACTGAGATACCTATTTATTTGTTTACTGAGACAGTGTTTACAATGTTTAAGTCACAGATTTATGCAAGGTATTCATCAACAGTGAGTGGATAAAGCAACTCTATCCCATATACACATATTTTGTTTTAAAAAAATGTCTCATAATATTTCTCTTACCTATAATAAAGCAAAGTTAATCTCCAAAATCTTGCCACAACCTTGATAAAGAAAAAGTCATTTAAATTGTTAATGAATGTAAATATATAGTAATCTGTATTGGTATTTTAGATCATAGACTAGTTTTATTATTAAATTTTTCATTATATAAAACAATCTTTAAATATAATTGTATTTTGATCATGTTCTTATCCTCCAAGTCCCTCCAGATCTTCTCTTCTTGCCTAACCACCTAACTTTCTTTCTCAAAATGAAATAGAAACCTAATGCAACTCCAAAACCCCCCAAACCAGGAAAACAGAATAAAACCACATCTAAAACAAAACAAAGCAAACCCATGAAACAGTGACCATTTGAAAGCATGTAAATAATTCTAATTATCTGATGGTCAGCTACTCCTAAACACAAGGCCTGCTCATGAGTGGTTGATATAGTTGCTGTCAGTGTACTTGAGAAAACTGATTTTTCCCTTTCCCAGCAGATATAAGTGACAGTTTGTTCAGCTGTTAACCTTTACCCAAATGACAAGAGTTTCATTCATTCATTCATTCGTTAGTTCACTCATTCATTCATTCATTCATTCAATAATATAACAAAATAAAATATAGTAAGATAAAACAAACTACCACATCGAGGTTGGACAAGACAAATCAGCAGAAGGGAAAGAGCCTGAGAGAAGGCACAAGAATCAGAAACCCTCTTGTCTACACATTCAGGAGTCCCAGAAAAGGACTAAACTAAAATCCATAATATATACGTAGAGGGCCTGGTGCAGACCCCAACATGCCCTATGCATGCTGCTTCAGATAGTTCATCATATGAGTTCATAGGAGTCTTGCTCATGTTGATTTAGAGGGTCTTGCTTTATTGGTGTACTCCATTCCCTCTGACTTTTATATTCTTTCAGCTTTCTCTTCCAAGTGGGGGTTCCCTAAGCTGAGGTGAGTTATTTGGTGGAGACTTCCCAGAACACACCTTTACATCAAGGATAGGCATTGTCTGTTGAAATTTTATTAATCTATAAAGAGGAACAAAATTATTTTATTTACAGGAAAATGAATTCATTTTTTTGGTTACCTTATCAAGTAAAGAAAGCCAAATATTTTTTTTCTTTTTTTAATGCTTTATATATAATACCATTCAAAATTTCCACTTCCTTCTCCCATTTCTCCTCCCATTTCTCTCCTGCTCCCCCTCGACCCCTCCTCCCTCCCCCTCCAGTCCTAAAAGAGGGCAGAGTACCCTGCCCTGTGGGAAGTCCAAGGCCCTCCCCTCTCCATCCAGGCTTAGGAAGGTGTGCATCCAAATAGAATAGGATCTCATTGTAGGAGGGTCCGTCTTTATTTCTGTGCTTTGATTGGTTAAATAAAGACTGCCTGGCTTGTAGGATAGGTCAGCCCTTAGGTGGGCGGAGTAGACAGAACGGAAGTTCTGGGAAGAAAGGAAGTGAGAGAGCCAGTTGCCATGAGGCCGCCACACAGGGATGTACTGTAGAACCATCCGGTAAGTCATCCACCTCGTGGTGACATACAGACTTTTATAATGGGTTAGTTTAGATGTGAGATCTAGCCAAGAAAAGGCTAGAGATCATAGGCCAGGCAGGATTTAAATGAATCCAGTTTTTGTGTGATTTGTGTATTCCAGGTATAGCCATGTGGACGTGCAGCCATGTGGCTGGGAGCCCGGCGGGACACAGCCCGCTGCTCCCACCATTTACAACATCTCATAAAGCCAGTACATGCAGTAGAGACAAATCCCAGTGCCATTATCATTGGCTTCTTAGTCAGCCCCAATTGTCAGCCACATTCAGAGAGTCTAGTTTGACCACATGCTCATTCAGTCCCAGTCCAGCTGGCTTTGGTGAGCTCCCATTAGATCAGGCACACTGTCTCAATGGGTGGTCCAACCCCTCGCGGTCCTGACTTCCTTGTTCATATTCTCCATCCTTCTGCTCCTCAATACCACTCTTGGGAATATGCCCAAGGGATGCCCTATCATACTACAAAAGCATTTGTTCAACTATGTTCATAGCAGCATTATTTGTAATGGCCAGAACCTGGAAACAATCTAGATGTCCCTCAATAAAAGAATGGATAAAGAAAGTGTGGCAAATCTACACATTAGAGTACTACTCAGTGTTTAAAAAAAACAATTACATCTTGAATTTTGCATGCAAATGGATGAAAATCGAAAACCCTATCCTAAGTGAGATAACCCAGACCCAAAAATATGACTACGGTATGTACTCATTCATTAGTGGATTCTTGCCATAAACAAGGAAAGCCAGATATTAAAAGACAAATGTCACATGTTTTTTTTTCTTATATATGCCTATTTTATCACATATATGCTTATATTCATATGTGAATATGTATGTTTACACACATATATGCATGTATATATATGAATTAATAATGCAAATGCTGCTATAGATTTCTGTTGGAATTGTATAATTGAACAAATGAATGGTATATGATAGGAGCTCATTTACCTCCCACTGCTGGGACAAGAATTTACAAAGTAGGACATAGGAAGCGACTTTAGATGGTAATGAATTAATGTTGAAGACATTGTTATGAGCTTTTGTTTAGTTAACATGTATACAAATGATTACATACAAGAAATTCTTAATATATCCACACACATTAGTATTAGTATACACATATAATTGCCCATACTGTTTACGCTGCAAGATCTAAAATGAATTATGCACCAATCGCAGAACATAGTAACCGCTTTCATTTGGCCTTTTCATGAAAAAGACTCAAAGCACCTTGGAGACTGTGCCAAATCTCAGAGTAGGATCAGAAAGTAAAGTAATCTAGGAGTAACTTATGGCACCAGAAAAATTAATATTATTACTTAATGAGAATATGTGAAAGAGGCACCAGAGACAACTAAAGAACTACACAGTTACGTGGACAAAACTTGAAGAATAGAGGCAAATTAAGGGACTACGACTATAAAATACGTAGTTTGCATGAAGTCCTATGAGATAAGCAATGGAGTGTGTCAGAACCAGAAAAAAAAAACAATAGAGAAACATGGTCAAAACTAACTGAGCAACCTGACCCAGGCTAACATGAACCCTGAACAGGCTTCTTTTCTAGGCATAATGTGATAACAACTGCACTTAACTCTGTAGTTCATCAAGAACATGTATCTTTGGTGGAACCACAAACAAAACATCTCAAGAAGCAAATACAGGGATTTCTACATGACACTCAGATACTGTATTCATTGAGCCATGGTAGATTCATTAAATTGAAATAAAGTTTTGAAAACATTGACAGATAAGAGCCTAAGAAGACATGAAAACTAGGTGTAATGTGGTATACTTGATGTGATACAGAATGATGGCAATTAGTTAAAAAAATGAAAGTAATCTGAATTTGGAATTAATATCTTATATCAATTTATTATCATCCCCAATCTCATCCAAGACTAAGGATTCTGATAATAAAGAAAACTGGTTGTGAACAACTTATAATTTTAATGATTTTCTACAAGTATAAATATTTTCTAAATTTTCTTTCTAAATAAGCAGTAAGCCTAGGATGACAGCTTAGTTAGTAACTGCATGCCATATGGTTATGTGTCCAGAGTGCTGCCAGACTTTTCTGCTTCTGCCTTCCAAGAATTGGGATTACAACTCATCATCAACACATACCAATGTCTTTTGTTGACTCTGGTCCTCATGCTTGGGAAGAAAATGATAGCCTAAGCAATCACCCCAGACTTTGTCATTGTCTTTTAAAGAAACAGAGGGAATGGGAGAACCAAGTGCTCCATTTTGAAGCAGTTAAAGCCCCAGGTCCCAAAGTAACCTTGTAATTTTCTATTACATGAGTCATTAAATTATCTTCTACTACTAATATCAAATTAATTTATGCTATCTCTTGAATGTAAAAGAATTATTCTTTCAAATTGTGTTTTCATTTGCCCTTGAGCTGTTTCTCATCATAACTGGAATTTATTATTTAGTCATGATTAATTATTGTTTCAAATAACACTGAACATAGCATTTATACTTAAGAAGATAATAATAGCTTTCAGAGTTCAATTAACTGAATGTTTGTGTATCTTAAAATTCATATATTGAAACACTAACTGCTCACAGGAAAGCATTACAGAAGGTGACCTTTGGGAAATGGAGCAGTCCTCATGAATAAGACTGGTGAGCCTGTATAAGGACATAAGTAAATGCAATACTTGTGTATGGATTCTCACAGTAAGTAATAAACAGCACATTGCCAAAAATTAAGTGAATTTTTATGCAAAAAAATCTCAGAGAGCTCCATTTGTGTGATTTGAAGATATTAAATCCACTCACCTGCAGCCACGAAAAAGGCTGTTCCAGAACCTCACCTCTGGCACCGTGTACTTAGATGTCAAGGCTTCGGAACTGTGGGGAAATTACTGCTTATTATCTGCTAGACTTTTTTATTCTTTTTGGTAGTCCAAAGCAAGACATTGTTGCCTTTGTTCTTGTCTTCTTTCCCCATCTTTCATCATCTCTAATAAAATTAACCTTACGGATGTTGTAAAAAATCATGTATGAGTATTTCATGGAAAATTTGCTGTGGAGAACAACTAAAGTAAGGCTTTGAGGAAAGCACATCTAATTGGTTAGGGTTTCAGTTTTGCAGAAACTATGATTTTTCTTTTTTTAAACCATCTTCCTTGTTTGTGAATAAAGAATCTTCACTAAATGCATCTAAACAATGAGCCTAAATTCATTGCTTGAAATCGATAGTATCTAGAAAATCTTTTAAAAATGGTTCCACACAAACCGGGCAGTGCTAGCACTCGGGAGGCAGAGGCAGGTGGATCTCTGTGAGTTCGAGACCAACCTGGTCTACAAGAGCTAGTTCCAGCGTAGGCTCTAAAGCTAAAGAGAAACCCTGTCTCAAAAAAACCAAAATAAAATAAAATAAAATAAAAAGATTCCACAAAATAGCCTGTCAAAGCTATGCTAAGAATAGGTTGAAGAGATGCAATATTTCCATTATTGTAGCTCCTGATGTGGCCTGCAAAGCAGTAAGTATCTTATAATCACATGTCAATCTTTTCACTTAAAAACTTTCATATGTATTTGGAAAATAACGCAAAATCTTCCTGTATGGCCCAATGTCAGCTCTGTTCAAGGAATTTATTAGAGTTGTGTTACTATATCTCAGGTCACATCAGTTTGGATGCAGATTAAAAATTCATAAAATATGTTATTTCTCTTAAAGTAATTTTGGAATGTTTTTTTTTTCTACTTTTCTTGGGCCAATTTTGTTCATGATGTATAATATCAATTTGTTATATACTATATGTGAATATATAATAAAGAAATAAAATATATATATGAGTATATATTTCATATGCAAATTTTCATAATACACATATGAGTGTGTCTTGTAGATGTCAGAAGTTATATCCTTAAAGTCTTGTCAATATGGCTGTTTAAACATGACAAGGATGATGCTGATAGACATGGTAATTGAAGGAGGAATTTCAAGGGGCCTCAACCTTAGACAAAGAACTTCAGGTACCTAAGAAATGCTGAGCCGGGCGGTGGTGGCGCACGCCTTTAATCCCAGCACTCGGGAGGCAGAGGCAGGCGAATCTCTGTGAGTTCGAGACCAGCCTGGTCTACAAGAGCTAGTTCCAGCGCAGGCTCCAAAGCCACAGAGAAACCCTGTCTTGAAAAACCAAAAAAAAAAAAAAGAAAAAGAAAAAGAAAGAAAGAAAGAAAGAAAAAAAAAGAAAGAAAGAAAAAAACGAAATGCTGAGCATGGGAGGAGAAACCTGTAGGGAAGAACACATCAACTAGGTACAGGTAGTATTAATATCTTTTCCAAACTTTAACATGAAATGTCCATACTACTCTGTGGTTAAAGCTATGGTTTCAAATTTACTTTTAAGATAACCTTTAGAAGGTCTCTAACATTCTGTGTCATTTACTTTTTGAAAGACAATTTGTGATTCATTCTTTAACTTTTTCGCCTTAAATAAAAAGTTCTCTTCTTTTTTGTTGAAAAACTTTCTTCTTTGATAGAAATGTAATTTTAGTTTATCTACATTGACATTTGAATATGTGTGCGTTCATTAAACATTCAGATTGTATAAATAATGCGATCTGTACTTTAACAAAGGAAGCTTTCACGGATGAGCAGCTACTTCCTTTGGCATGATGACAGCTTCTGAGAATTAGAAATTTCGTGGAGTAAAATATACTGCCTGAAAATATCCTTACTAAAGGAATGAGCTAAAGTTTTAAAGAGTAGTTGTTTTTGATAAATCAATAATTTCAATTATATAAAATTATACCATATTTTACACTTTTTCTAGGAGACAAGATCATTAAAATTGTGGTTGTCGATGAAATGTTCAATAGTGTATAAAGGTATAGTATTGATGTAATCATTTATTCTTAGAACAATTTCCTTTATGCTCTACAGAGACTCCCATCTCTCTGTATTTCTGGCAGAGTCCTGAACTCCTCTTTCTGTAATAATTTATGGTACAGTTCATGTGACCTTCCTTTTTACAGTTCATTGTTCAGCATGCTTAATCTACTTTGTTTTTGACCAGTGACCATCACACATGTTTAGTCTAGCCCAAGAGCATGCTGTTTAAAATCCATTATTAATTTGACACATAAGAGCAAAAATGTACATTTTCAATCACATTGTTGTTAGAGAAAACACAGTATGGTTGTGACTGGCTTTGGCTTGTCACATTGCTGTTTGGGTGTATAAAAGCAACAAGACCTAACTCATACTAGGAACACAGTCGATGTTTTCTGTATGAAATAGAAATAAATTTACTGTCTCCACATTACAATGCTGTTCAGCTATTATCTGAAAGGATTGTGGGTTCAAGCCCACCCATGGATATGTAAAGATACTTTATAAAGTCCTGCACAAAGGGAAAAAAGAGAAAACAAAACAGAATATGTGTTTATGAAGAAAAAAATCAGGAGATGTAAACATAAAAAATATGATCAGAGTGTATAGAAAAATGGGCCACACTAGTGGGCTAGATTACAGAGAAGAAGAAGAATCTGGGCATAGATAGGAGGTAGGTGGAATTGGAACATAATAGAGGCAAAAACAAAAAAATACATGGAGAAAAGTGAAAATTAAGGGAGTGTTTACTAGCTGTCTGAGATCTTTCTCAGTTTCTTGATTTTCCTGTATTCATGACAAACTCTACAAGCAAATATTAAACACCTACTATATGTCAGCTGCTGCTCTGGGGCCTTGTAGAACATCATCCAAAAGAAGAATGTATGAGTTCAAGATTTTCTCGCCATATTTATTTATTTAAATATATCGGAAGTCTTAAACATTTTTATATGCGGGACAGTTTTGCCTACATGAAAGTATTTCTACCATGTGAATGTCTTGTCCTCAATGAGGACAGAAGAGGGTGTCAGATACTCTGCAAATAGAGTTGTGAACGGCTGTAAATGGAACTCGGGTTTTCTGCCAAGAACAGAGTTCTTAATTACAGACATTCTCCAGTTCATCGTGCTATGTTTAGATGATACATAACAAAATTAAATAATAATTGAATAAACCACTATGAAAAAGTGCCATGGAGTGATATAAATGATAAAAGAGGACAATGATGATCAAATATTGTCTAATGATCTTAAAATAGCAAAGCTGCTGTTACCAGAATGACATTATTATTATATTTTCACTTCCAAGTGTGACAATATGTGCACTATCTTCTTTTTTTTTTATCATATTCTTTGCTCAGTTAAATCTGGTCTAGTAGGTAACAGAAAACTCTTCGAAGCACTTTTTTAAGCAGAAAATCTATTTATGGTCTGGTTTATTCGTTGAATTATTATGTTGTAACAATAATTAAATAATAACATTATTTGATTCTACCTTGCATATATATAATGTCTTAAGTATTGAAAATAAGCAAATTTTCAAGATTATAATATATTATTTTTATCTTATTCCAATATCATTTTCCACATCAGACCATGTTTGTTTAAATTTTCCTGGAGAGGAAAAGAAACTGAAATAGTCAAGCCTATCTAATATTTGATTTGGACAGTGAATTAATGAGATTTGAGTGTTGTTTAATTCCATTTAGTCATGCTCCTTTTGTTGTCCACTTGTTTGGGTGAATGTAACCCAAGGGTGGTCAGGAGGCCCTGGCTGACTGACAGAAGCACAAATGTACGCTCCTACAAGATAACAATGTCTACCAGGAGGCAATGGGTCAAAAGCTTTTTAACCCTAAATGAAATTTTCTTGACAGCTTTGTCTATGAATGAAATTAACGATTTTACCAGATGCTAGAGTAACATTGTTGACTTTTTCACAGCATGTACAGTATTACTGACATAGATAAACGTAGGAAGTCTGTTTTAATAAGGTCCTTTTAGAGGTATGAATGTACTCCTTTGGTAGGGAGAATAAAAATAAAAGATAATTAGGTTGACTGCTAAGAAAGAACGCACAGTTCCACCCTGGGCTATCGTCAAGCATTCTGCTTCAGTGGCACTGCTTGATTTATCCAAGGAAATTGCGTTTGTAGTACTCCTAGAGCAAAGGCATGTAGAAACTGATGTCGGAACCTTAAGTAACTGAAAATCAAATGAAAGCCTATTTTAAAGGGAAAATGTGAAAGAAATGTAAAGAAAGTGTATTTTAATATCCCTTAGTAAACCAAATATATAAAAAATTGAGCTTGAAATATGGTAGTGGAGCCTTGGAATTATGTAGAATGCATTGAGTTATCACCTAAATATGAATGTCAGAGGACTGACTTATCAGTTGCCTGACATTCCAGGGTTCTTGGTCCATGGGAACATAACCATGCTTAAACTTCACATTTGGGTCTGAGACAAGAATAACTTTGAACAACAAAACTTTGTTGCATTTATGGTACATTCTTTTGTGACCATGATAGACGAGTTGCTTCAAAGCAACAGTACAATCCACGCCTCGTCCATGGGACGGTTTTCCATGATGTTAGGACCTGAACTGTGCTGAAATTCCGTTTCATGTGCAATTTTGAGTTCTTTGTCAGCTGAGTTTCTGTTTTGACAAAACAATTCATGAATGATTGGATTCCAGCTCACGAAATCTTGTCCCATCTCCTGCTTAATTCTCTTTTCTCTTATCATCTGTGTTCAAATAGAATGTCTGGTTTTTAGGATTCATTTTGAATGCTTGTTTTCAGTAGTCTTTTGGGTGTTGTGATTGAATTCGGGTCCTGGTGACTAGCCTTGGAAGAGCCTCACTCATAAACAAAATATAAAACTGTCTTTGAAAATGAGACGTAATCTACAGAATTTGAAGTTTGAATTTATCTTTAGGGGACTTGATAATTTGTTTTGGGAAAAGAATTGATACCCCCTACAATAAAAAAGTAATAAAGAAAGAACAAGCAACATTGTAGTCCTTTGAGTTATATAAAGGAAAAGTAAATATCCTCCCCCAAAAAGGCTGAAGTCTGGAAATGCTCAGTAAGTTAGCTTCCCATGTTCCCATTGACAGAAGCTCAGTCCAGTCTTAGTAGACTCATTTTTAAAGATTGTCAAAGGATATTTAATCCTTAATGTTGGTTTAAAATGTCCTATAATTTTGTTTCTTATTTTGGTTCACAAGAAGACAAACTATTTGCATTCTCTCTGAATTGTTCTCTGTAGTATGGGAACAGACACTATCAAGACAAGTGGAGTCAATTTAGTCTCTTTCCTTAAGCTAGCTGGGAGTGGACATGGGTCCATCACCTTCCTTGAAAGTATTCTGTAGTTTTTCTAGGTAGATATGGAACATGAAACAATGGTTTAAAATAGGCTATAACAATTTCGTAATATATTTATCCTTGTGGGACCATAGAAAAAGCAGTGCCTTGGTGAGCCTATTTTATCTCTGATAAATTGATTGTGTGAGAGTATATTATTGTCCACTTGAAAAGATCTTAAATCAGGTAGAAGACAAAACTATGTGCAGGCTTGTGAAGGAGTTTCTTATATAGGTTATGTGAGGGGGGAATACCCATCCTAACCTTGTGTAACACCATTCTGAGTTCTTTCCAGGCTGAAGAAAAAGAGAAAGCAAGATAATCACCATCATTTATTTTTCTTTGCCTTCTTACAGTCAAAGTCATGTGACCTGTGGCTTCTGCTTCCAGGCAGCGTTGCTGTCTATAGTATATCACTTGATGCACTATACTCTTAAACTGTAAATCAAATTAACCTCCCAACCCCCATAAGTTACTATTGTCATATGTAGCCACAAAAAGGAGAAAAGTAACTCAGACATTATGTCTGCTATTAGCCTTTCTGGAAAGTGGCTATTCTCGAGTCAGTATTGTGGAATTAGGGAAAAGTTGGTTGAAGAAGGTAACATGGTCAAGAAGAGAGTGGCTCTTCTGTGACATCATGGAAGACTTCTTCCCAGGGCAGTGAGTTCTGAGATCGAGGACAGAGCAGGAAATATTTAGAGGTCAGTCAGTTACAGAAAAAAAAGTTTAAATTTTTCATAGCAGGCATAGTGATGATGGGCCTTAAATCTGGTGTGTGGAGCTTGAATCTGCAAAATTTAAAGGTTTAGGAAAAAGAATGAGATTCTTTTGGAATGACATCTGGTGACTTCTGAACCTCTGCACCTTGCCTGATCTTCTGGGCTTTTGTCCTCACGGCAATCTGAATATCAAACTTATGGCTTCATGAAACATCCCCTGCTCTTTACTGCAGTTTGGTGTTTTTACTTAGCCATCATGGAAAATTTGACGCTATTGAAAAGAACCTAGTTCCGCAACTGAGTCGGGAGCAAAATTTTACATTGGTATTGCAGTTTATTCTGAAATGTGAGGATTGGCTGTGATTTTTATTTTATTCAGAGACTGGGGCAATGCTCCTTTTAAGAATGCCTCTGAGAGTGTGAGGGAGGGAGGGAGGGAGGGAGGGAGGGAGGGAGGGAGGGAGGGAGGGAGGGAGATTATTGCTCACCTAAGGGAGCACATTGCTTTTCTCCATCGTGTTTGAGTTGGTTTCCAATCCTCCCATGTACAGTACCACATGCTCCTGATTTGGGATTTATCTTGTGCATTTTTGAAACTGTAATCTTGAGGACAGGAAGGTTTTATTTCTTTTATTATCTGGAGAATGCTCTCTGCCTCATTCTTTGTCATCCCCCTCACACTCAACAGAGTGGATGATTACATACAGTGTATGCCCAAGACACACCGATGAAAGCTTGGTTAAAGAGGCTGGCTTCATTTTCTGAAGCTGTTTGCAATAGTTTCTACCAACCCTTAGTGGTCTGAATGGAGACTGACCTTATACTGCTTCTTTGTGTGTGTCTCACATAATTAAGTCTTTGAAGGCATTTAGACTTGGGTTTTATTTACTACTGAAACCTGAGAAATGTGTTATCATAAAATAAGTACCTTGAATGAATTACAGAGCTGGTTTGCTAATTAATAGTTAAGAGACAGAGTGAGATATACACGTCTGTTCCTTTCAAAGAGACCCTAAGGTGATATCTGAAGCATCCCTGGTGGTGCTTGGGAATATTAAAAGTGGAATCAGCATGGATTTAATTAGCTAACACCTTAGTGGCCTGTGTCTTTTATGGAAGAAACACTGATTTACTCCGCCCCCCTCCCGACCTCAAAAACACTCATTGTCATTGCCAAGACATTCAGTTATTCACGACATAAATATATGCTTTCGGTGCTGTAGATACAAGTCCCAAGCATAACAAAGAGATGAGGCATAAGGGACACATGAAGACAAATAGGATTTTTAAAATTTCTTAAGCTTGTCACAAAATGTGACTTTCACAAAACAACTGATTTAGGGTTGCCAAAATTTTAATTTCTTTTTTTTAAATTTTTTTTTCTTTATCGTTAAAAGAAAAAAATTCACACTTCCTCTCCTTGTCCCAGGCCCTCCTGCTCCCCCACCACTCCACCTCCCTCCCCCTGCTTCCTTAAGAGGGGGCAGGGTACCCTGCCCTGTGGGAAGCTCAAGGCCCTACCCCCTCCAACCCGGCCTAATTTCTTCTTCAAATGTAGGTCAAATAATTTATGAGTTAACATAAAGACATCACCAGTTATGTGTTTAAAATTCTTTTTATCCACCTGTAGATTAAACACTCCTTGAAGATAGGGAAGATGGTGTGTTTTCCAGCTCTGACTTTTCAGCATCTAGGTGATTGCTGATAAACATCATATTCACACCCCCTGGTAAGTAGTAAATTCTTAATGAGCATTCACTCTCTACAGGGATGAAATGATATTTTCTTCTCTGCTTTCTCAAGTTTTGCAGCCTGTGTGAAATTGAATGACTTGTTGCTTTTATCCTTTAGGAAATTTATCCTCTAAAATAAATTAACAGTAAACCATGTCAAATTGTTCTCAAATTACATATACTGTGACAGAGTCATTGCTAGAATTTTAAAAATAAGCCTGGAAAAGAGTAAGTTTTTCCAGAAATATTCTACAATTATTAAAAGCTCGCTGTGTAGGAGATTAGATGATTTCTTGAGAAGCAGTTATAAAGATTGATGGTATTATATTTCTGCTGAAAGCCATGTGTGACGGCATTAATAATACATCAACTAAGGGGCTACAGAGATGGCTCAGCACTTCAGAGCACTGACTGCTTTTGATGGTGACCTGGATTAGGTTATCAGCACCTACATGACACACACAAGTGACAGTAGCTCCAGTTCCAGAGAATCCAATGTTCTCTTTTGGCCTCTCTGGGCACCAGACACAGGTGCAGGTAAAACATCCATATTCATAGAATAATTTTTAAAGTCAATTAAAATTATGTATCTGAGATTTATGATAGGTAGAAAATACACAGAAAAGCAAATTAGATGAAGAAAAACCAAACAAAAGCACAAGACTATAGAACAGGAAGCCTAGAAAACAGACAAGGGAAGTAGGTCTCCCCTTTAGTTGAAAACAGCATAATACGTCCCAATTCGAAAATAAGACTCCAGAGTTCAGCTTCTTTGTGTCCTTTGTGGCAAGTCTCCCTTTTAAAATAGATAACAAGTCTATTAAGTTCTTTAAATAGAGCAAGTGCAGAAAGTGGCCTCCTGTCGGGAGGTCCTCTAGTTCCATCTAAGAGGTTGAAAAGATAGAACATAATCACAGATCTTAAATTTTGGGGTTTATTGCTAACTATAAAATATCAAAATGGTATACTTGTCCACATGGCCCTGCCTTTCTTTCATAGATATGATGTGACAGTCAGTCAGTGTTGAAGCCACATCTGCCTCTTTCCTATTTTTTTCTGCTTTCAACTTTTTTTTTTCTGGCAGGTATTAGTTGAACGAATAATGGGTTCTTTATGAAATCATCATGCAGGCATATTGCATACTTTGATCACGTTCATCCTAATATTATCTTCTCTATTCCTTCTCTTTCTACTCCTGAATAAAATTATTAACCTACTATTTTCTTACATTTTTTAATATAGAGTCCATGATGCGTCATTTTATCGGTACTCTTTTTGCTTTTTAGAACAGTAATGTTTGGTTTTACCTTCTGTTTTTGAAATATCTAGCCTATTGCTCCTTTTTATTCAGACATGTTGTGTACGGGTTCCATCTCATGAAGTGGGGCTTAGGTCAATTTAGACATTGATTGGCCAGCAACTTCCATAATTTCTGTACCACCATTACCTTATCACATTTTGCAGATAGGATAGTCTGTAGGTGAAAAGTTTTGTGGGTGGGTTTGTCTTTATATTTCTCTTTTGATAACCTACAAAGTACCTTTCTGTACCAAAGACACTAGAATGTATAGGTGAAAGCTCCATATAGGTACTGTCTAGATTTACGTAGTGAGTTGTCAGTAAAATTTCATATTAATATTGTAGTTTATTCTCAAATTTTAGGATTGACTGTGATTTTTATTTTATTAAAATATTAGGTGTAATGCCACTTTGTCTCAATGATAGTATCCTTTGTTGTGCACATATTTTCAATTTCATGAGGTCTTGTTTATTAATTGTTTGTCTTCGTGTCTGTGCTATTGACATTGTATTGAGGAAGTCTTCTCCTGTGCCAGAAAGTCCAAGGCTAGTCTCTTCTTTCTCTCAAGCTCAGTGTCTCTGGTTTTATGTTGAGGTCTTTGATACATTTGCAGTTGAGTTTTGTGTATGGTAATGTGGGTCTATCTGCATTCCTCCACATGCAGACATCCAGTTTGATCATCACAATTTTTGAAGGTGCTGTTTTTTTACCAGAGTGTATTTCTGGTTTCTTCATTAAAAAGTCAGGTGTCCATAGAGGTGTAGATTTATGTCTGGGCCTTTAATTCAATTCCATTGATCAATTTATCTGTGTTTATGCCAATACAATGTATTTTAAATTGCTATAGCTCTGTAGTACAACTTAAAGTCAGATGGTAAGACCTCCAGAAGTTCCTTTAATGTTCAGAATTGTTTTAATTATCCTGCTTTCTTTTTTCATATAAAGCTTAGAATTGTACTCTCAAGATCTGTGAAGAACTGTGTTAGAATTTTTATGGGAATTAAATTGAAACTACAGATTGTTTTTTGTAGGATGGCCATTTTAACTGTGTTATTTCTACCAATCCATAAGTATGGGAGCTCTGTTCATCTTCTAATATTTTATCTAATTTCTTTTTTCAAATAGTTGAGGTTTTTGTCATACAGGTCTTTCACTTTTTTAGTTAGAAGTTGCCTCAAGATGTTTTATATTATTTGAGGCTATTTGAAATCTGTTATTTCTGTGATAATTTTTGTTAGTTTGTTTCTTAATTTTAATATTTGTGAGCTAATCTTTTACCAGAAATTTGATGAAAGTGTTCAACAGCTTTAGTAGTTCCCTGGTGGAACTTTTAAGATTCATTTATGCTATCATGTCATCTAAAAGGACAATTCTTTGACATCTTCTTTTACAATTCATATACCCTTGATTTCCTTCAGTTATCTTTTTTCTCTAGCTAAGACTTCAA
>JAQHUG010000011.1:10020116-10035878 GCA_028555095.1 Dicrostonyx torquatus
AGAGAGAGAGAGAGAGAGAGAGAAATTTAGCTCTAGGGGCCTTGGAGGGAAGGATGGTACCTAAGGGGACTGACAGACGTGAAGACACATGACTTCACAACCAGGCACCTCCACCAGTGGGCTGGAGAAATAAACAAGAATGATTAACAGTAACCATCCAGAAGGTATATATTAACTGAATAACCCATTCTATTGACATTTTACCAGTTTTTTGTTACTAAATACTCAGGCTCAACAAATTAAGGGAACAAATATGTCAACACATGGAAATTCCTAGTATTGTTAAATGAATAACCAACTCAAAAAGAGTTGAGAAAAGAATCACCCTTCAGGTCTGAGGAAATGGCCCAGTAAGAGTGCTCACTTTGCAAGTATGTGAACCTGAGTTTCAATCTACAAATCCCATTTAAGAAGCAAGGCGTGGAGGTAGCACCTGGTACCCCAAAGATGGAGATAAGAAAGTGGCATCTGAGGAATCTAGGCCAGTGGAACTAGCTGAAAATATAAGGATTGGGTTTAGTGAGGAATCTAATTTGAGAGGATAATGCAGAAATAGTAGAATATGACACTGGGCATCCTCTGACCTCCACATGCAAGCACATGAACATACATCCCTATAAACATACATGCACATACACATGCACACACACACATGTGCATGCACGCACACGGCACACACATACTAACACAGGCACATACAGAGAGAGAATGAATTATTCTTCAGTAGTTTAACTGAAATATTTTTATTCTTTCAGGTTGAGGAACATTTGCACAATGTGGGGGGAACCTCTAGAGAGATGGCTTTGGGAGACATATAACAAAAGGAACCAAAGTCATTCAGAAAGCTCAAGCTGAAATTTTCTAAGAGTCTCATTGAAAGAGTAAACAAAAATGGTGAAAATATTTTAAGATTATAATTTACTGATTCCGATACACACAGAACATCATTTCAAGTCATAGTCAATACAAAATTATTGCTGAGCTATTTTGCCTTTTAATATTTTAGGAATGCTGACATCTTGTCTGAATTTTCACACACAGTGTCTCTCAGTTTGGACCTAACACATTCAAAATGCTCTAGAACTCCGTGTTTCTAATGGCTTATGTACCGAACAGCGTATCTCAAGGGAAAATACAGGCACTGGACTATTATTTTATATGCAAAGCCTGTATGCGAAGTTGGCAAATAGATTTTGCTTTTGCATTGTTAGCCAGGCACTGACTGATACAAGAAAGACTAGGCTTCTAATACTTTCTTTTTCCACATGGCTAATTAAATACTCTAGTTGAACTGGAAAGATATTCTATTACCACTGTTTATCACTGCCAGAGTAACAGCATTTTAAATATAAATGATTTAACTCAGAATGTGCAGGAAGCATTAAAACTACAGTTTTAATGTTATGTGTCATAGAAAAAAAATACATTTATAAATGAACATAAAATGCACTACCATAAAATTTTATAAATAAATATTTTGTATAACACTATGTATTTATAGAAATACTTTAAAAACATTACATACACATATAAATGCCATAGAAGTGTATTGCATATAATAGTGTAAATATATAAGTATTATATATTCATTATATAATATATATCTATATACATATGTGTCATATTATATTACATACAAAGTGTATTCCAGTATAACCAATAAAAGCACTCAACATTCTTGTTGTTTTATCACTCTCTTTTGCAAATATTTGATATAATATTTAATTGAATGTAATTGAACATACTATCTTTACTTAGTAGATTTTCCAGGAAAGAAATGGCATGGAAAAATGCAGAGCTTCGTTTGGATTTGTTGAACAGAGACGAGTAATGCTGGCCATGTAGGCAGACATGCTGACATACACAGGGAGCCAGTTTTAGTATGCCAAAATTGATAGCTCATACTATCTGGAAATATGCTTACTCAGAGACAGATATATTTTTCCAGACACTCCCATTCCTATCTACTTCTGCATTTAGCCGCCAGAGGCCATCTCCCTTACAGTCATGCTCCTCCCTTACCCAGACTGTCAGTTTCTTAAATGACACCAACCAGTTTTTAGTTTAGGAGTCTATTAAACTATCAGGCCAGAAATGAATGCACCTTAGAGGAATTTTATTGGGTGTTTTGTAGAACCTGAGAGCGGTTAGAATACAGATCCACTGGATAAAAAGCAACACAGGAAATTAAGTTCTAATTAATTGCATACAAATAAATTGATCTAGTTAGACATTCCGGTGTCTGTCTCATACCGTGGCTACACCATTTTTTGGTTCATAATCTTTATTCATTTGGGGGCTCATTTTGTTTCTTGCTTCTTTGCTGTATGTCTTTCTTAGCTGTGGAGATTCCTGGCAGCTTCTGTAGGGTGTCAATGTATAGAATCCTAATCATCTGGAGATTATAATCCCTTGGCCTCTTTCCTATCTGTGTGCCCTTTATCTTCTTCACTTATATTGCTCTAGAGAATACTTCAAGCACTGTAACAAATGGAAAGGCAGGGAGTGGGTATCCTTGATTTATTCACAATTTCAGTGGACATGCTTTGGGTTTTTCTCCATTTAGCAAGACATTTTCAATGGGCTTGTTATATGTGTCCTCTATTGGCATTTCCTCCAGAAAATACCTTTTTTTTCATTAAGGAATATTGGGTTTTATCAAAAGTTGTTTCTGCTTCTACTGATATAGTGTGGTTTATGTCCTTGAATCTATTTATGTGTTACTTTATTTATTGAATCATCTTTGGATCACTAGTATGAAGCCAACTTGGTGATGGTGAACAATCTTCTTTTAAGATTAATTTTTAAGGGTTTCTTACATCTTTTTATTATATTCAACAACCTCCCCAACCCTTCCAAAATCTAAGCCCTCTTATCTATAGATTCAACTTTGTGTTATTTTATGTTATTTTAAGGCCAGTTTGTGAAGACCTTATTGTTGTGTCAAGATCATATGCAAAATCTCTGACCTTTAGTGAGTTTAGTAACTGTAGGAAGGTCTCTCAAGCAGTAACTGTCTGAGTCTGTTCATTTCTCTACATCTCTATCACTCACACCTTGTGCTATCTTATACTACGTCATTGCAAGAGACTTATCCCTTCAGATCCTTAGAAACTGTTTAAAATGCAAATATATGAGTCAGTCCCCTGCTTCAATTCAGGAATGGGTATGAACCATGCCCTTCAGCAAATGGCTCCTCCCATCAACTCTCAGCTTATATCCCCCCTTCTCAAGCTGCTAAATGTTCTGAGATGCTGTGAGGTTTGGGACTGGAATCAACTCAAAGGCTCTGGACCAAAGAATATGCACATACACTAGGTAGTCATACCATGGTCCTGGTTATCTAGTGATAAATATCATATGAAAAGGGAATGGCTTCAAACAACAATAATTATCATCTTTCACGGCTTCTGTGGATATGAAACTAACATGTAACTTGGCTTTTTAATTAATTTATTAGTTTTTGTCATGGGTCTCCTTATGGGGTTATTATTCAAGTCAAATGTGGTTGGAGTCATGAGAAGTCAAACATGAGGCCGGAGGCTCTGTCAATTGGAATTATTCACATGCATTCAATGATAACTTGATGCTGGCTGTTGCATAGAGATTTCATTTTCTCTCTAGAAAGCCCTTCCCTCAAGATGGCTGAGCATATCATAACCTGGTGGGAAGTTTCCACCAGAACATGATCATAACTTCATTGAAATTTAATGAGTGCCACTAAACTTCTATAGTTTCTTTTTAAAATTGTTTTTTATTGAGTTATACATTTTCTGCGCTCTCCTTATGTATTATTTACTTGATCACACCAACAAGCATCAATTTATTGTGTATGGTAATAAATCTAAGAGGCTACCATCACTGGAGACTCTCTGTGACTGGACATTACACGGAATAATCTTAGATAAATAGTGGGACAGCATGAATTTAAGTTCAGCATTGGCTACATAATAAGATTCTGTCTCAAAAAATAAACAAAGCATGGGAAATGTGGATAAATTCCTAGAATACTTACTAAACAGGACCTGTGTTAGACCCACAATACTACAAAAAGTAGAAGCCTTTTGGTATGTATCTGTAGTCCAGCACTGTGGAAGGCACAGGAAGGAAGATCAAAAGTTCAAGGTCATCCTGTCAATTCTTATTGATTCGTATGTCATTTTCAACATACAAGTTCAGACAGGTATATTGGAATCCTACAGGCTGAGGATTGACTGAGTCAGAACTTTCAATTGCAGAAGCAGCTTGAAAACAAAATTGTTACAATTAATCAATTTTTAAATATAGAGGTTATGACTGACCATTAAATGGACTTACTGATAGCAAGATTTATTTTGCTCCATCAAAATAAAAATCAATATAGCACCATTTAAGCATAACTATAAATGTAACTAGGTTTCAGTTTGAGCTATTGGGAGAATATTAGAAATTGCATTTGGAATTGGATTACCTTAGAGCATAAGATGAAGAACTTGTGTGCAAATTTATTGCCAAATATTATCAGTTATTATTAAGGGAGACAATCCTTGGTGTTCGCAGTAAGACTTATTCTATGCCAATCTGTCTTTAGTTGTTAATACTTTATCTGCCTTTTAAAGGTGTTGTGAAATCAATTATTTATTTTATTGTCATGCATCTTGTTAATGCCTTTTTAGCATGTGTTTTATTCTGAAACTCTATCGTCTTTAATTTATCATAATAAGAATAAATTGATATTTTCACAAAGCAAGTGTGAAGTGTATACAAGACACCACTGGAAGATTTACTTAATACTTAACTTATCATTTTTGGTACTTAAACACTAGGATTTTATTTTATGTTTTTCATATTTACAGATTGTTTTGAAAATTGCCCTATGTTAACTCTTAGTCATTAAGTATTTTTTAGTGGGCATGAATTCGGGAGGGTAGTGGGTGGTGGGTACTCTAGGGGGAGATAGAATATAGTAATGGTGGGTGGATATGACCAAATTACATTGTATAAATATATGAAATTTTCAAAGAGTAAAAGAAAGTATTAATAAGATGTTTTAAACCAATGAAACCAAGGGCTATTTGAAAACAGCACTTTTAGAACATAATGCAATTTTCAAAATTGTGTGTACAAATTACCATATTATTCCACATGAAAAAGACTTAGTGTTTAAAAGAATTTAGTTGAATTTGAATGCTCTGCTCTATGTTCCATTGTGTTTATTTTTCTATTTTCTAGGACTCCTGTGTTTTCAAGCCTTTCCTCTATCCATTTAATTTGCCTGCCTTGTTTAATGCAATTAAGATTTTGGCACAATTACAAAGCATCTAAGGAACCACAGTGAACACAATGGCCTATGTTAAAATGAAGTAGATAGTTTTGGCAAACTGTAATGCAAAAGAGCTAAAATCTACCAAGATTCTCTTGGAAAAAAAGTACATGGGGAGAGGTTTTCAACCTACTCTAATTGAAGATTTGCATAAAACAAAGAACCGGGAGGCCATGCTATGACTCTCCTAAGCAGCAAATAAACACATTAAAAATGAATAAACAGAGTAAATGTGGCTACTGAAGGTGAGAGATGAGCACTCTATTGAATTTCACATTTCAAGCAGTATGTGGGCAGAATAAAGCCTACTATTAAGTGATGTTCTACCAAACAATACTTGGTTAGCAATTGCATGTGTATCACTAGCAATTGCCTGGACGGTGTCATTGTGTTTTGGACTTATATTCATCCTTTCCTGTGGCACAGTCTTCCCCACATTTTACTTTAGCTTACATATTCAGGGTCTATTTTTAGACTTGCCAATAGACATAGCTCACCATATTTATAAATGGCCAGACTCCCAACCAGACAAGTTAAACTGTCAAATGCCTCACGGGAGTCTCAATACACAAAAGACCATATTAATAACCAGGTCATTGCTTTTTCTTTAGGGCCTATGATATCTGGCGCTTACTGAGACTTTAATAAGAAAGATGTATATAGCCAGTATCTATTGCTAGAATAAAGATAAATTAATTTAGAAAAAGTAGAATCTTTTGAAAATACTTGATTCTTTAGAAATTTCCAAGATTTCACAGTATTAAAAATTTCAGAACTACATGTAGTGGCACATATCAACAATCTCAGGACTCTGGCAGAGGATTGTGTGTCCAGTATTATCATGAGCTATATAATAAGTTCTAATTTAGCCTAGGCCATATAACGATATACAATGCAAGAAAAACAAAACCAAACAAGACAAAAATGGAAATCAAGTTACAAAAGCTACTTCTCTGTCAAACTCAGTCTATTATATGACTTAGGACCTTTATTGAAAGAACAAGCATAAACAGTTGCTTCAATGTTAATAGTCTTTACTTAAGATACTAAAAGAAGGCATACATACTTCTAACCCTGGACTGAATTCTTTGATTTACAGTCATATAGAGCTATATTATTCTTCAAACGACGTACGTCATTCACAAACATACGAATTCGCACTCTTCCAAAAATAAGCATTTATTTCTTCCCAAAATTCTGGCGAATACCTTGTCTTTATCTTTACTTGCAAGATAAATATACTTCATATCTTTATGGCAATTAAACTAATTCTAAAGATCCATTGAATCCTATACAAAAATATTGTCTTTTATTTGACTCATAATAAAGATTTTACAGATATAGAAAAACTGTACTCTATGGAAAAGACCTGAAAGACTGTTTAGTGACAGTTTATAGCATTTTATGCTATTTTTTAATGTTACCCCTGTTCTATGCCATTTTTTTAACTTTTATTTTAAGGTTTGCTGAATTTTTACTGATCACTCCTACAGAATTCATTTCGTGAACGTGCCTGGATTGGTTAGCTGCTTTTGAGCTTTGACCCACTCCAGTTCTTTTGAACCTATCTCAATTCTAGTTTTCTTTATCAAAGCCCTATTTACTTTTCTGTACCTAAATCCTGGCTTTACAATAAGCCTTTCTTTATGAATCTCATGCCCTGTAAGGACATATCTTCATGCCAATTTTGTTCCATACTGTATCTCCTATAATTATGAAGGTGAATCTATCTTCAATAAGTTGTTATTAAATTGTAGAATGGTGGATTTCATAAGAATAGAAGTCACAAGCCCTGGCATGATTTTAGCCTTTAGATTTACTGTGTGAGAATCCATGGGCTTCAATTTGCAATTTTTTTTCACAGATGTCTGTTCTGGAAAATTATGCTGAAGTTACTTCTTTCTAGATGGCCAAGCGAGGAAGGGATGGAATAGAAATTTGGATTGGTATTTTTTTTAAAAAAAATCTAATAAAAAAGAAATACAATCTATACCTTCCTTAGATTTATATCATTCTAGATCTTCTATCTTAACTTCTCTTATCCTTTGTCATACGACTTATGGGTTCTATAGGGCATGACTTGGGAAGGAATCTCAGGGAGTGAATTTTGTTGTGGAGTTTATTTAAACTTCTTCAGTGCTACATATCAAAAATAAAACAAAACAGAAAACAGAGTGGCATTTCTTGGACATAGAAAAATTTTGCTGTTACTCAAAACAAAAAACTGGTAGCCACATGTGAGTTTGCTAGGACAAAATCCTGAGTTCTGGGCACCATAAGGAATAATTCTTTTGTATATGTCCTGATTTCTCATGACAGCGGTAAGCATTAAGTTAAGAATTGGAGATTGAAGACGCTTTGTGTTTAATCATCGACATAAAAATGTGGGTAATACTAACCCCACCACAGGGAATGGAACAAAGCAAAATCACAAATGAGCAAAACTTCCAGACATGAAAGATTTGTGCAGGAGTGCACAAAACTGTGGACTCAGAAAGACTGTGTGAGCCAGGAAATCAGGGAATTTACTGTGAGACTGTGAGACTGTCTTCTAGTAATTCCAGAAAGCACACCCATAAAGTCTCACCAGCATGACTGCCTGAGTGTGATCTGAATGAGGACAACAATGAACATGCTGATGTGGGCAGGAGAAAGCCCATGCAGCACCAATGCTGCACAAAGAACTATGGACAACTCAGGAAAACTGAGAGTAGGTTCAATCAGTTTTCCCCAGGGAGGACTACATCCAGTACCAAATGGTCAACCCTGAAAATACACATAAAATATGACATTGTACAGACTGGAAAATATATTTTGGATATACATATAAACTCCCCCCCCGTGTATGTTTGTGTCTTTCTGTCCGTGTTTGTTATCATGATATATAGGTTATTTTATAATATGTATGTGTATGTAAATATATATAAATATATACATATTTATGTATACATCCGTGTTAAGGATAAAAAGATCAGGAAAAGAGAGCAAGGAAGGATATATAGGAAGGATTTGGAGGGATAAATGGGAAAAGCAAAAGATGTAATCATAATAAAATCTCTAAAAGTAAAAGACATAATAAAAGAATTTGAGACCTAAAATAAATGCAGCCTCATAGGGAGGTGGGGGTTTGCTATCATTTCTAAATTAGGCTAGGGTTTGTGCAGTGTAACACAGTGGGATGGTACTCTAAAAATAAATGAGAGATGTGGGGGTGTCTGTGGATTACAGCCTTCTACTTTCTGATGAAACTTCCCTCTTAAGAACTTTTATATTTTCCACTTAAAAAGTTAAGACGAAATTTTTGATTACTATAACTTGTTCAGGGTCTTAGAAAACAATAACAAATAGGAGTTGTTGATAATAATTGCCAATAATTGATGAGTGTTAGGAGGTAGTAATTTTATCAAGCATTTTACATTAGTTATGCTAATTCTAACATTGGTATTCTGAAAAAGGGCTATTATTTTCATTTGCAAATGAGTAAGCTGAGAAGATAATAATTAAACATGAATAGCAATATCAGCATTTCAAGCCAGGCCCTTGATCCAGAGTTGGATCTTTTAAACATAAAGACATGAAGGAAAGGGTCTTATGAATGGGGAAAGCCTGAACAGAAACCAAAAGCTTTGAAAGTTCAGGGTTTGTTCTATGAGCAGAAATTCCATTTAAAAGAGCAGCTGAAAAAGTGAAGTGGGAAGAACAGAGAACGGAAATTGGAGAGAAAGAGGCTGGGCCAGTGGTAGAAGGGATGACATAACGAAAGCGAGAACTTTCGGTATGGGCACAGCATGCGAAGAAATACACCCTAAATACAATCCTCAAAAACAAAAAATTGCCAGGGCCACAGATGTCACCTATAGCAGTGTTCCAAAAGGAAACGCTACATACTACTCTGGAAAAATGCAAGTCCTTGGATGATAGCAGCTGTGATGGAGAACACAGTATTTCTTGGCTTACAGTTCCAAAGGCGGAAAGGGCATATGGACAAAGATACACATTTCAAGGACAGGCAAGAAGCTTTCCCTGACATTGAAAAGTGGAACTTCTTTAGACTTTGTGTTAGAAAGAATATGAGATGCTTTGTAATGGCAAAGCAATATCAGTACAGGTCTTCCAGAAAATCTTGTTCAACATGCACTTCTGGTGTTTCCACACTTTAGAGGAATTTGGAACTCTATCCTTGATTTGTTTTTGTTCCTCCGTAAATGGTAGAAACCTTCAGCTAGCAAATGATTGACATCGGAAGCAATGATGTTGAGTTTTGTGGAGGGGTATTCAGTATTTATTTCTTTATGTACCAAATAACATTATGACATCTTACAAATTCATTTTGTCTTTTTTAAAATTTATGTTTCCATTCAAATATTTACACTTTCTTCTCTTCTCCCATTCCCCTTCCGATCCCCCACTAACCCTCCTCCCTGCCCCTCCAGCCTTTAGAGAGGGCAAGGTACCCTGCCCTGTGGGAAGTCCAAGGCCCTACCCCCTCCATTCTGGCCTAGGAAGGTGTGCATCCAAATAGACTAGGTTTCCAAAAAGCCAATACATGCAGAAGTGACAGATCCCAGTGCCATTATCGATGGCTTCTCAGTCCATCCCCATTAGCAGCCACATTCAGTGAGGCCTGTTTGATCACATGCTCATTCAGTTCCAGTCCAGCTGGATTTGGTGAGCTCCCATTAGATCAGGCACACTGTCTCAGTGGGTGGACCAACCCCTCGCGGTCCTGACTTCCTTGCTCATCTTCTCCCTCCTTCTGTTCTTCAACTGGACCTTGGGAGCTCAGTCCATTGCTCTGATGTGGACGTGGGTCTCTGTCTCTATCTCTATACATCAGACGCGATTTCCCTCTGGATCACTGACCTCAGCCTCATTTCATCTTTTTATTGAATGTATCTACTTTTGATTTCTATCTTGAGCCATTTCCTCTTAGGCATCTCAATATTTTGCTGATTAATATCATAAATTTGGTATATACTAATTTTTTATTTCCCTAGAGACTTTAGGTCTTCAGTTTGTAGATCAGAATTGAAAAGTTGCTTACTTCCAAAGATACTGCTTTCTTTTCTTGTTATTCCTTGCTTATTTGCTTAGCACACTGGTCAACATAGCATTTAAATTAAGTAGAAGATGATTATAAAATTATTAGTAGTTACCATCCATTAAATATTGATGCAAAGGTCATTTTGAGTCATTGCATAATTTTGTGCATGCAAAATATGATGGGGAACTAGAACATATAGCTTAAACATGAAGAAAATAAGATTTAGACAATCCAGTAAATTGTGTAACTATATGTAGCAAAATGGGAATCAGGATTAAAATTCAACTGCTGTAGATAAAAATAATTCTGGTTTAATAGCTAGACTACATCGATGTGTAGAAACTTAAACTACAAGAACCACTCTCAGAGTGGGACCACTATTAATGTAATATAGTTCAATATATATATATATATATACATACATGTGTGTAAAACATATAATGAATATATATAATACAAAATAATTCATAATATCTCTTTGATTAATTCTATAAACAGTATAAGTACTGTTTACAGTACTCAATTTTTCCTGTAAATTAAGTGAAATTAAATTAACTATGAGAGCTAGAAAAATAATCCACAGTAGCTTGTTCCAATAAAAGATGAAAGAAGTTTCTAGGTCATTGTCTGCAAAGTCAGTGGGGTGAGTTGGTTTCCACAGTTGGTTGAAAGGGCTGAAATGCTTTTGTGTGTTACCTCTTCACCTAAGACTCAGTTTCTCTGCTTGCCTCTCTCTCCAGCTTGAGAGAACCAAATGATTGCCTCCAGGGAGGATATGTCGCTGCAGCCAGAGCACACATCAGCCTTATAACCTGCAACTCAAAGAACAGCAATGGCATCTTTGCCAATAATTCGCAAAGAACTGTCCTAAAAGGCTACTGGCAATATGCTCCACTCGACTAGATTGTCACGTATACTTTTGCTACATTTTCAGTTTATTGAACTTGCTTATGCAGTTCCCTTCCACCAGCATTAGCTCACACAGGTGGACACAGCAGTTTGCTTATCTCCTACCCCCCATCCTATTCTTTCTCATTTTCTTCTAATGCTACACAGCGCTCTTTGGAACTACCAATTCAGTCACAGCAAGTATAACAATACAGAAGTAAAACTGGACAAACCTCAATTGCCTCAAGTACTGACCTTGCTGGGTCTATTCTGAGTTTGTTTCTCCAGCGGAAGGGTAAGAAAGAATCTGTGTTTCCAGAAACAGGAGCTATGATACTGCCTTCTAACAGATCATCCAGGAGACTGTGGACTTGGCCAGTACCACCCAAGGTATGCCGACAAATGCTTTTGATTCAATATTAACCTGTGCAAACAAGTTGATGTTATTTTTATTTGATTTATATTTTTTTACTCAAATATAATTGTATACTTTCTCTCTATTCCATTTCCTCCCTACAACTTCTCCCACTCTGCACCCCACCATTCTTTGTGGACGTTTCTCTCATAATTCTGGTTTTGCACAGACTGAAGAGAAATGATCAATATTAGATGGATTAGAGGCGAAACTGTCATGTCTCAACAGGTATGCTATCAGAGTAGATGGCAAGAGAGTCAAAGATAATTTTTAAAGTTTGAGCTTGGGTGACAAAGATTTATGGTTGCTTGTTTCATGGTTGGTTTGAATTCCACCTGCCTGACGCAAATTTTATGGAATGTGAAATGCAGATTTTGATTAAGCAGAGTAAAAACCCCAGAATTTTGAAATATAAGGTTCTTGCAATTCTCTGTTAGTAAGAAAACTGGTTGTGCTTTGCTGCTTGATTGCAACTCTGAGGGTAACAGTCAGATATCCACACACAGCACTCATGCAAATAGAAACAGCATGGATTAGCATGGGGGGTGTTTTATGAACAAGAGACAAGAGTCTGAGTACATTTTTCTTGAATTCTTTAATAAATCAGTTCTGCAGGAAACCTCTGTCCTGATACAACATCCACCCTCAAGGTAATGCAGCTGCGCTCCTCATTTATTACGCGTGTAAGCTTTAACCTCTCTAAGTTCCCCCAAGTCAACTTTTATTGCATTTTAGCTTGATGATTTATGTATCATGTCATTAAATATTTCATGAAAAATATGCTTTTTACTCAATATCCCCTGTAGTCATCTTGGCTACAGCAAGTTTTCCTTTTCCAGGCAGTTGTTCTTTAAACCTAAAATTAAGATGACTGATAATAAGACATAAGAACAATCCTTTGTTTCTGACTTCTTAGAGCAATATAATATTTATATTTTCTTTATAGGAAAGAAAAAGCAACCACTTAGTTCTTACTTTCCCATTTTTTTTTTATTCGGAAGCAAAGCAAATTTTCAGTTCCAACAGGCATCCATAGAGAATTTATCATCATGACCTTGTAACTGACTTCTCGCTGTGAATTCAGAAGCAAAGCTGAGTAAGTGTATTTTAAACATCATTTCCATTATTTCATTAGATACGACTATAAAATGAATGACCTATTTAGATAACCAAGACAAAGGCAATCTCATTCAAAACAGCCAAAATTAGCAATCTTTCCACTAATATTATGTTCATAACTAGTTGTTAAGGATGATTTTTTTGCCCTTGATCTGAGGAAAATTCTGAGTTATATTAATAATGGCATTTGTCATAGAAATAGAGTTTGTTATTTGACAGAATCTTTACCTAAATAATTCAGGTATATAATATGTCTTTAAATGCTTGGACCACATGCAAGTTTGACATTCATTTTTAACATCAATATTTCAAGCAACTATCTTCACAGAAATGAACTTGTTGAGGGTTCCATCTGATATTGTAGGCTAAGCTGTTAACCATTGTATTAAAATTATTAGACAATCCTTTATTTCTGACTGATTCCTGAGTGTGAGCATTAATATTTATACTGTGAATAAAATGTAAATACTCTGATTTATTTTAAAGTTTTAAGTGTGTTATCCCCCATCTGTTTATTACACATCTCTTTATGCTCCTGTTGGTTCATCAATGGCTATTTGATATATTCAAGTCAAAAATGTCAGCTTTAGGATTAATTGAGTGAGTCAAGATAACTATTTTTTTTACTCTGCTTAGAAAATTTCAACTCCAAGAATTAATTTTGTTTTAATGGGAATTTATTGACAAGAAAGATAAATGATTGGAGAGAAAAACAAATACCTCTTTTATAAAGACAGTGTTATAAGCAGGGCATTGCCAATGATCTATCAAGTATGTTTATGAATCCTATCCTTCTTTAGAGGAAAGAAAGCTCAGTATTAGCTCAAAAAACTTTCAGATTGAAATCCTGATAACAGGCCTTAGAGTAAGAGAGTGATAACTACACTGTTTTCCGGGTCTGCGGAAGACGTCACACATCTAAATATATGGGTAGTTCAGTAGATCATGGGTATAATATTCAACCATGACAATATACTTTCTTGATTCTCCATTCTAAGCGTCGTTAACCACAGACAGAGCAAAAATGAGCATAAGAATGATGGACTCCGCTCTTCTCTGATTCATATCCCATACTGCAGGCATCCGCAGTTAAAAAAAGAAAACGTTTCAACACAAAACTTCTGTGCGTTTTATTAGGTCTCTTTCTTTCCTAAGCTCCCTAGTGGAAACTTTTGCTTCTAATGTTAAATTAATATCTCTATTGTTAGAGATCAAGAAGTGATAAACTCTGTTCTTTAGAGAAATTATTAAAATATGTATTGTATGGATATCTCCCTTGTTATGAATGCATAGGCATTTATTCAGTCATAATAAAAGTTTTTCTTAAATTATTTAGATTTGAGATATTGGTGTCAGTGTGTAAAGTTATGAAGCATGTTTAATAATCTATGCAAATCAATCATCTTGAAAATAATTTTGAGTTACAAGTATTTGGTTCCTATTTGAGCTTAGTACAGAGAAAATAAAGTCAATGTGATCACTAGTCTTAACATTTGAGCTCTTTAATAAGCTTAGAAACTAAAAACATCAGAAAAGATGCGCACATGATTATAAATTCCCATAAGGAAAAAATTTCCAACAATTACTATGCCATGCAGCAAAATAAGGTACCATCGTTACTCTAGTGTGCTTTCTTGTGGGTCTGACAAAGAAGGTATGCTAAAATTAACCACACACCTATGCAGGTAAAATGTAGGGTGGTTTTACTACATTATTGTGTGCTTCTTTTGCCTGTAAAGTGTTTTAGCTATGAGGGATTCATGTCTTTTGAAATAAATCACAAATTTACAGGTTTAAGAGGGACTGCAGAAGTCATTCTTAGGCTTCCCTATTCCCATTCAGGAGTGCTTTCTTTGCTTGTCCATCTAAATAAATTAAATAGGCACTATGTATTTACTCTGTTGAGTCATGCAATTAGGAATACATTTCTTAAATCTTTCACTCTTTATTAAGATATTTTTATATTTATATATCCAAAGGAAGATATTTCCTGTGACAAAGAAAATACCTGTTAATTTTGTTTAGTGTCTCTATTTCAGACTTTTTTCCTTAAAATGTCAGAAGATAGTCTCTAATTATTTTTGTGACATGCTCACTAATTGTGTGTATATCCTTACTTTGTGGTGGACTAATATGCCATTTTTCTTATGTAGATGTCAAAGGACACCATGTGAGAATTGTCCCTTCTCTATTCACCAGATGAGTCCTAGGGTTCACAGTCTGCTTTATTTGGGCTCAGTGGAAAGCATCTTTATCCACTGAACCATTTCACTTGATCAAGTTTTAAAAATGTTTGCTTCTGGTTTTAATTAACATTATAGTTCATTTTCATTTTTGTTTTAAGAACTTGAGCATTTTGCCTGTTTCTCTGTCTGTGTACCATATGCACACAGTTCCTAAGGAGACCGTAAGAGAACATCAGATCCCATGGAACTGGAATTACAGATGTTTGTTAGCCACTGTGTAAGTACTGGTAATTGAACCCTGGTTCTCTGGAATATAATATAATAATAGCCAGTGCTGTAAACTACTCTTAAATACAGAACTATCTTTTCAACTTCTGATCTATTTTCAAATCTTCAAAGAACAATGTGACACATTTTTCCTTTTTGTCCTGCTATACAAATTAAGTGTCTGCTTTCCTCATAACGCATATTTCCATGGTTACTTTAGTTATCATCTTATCATTCATTATTAATGTCCTTTTTTGCCAATAAGAATACATATAATTATCATGGGTCTTTTACTATAGTGTTAACATCAATATTTCCTCATAGGAAAGGTATGTTTGACAAACATTCACAATTATAAGATAAAAATTGACATTCTACTGTACATTCTTTTACTATTTTATCACACTGCACATAGACAAGCTAATTTGGAAGCTAGAAGACAAGGTGGAATTGTTTGTGATTTAGCCACATAGATACAAAAAACTTCCATGGAAAATGGCCCTTTGCATAATATATATGCATTTGACATATAATTTAACAA
>JAQHUG010000011.1:10051499-10065829 GCA_028555095.1 Dicrostonyx torquatus
ATTGGTCAATGTCTCTGAATGGCTCACAGTTTTAATCCCAGTACTTAGGATGCAGAGGCAGACAGATCTCTGAGTTTGATGCCAACCTGGTCTATAAAGCAAGTTTCAGGATAACTAGGGTTATACACAGAGAAACACTCTCTCTTGGGGAAAAATACAGAAAGAAAGGAAAGAATGAAAAAAGAAAGGAAGGAAGAAAGAAAACAATACATCTTAAAATTTATTCCAGACTTGGGTGATTGTTAGGAAAAAAAACCAAAATGACCCATACTACTTTTTCCATTACAGTAGTAAAAAATCAAAACAAAACAAGGCAAAGAAACAAAAAACTAACTTGTGTTTCAAGTGAAGAGAAGTTCATAATAGGTAGGCTTTAATTTTACATCTATGACTGTCAGGATAACTTCTTTCTAAAAAGTGTTAGGTAGTAGAATCTCACTATAAAACCAAGCCTTAGCTTTACCTTGAAGTTCTGTTTCAGGCCCAGGTGCTGGGTTTACAAGAGTGTACCACCGTGGCCCATAATGAATCATTAATATCTTAGAGAATTCTTTTTAAAACATTAATCAATAAAGTGAATAATTTTTATTTTGTGCATGAGTACTTTTCATGCATACATTTCTGTGTATGAATGTGACTAGTGCCCTTGTAGTCTGGAAGAGGGCATGAATATTCTGGAACTGGAGTTAGAAACAGTTGTGAGCCACTATGTAGTAGTAGGAATTGAACTTAGTTTCTCTGGAAGAGCAACCAGTGCTCTTAAATCCTGAGACATCTAGTAGCACAAGTCTTAGGCAATTGTTATAGAAGAACACAGATACATTTTTGAAGATAAAAAGAAACTTTACTTTTCATTTTATTGTAAGACTAGAAATCTGTATAAAAGGAGAATAGAGAGAATAAGCTATGGAAAACTTTAAGTCACCTTTATTTGAAAAAATTTGGTTATTGTTGAAATTGCCCTGTTCACTGTTTTCACTTATTTCAAACACATTTTCACTGCTTTAAAAATCTGCTAAATAATGTAGTACTGAAGTAATTATGTAAATAACTTGTTTCTTAATTAGTTTGGGCTACTAGGACAAAACACTACAGATTTGAAGCTACAAAGCAGAGAAATTCAAGTCTCACCATTCTATAGCCTAGGAAGATAAGCATTCCAGCAGACAGAGTATCTGTTGTAGTTCAATTTTTTCCAAATGCCACCTTCTTGGTTTATCTCACCAGCAGAAGGATGCATAGGATCCTTAGGTGCATTTTTCATAAGTACTAATGCCACCCATGAAGATTCAGTTCCTCATGACTGAATCACCTTGCATAAAGACATTACCTTCTAACATCTTCACATGGTGATTACTGGGGTGACATATCCAACCCTTTCAGTAATAATTAACTGGCATGGTCTGAATTTTAATCTTGTCTCTTTTGCATGTTTAGGCAACTATTCACACTGTCAAAATATGGAATGGCAATATTTGGAATTTTGTTTTACGCAATATGGTATGTGGAGAATATCTCGTTGTAAAATAACTAATTTTTTTATGACTGATTTACAGACAAAATGCTGTAAATTCCTGTTGCCTTGGGCGGTTGTGTGGGGTTTTTCCATCCATTGTTTTTCTGAAAGCATAACTTCCTTCAGGGAATGTGTTGATTTCCCAGTCTCTGAACATATGCTGAAGAAAATATGCACTCTTTATCTTTAATTTCTTTTACATTTGTGGAGCTCATGACACACAAAACAATTGTTTCATGAACTCAAATGCTGAAGTCAAGTTAGCAATTAAGCAATATGTGTGTGTTGTATATGCATATATATACACATATATGGAACACACACACACACACACACACACACACATATATAAGTTCAGGTCTTGCACATTCATTTTAAAAAATGGCAAGGAAGAGAAGGAGCCAAATCCCAAGGAACTAGCCAGTGGAAGTACAACTTTGTAGGATGTACTGTCTGCATCACTCAACTCCTTGGAGAATTACAGGCAGGCTGTGAAAATGTAGTCTGCATACTTTAGAGATTGTTATTTATTCTCCTTAATGAGAATCAAGGTGAAGAAAATACAGCAAATGCTTTACTAATTCTCAATGTCATCCATCTTGGCCCCCATTGTCATGTAATCCATTTTACCTAAATAGGGAGTAAGGGCTTCATTTCAGTTAGGTTTTAGAATTATTTTAGAATAATTTTAGAATTATTTCAGTTTTCATAGTGACAGTGAATTGTATGTGTTCTCTTCTATTGTTCCTTGGTTATTGATGTCACTTTAAGAAAATGTACAGAAAAGGGCTTGAGAGCATGTTAGTTCCTATTTTATTAGTGCCTAACTATTTCTAAAGTTAATGAGTATATTAATAAACAAAAATTCTCTGTACAATAGTCATATTTTAGTTATTATTTTAAGCAATTTGTTGAATTAATTGCATTCCAAACACATATAAAAGTTGTAAATTATTGATATGAGATGATTACTCAATATTTTCTAATGTTACCTCAAATTGCTTTCAAGTGAGTTTGCAATGTTAAGGGATTTAAGAATATCTAGTAAAGATTACTATCACTGTCTCTAATACATAAGTGTGTTTTTGCTGAGTTCATTGAGTTATATATCATTCTTGGACAATGTAAATTGTCATTCGCAAGAATCACCTTCATTCACTTATTAATCCCAGGAAGGTTTTAAATGACCCCTTGCTTATTACGCTGTGGAAATTGCAGTGACTGTCATCAAATTTGCCAGTGTGAAAAGTCTCTACTTCATCTTTTCTTTCTTGTCAGGTGACTGCCAAGTTACGTTTCTTCTGCTGTCTCTTCCTTTTCCATTAACTGACTGATGCATTGTTAAGCTGAGTTCCCTTCATTTCTCTCTCTGCTCCACCCCTGAACATTTACTATTAGGATGCCGTATTCCATCTTCCACACCTACTACCCCCATCATTATATGTCCATATCTTCTTAATGGACACACCACCACTGAGATACTAGCAAATCAGGCTAAAAAATTTAAAGTCAGACATGTGACAGCTGTTATAAGAGAGGTCACATATCAACATGAGACTGTATTATCTTTCATACTTCAACAGGAGATTGAGCTTCTCATCCCACGATTGCTACCACACCTCAAGACATTGCTTTGGATCACCTAAAATTTTGGTGTGCATTTTTTGCTTATGTTTGTGGTTTTATAAAAACTGCACTGGGAATGGTGATGACAGAGAGCAGAGTGTCATCAGTGCTCCAGGAGTTAAATATATTTAAGTCCCTCTGAAGCCTTTTAAAAGAGGTACATAGAATTTTTTTTTAAAGTTTTTATTTAAATTGTGTACCCCTTGAACTCAACAATTTTGTAATGGGATCTCTCTCAGGCTTTCCATAGGTACTGACTTGCACAGGTAAAGGATAGGATTTTACAAGACCATGAGAAGGATAAAAATCCAGGAAGATCAGGGATGTGGTATCTCTAAATGAAATAATTAACAGAGCTGAAAGAAGATTGGGGGAGGGCGATGGACGACTCTTTCCAAATAGAGAGGTTGTGACAAGTCAGAAAGGTCTACAGAGAAGATAGCTTATATGACAAAGGAACTTAGGTTTTTATAAATAATCATCATGCCATCAAGAATAACAGACTTTATTTTATTCACATTTTATGATTACTTAAATTCTAATTATTTGCTAATTCTTAAACTAAAACAAAAATTAATTGCATTACCATAGGATGTGTAGTATAGAGGTGAGGAACAGTAATGATTTCAAAAACCGATACTAAAATCTTTTTTTTTAGTAGATCACCTAATAGAAGATAATTAAAATAAAATCAAAGACAAGAAATAATTTATCACCCTAAATATATAGGTCAAATGATGATAAGGAAAGCAAGCAAGCAAACAAAAATAGTCTCTGAAACAATTTGAAAACAGATGGCAAAGATGCAATGAATTGCAATTATACATTTTATTGTTATAAAATATACATGAATTAAATATGCCAAATCTGTGGTCTAATTATCAAATTACCAAGCAAATCTACCATAAACCCTTCACAAGAAGCACATGTGCATACAAAGATACAAATCATTGCAAGTTAAAGGAGTGGAAAACTATTTATCCAATGAGGTTAACTTTCGCAGATGGGACATTATATAAAAATATCATTTTCCTCTGATAAAGAATAAATTAATCCAGATTTGGTCAATATTTAAATGTATGTGAAAAATTAAACAGCAAACACCAACAAATCAATAATGAGAAATAGGCAAATCCATATTTGATGATGGTCTTACTGTTATTTTATTAGTAACAAAGCAAGTAGATGGAATGTTATAAAGTATGCAGTGTACTTGAATGACAACACCAACCAATTTAACTCATTTGACCATTAGAGCATTAACTGGAACAATGCAAAGTACATTAGACTATGAATTGCTAATGAAGCATTTTCGTAACACAACATATGCTGAAGCACAATGTCCTCAACACAATAACAAAATCGAACTAAGAGTATGCAGAAGACAGAAATTTGAGTCAGAAATCAATAAAAATATATCAGAAACTCCAAAATATTTTGGAAATGGTATATCTAAACAAGTTATCTGTCAAATGAGAAAAATATAAGAAAGTAGAAAATATTTGACGTGGCATGAAAAGAAAAGCAAGACCTATTGAAACGGGTACATTGCAGCCAAAGAAACATTTTAGAGAATTTAATGTTTTAGGTACTCATATTAGTGTTCTAATATATATATATATATATGTACATATATATATATATACATACATATATATACTCTAAGTTTTTGAGTTTCCATATTAAAAGATAAAGAAAATTAAACAAAGACTAAAAGGGAACTATTTGAGCAAAAAGAAGAAGGTAGGAAACAAAAAGTAAAAATAAAAGAAGTAGACAGCTCTATGAGAAAAAAATCAATAAAGTAAGCAGTGATCAAGTGGAATGACTGTATGAGGCTCCATTAAAATGATGGTCCCAAATGTCCAGCATATTAATATATGCATGATGAATTTATTCATCCCTAAGCTTTTCCCGAATGTTTTTTAGGCTGTATGGCTTAAAATGATAACAGGATCTAAGGTGTTAGGGGAAACTTTTTATTTCTATGTATCTCCAGTTTCATATCATATTTATATTAGAAGAAAGTAGTATTTTGTTGTCAGATTGGAAATGATGCTTTTCACAGAGAGATATTGGACACAAAGAAATATTGGACAAGAAGTTGGAGACATGGGAGATAGTGCCTCTATTGGATAACAGTATCACCCACAGGCCTAAAATATGATCCTTATGGAACCCTGTGACAATAATATAGAGATTATAATCTTCCTGCTATCTCCTAGAAACAGTTTGTCTACTCTGCCTATCAAGATTTCTGAAATCTTCCTTCTTTTGGATAAAAAGCTCCATCACACAGAGAGTTAAGTATTTCTCCTCTTCTAAGCCTTCATGTAGCTTGAACAACCTGGAAACATACTTCTTGGGCATTTTCGGAATATTTGATTAAAGTCTTTGCCACAAGATGCAGATCCTGTGGGTTCCAGATAGCAGGCAACACATCTGGCAATGGCAGCTTTGCAGCGTTGTCTTTAAAAACCAGCAGATGCTGTGGGATTGTCGTTTTGTACACTGTGAAAATGTGTCTCTGCCAAGATGCCTTCTTTTTGGTTTAATAAAGAGCTGAAGGGCCATTAGCTAGTCAGAAAAGAATAAGCAGGACTTCCAGAAAGAGATAGGAACTCTGGGAAGAAAAGAGGTGTTATTCAGCAGTGAGATACTAGTCAAGTTGTACACAGAGTATGGATAAGAGGTAATTAACCACATGGCAGATTGTAGATGAATATAAACTGGATAATCTAAGAATTTGTTGGGGACAAGCCTAAGCTATGGCCAAGCTTTCTTAATGAATAAAATGTCTCAGTGACATTATTTGCAAGCTGGTAGTCCAAAGAAAGTCTGTTTACAAACAAAAGTCTTTGCTCTCTTCTAGCTTAACCATATTGTCTCCAAGAGGTCTGAGTGTCATCTGTAGTATCACATATATGTGTGTGTGTGCATATATATGTATATATACAACTATATATGCACATATATATATACATCTATATACATTTAATTTCATAGATAACTTTTTGTATTCAACTTGACTGTGCTGAATGATAATGTAATTAGCATCTTCACCATTGCTAGAAATCTAGCACCTATTGGAATCCTGACTATGATGGGGTTCATATAACAATCTCATAACTATCACTTTAAAATTTTAACAAAGCTTAGTTTGTCTACTGAGATATCTTGATGGCATCACAATTCTTAATTGACTTTCTATTCCTATCACAGTGTAGCTAGGACAGGTGGCCTGTTGCTAGAAGTCAAACATTTAACAAATACAAAAAACTTCAATGGCCACTCATGATCATAGATTATCTAATCTTTATCTAATACTAATACTTTAAATCTTTCCTATTTTCTGTGAAGATCTTTTAGATTATATCTATTTATTTACCAGATAAACCTGGAGACTGGCACTTGTATTTTGCCAGAAATCAAACATTTTTCAGCTTCACTAGTTGTTCTTAATAACTATATTTCAGGAGACAGTTTTATATTTCAATTATAGGCTCAGGTTAAAAATCTAGATGTTTGGTAGGTATAGAATTTGGTAGATACCAATTTAGCTTATCTGGGCATAACTGTTGTCAAAGGATGTCAAAAGCAAACTAACTGCATCAACATCATTGTGAAGGTTTTTATAATCCAAATTTTCATACAAATTCTTGGACTTATCTCAGGGAATCTGTGCTTTAATAACCTATACAGTGAATCTTTTTAATTTTTTATTAATTATTTAAAATTTTGTAGTTGTGGATAATGAATTTTGTTTAGTTATTGTACCCTATGATACTCTTTCATCTCCCTCCCTTTCCTGATGAACCCTTATACATACATACACACTCACACACACACACACACACACACACACACACACGGATGTGAGTATGAGTGTGTCTGATTAACTGAGTTTAATTATAGACACTAGCATGAGCATGAGTGGGGATTTATTTCTCAGCAAGTAATTTACCTGTGTCTACTCCACTGGAGCACATGATACCTCTCTCCACCAACCATTGGCTGCCCATACTTCCTCAGGGATTAATGGGTAGATCTTGTGAAGCTATAGTCCATGCCTTATAGGGTGTTGATGTTCAGTTTTTGTGCAAGTTGTGTACTGGCTGCTATGGGCACAGTGAATGCATGAGTTTTAAAGCTATGTCATGTTCAAAAGATACAAACAGCACTTCCATCCATTCTCTGACTCTTACTTTATTTCCATTCCCTCTTCCTGAGCATTGAAGCAGTGATATAGGTGCACCATTTATGAAGGATCGCTCAACAGTCACATATTCTCATTTCTTTGACAGACATAAATATCTCCATTAACATCTGTCCACTGCAAAAGGAAGTTTGTCTGAGGAAGACTGACCAGCATGCTCACTGATGGGCATAAACACAAATACTCAGAAACACATGGGCACTACATTCTTTCTCAAAATAACATTAGTACTTATCCCCTTTCCAGGTTTTATGACCTACTCAGCCATAGGATTTTGATTAAGTTCACTAGTCATGTGTTCATCCATGTGCTGTGGGCTTTGAGTCCAATTAGAACACAGTTGGTTACTTGATAATATCCATTCTACAATTACACATGAATATTGATATGTGTTTGCTTACAAAGAATTTGTGTGTTCTCCAGAGATGACTCAGTGGCACAGAGCACTTGTTACTCTTGAAGCAGATCTGGTTTCATTTCCCAGCACCCACATGGAAGTTCACATCTGTCATTAACTCCAGTCGCAGGGGATTCAACACCTCCTTCTGGCCTTTGGAGGCATCACGCATGCCTGTGGTGCAATACATACATACAAGCAAACACTGATACACATGAAGTAAATAAAATCTTTTAAAAAAATTTGTCATACAGGGTGGTAATGGAATATACTGAGTGAGTTTCTTTATGCTTCTAAATACATATTAAATTTCATTTTTCCTCTCTGCCCCTCCCTTCCCATTCTACTGCAACACTTCCAGTATTACTGTATTACTGGAGAAATACAGTTCACCATATGACAATAAAAACACCACTTACTTTCTAATCCGAATATAGCATGCTATTCGGGAGTCATAAAAGTAGCATTTCTTTTCTCATAACTGTTTAGTATCTGTCAATGTCATAACCTTTTAAAGCAAATATCTTATAAACAAAGCTAGGGAAATCTTACTGGTGAATACATTTCACAACCTGAACAATAATAGAGTGGACATGTGGACTATCACTTGCGAGAACCTTGGTCCTACTATACTTGTTAGTTTCTACTTGTGAAGATGTCATTACTCCTATTTAAAAAAACTATTTTGGGCTTTGGGAGGTCAGGGGAAAGTGAATAGTCTGCCAAGAGTATCCTTCAAAGTTCCTCTATTACTACGTCTAAAATTCTGTGCTTTTATGATTAGCATAGTTCAGTGTGCAGGGTGTGAAAATCAGAGTTCCCTGGTGCTATTCTCATCTTTCATCGGATTCAACACTTTAAGCTGTATTTCTTACCCATGCCTCAGAAAATAGAAAATATTTCATGTACGTCAGCTTCATTGAAAGTAAAATAAATTAGTTACACAGCAAAATGGTTTTCCAAATATGTTATCTGAGCATTGTATTACTTGAGCCTGCACTTAGGAAAAATGATTTTCAGTTTATAGGTAATTTTTTAAATGTTAGAATCAAAATAGAAAGAGGCATCATGATGATAATTATAGAATCACAGAAGAAGCAGTTACTGGCAGAACTTTCATCATTTCTTCTCAGCTGTATTCATTCCCTTTAAATGGAGTGGGCTTGGTGATTCCTCTGGGAGCCAGAGAGAGATAACCATCCAGCACGGTTTGGATTGTATGGAAAATAAAATCAAGGTTCCCTCTGCACAAAATCCTTTTCCACCCAATGTGGCAAAGTGTTTTATGCAAAGTATCTTCAGTATCCCTCTAAGGAAATGAGCTCTGTGCACTTCTGGAAAAACAATCTGTACGGTGAAGAGTAAAATGGCTGGGAAAGCCACAAGGGAAATAGTGGGTTTTCCTGAATCCAGGCTTATTACATGGAATTTCTTCTCTTAATCAATTGTGTGTGTATGAGTGTGTGTGTGCATGCACACATACACGCACATGAAAGCACATGTGTGTGTGGTATTTGTTGGTAATGCATGCACATAAGTGTATGTGCAGACACCCATGCATGGATAGACTGGAACAGGATGATGACAGTCTTTCTTGATCATTCTGTTCCACATAGCTTTGAAACAGAGTCGCCTTTCACTGAACTGGAACCTTGAATTTTAGGTTAGGCTGTCTGGCCAGAGAGCTTTTGGAATCCAACTGTTTTCTATCCCTGGTGTTGGAATTACAAGCACCTGCAACTATATTCAGCTTTCAACTTGTATGCCAAAGATTTGAATTCAGCTCCTCATTCCTTCAAAACATGTACAATGAAGCCATTTCCACAGCTCACAGTATTTCTATGTTCTGGAGGATTAATGATTACTAGTGAACAATTACACTAGTTATGAATTGTTTGAGTTCAGTGTTTCTGTTTTCTAGGAAAGGAAGAAGTTATTCTGGATCAGAGAAGTCGCTTAGTCAGTAAAGTACACTAGTTTGACACCCAGAACCCATGAACAGAAGTCAGGCATGATGGCACTCTTGCAATCCCAGCCTCAGGAAGGTAGAGACAGGTTTCTGCTTAGGGTTCACTGGGCAGCCAGATTATCTCAGATTATTTAACCCATTGAGCCCCAGGTCCAAGTGAGAGAACTTGTCTCATACAAAAAAGTAGCTGTTTCCTGGAGAATGGCACTTGATAGTGACCTATGGACTTCACGTACACACACACACACACATACACACACACACACACGCACACACACACACACACACACCAGTATAGTCTAAAATATACACAAATGGGGCATGAACATTCACTTCAATCTCATTTATTTGATTCTTTTGCCTGAAAATGAGGCTGATAAGTTTAATTTTAATTATATCTTGAAACTTTTGAGTTTGTAGCCTTTTAACATGAAGAAGTATAATTCATGTTTTAAGTGAGTAGGATTTCTGGTACACACTAGGCCCTCAAACATATAGGGTACCTCAGAACAGGTGACCCGTGACTGATAGTCCTAGCTCCTGCTTAACAGCTTGGCGCTCTTTCCTTAGTGCCAAGCATTACAGAAGTGACCTCTTCATAAACTAACTCCATTAGGTCATTATCTGAAGACTCTAAGTAGCAATAAATGTCAGCACAATTTGATCACTCATCCATTCCCAGCAGAGAAGACAAATAGGCAGTAAGCAGTAGGAAGAGCAGTTGGAATATTACAGAGTAAGCAGCATGACGTCATTCCTGACAAATGCCAAGCTAATCACCCTTTGATTATAGTGTATGAAATTATGAAAACTAAGTTTTGCCTAGATATAATATCCAACAGTGATTTCATTTCCTTTCAAATATCTTATATTTATTTCTAACTGATTAGGAATTAACAATGGACTCTTTATGTTAGCCTGAACTTTTCAAACACAAGATTTTGACTATTGAATGAAAAACAAACACTTGGTTTGAGGGAAGAATGTTTTCAGAAACTGGTTACTATTTTACTTCAAGAATCCTTATTGGATTTACAAAACAAGACGATAAGATATGAAATATAAAAGAGCCATTGGAACTAAAACCAGATAACAGCAGTTTTTATCTTAAGCCAGTTTAGTATGATAGGGGATATCTTTCTTTGAAGACAAATCACAATTAGAAGAGTCTTATGTAGTCTCTCAAGCAATTTTGGAATGTTTATGCTATTCTTTACAGCACAATGGCTATTTTTTTTGTAATAAAGCATCACTATTCTCATAATTTTATGTGCTTTGTCAGCTCTAATATAACATTAAATTCAACTTTTTGTCAGTAGGAATAGAGACATCCATTTAAACTACATAATTTTGGGAATTTAACAAATGAAGAAATTCATATAGCAACAGCTACATTTAGCATTTCTCTCATAACCCAAAGGTTCCTCATTCCCACGAGTCCTTTCAAGGGCTTCTGAGTAAATATTATTTGGTGTCTGGGTGGGTTAGTTTAATTGATGAATGAGGTTATTCAACATAATTTTGCCAAGTGCATCAACATTTTCATAATTGTGATTTTCTTTGTAGTTGAATAAAATCCCATTTTGTATATGTACAATATTTTCTTTATTGATTTATCAGTTGACGGACATCTAAACAGGTTCTTTTCCTTATCTACTGATGAGAAAAACAATGAACATATATATATGTCGATATGCCTATAAAGGTGTATATAGTACTTTGAAAATATTCCTGGGCAGAGGGTAATAGTTGAATTATATAATATCTATAGTCATCATAATACTAATGGAGCAAAGCTAAACATATACCCCTAAGATCAGGAACATGAAAAGATTTCCCTCTCTCTTCACTTCTATTCAATTCTGTACTTGCTTTCTGTCATAAGACAAAAAAAGCAAAGAAAAAAGTAAGAGGATTATGAACAAGAACAAACCTAAAATATCCCTATTTTCATATAATGTTATTCTATCTATAATAGAACAATGACCTTACCAAATAAGTCTTAGAGCAGATAAATCAGCAAAAAAGAAGAATTCAAATCTACACACACAAATTAATAAACTTCTTATATAGCAATGATAACAAGCAATGGAAAAGAAATAAGGAATCAACCCCAATGACAATAGGCTCCAAAATTAAAGTACTAGAAATAACCTAACAAATCAAATGAAAGACTTCTAAAATGAATACTTTAAAACACTGGAGAAAAAAACAGAGGAAGTTATTAGAAAATAGAAAGAACTTTCATTCCCACAAAATGTAAGAATTAATATTGTGAAAATAATCGCTTGACCAAACATTATTAATTGATTCAATAAAATTCCAATAAAAATTCCAGGTCCATTTTTGTATAGATATAGAATAAAATTTTAAAATTGGTATAGAATAAAAATAAAGACCAAAGATATAGTACAATCCTGAGGAAACAAATCTGGCAGAAAGGATAATTATACCTGACCTAATTATTCTACAGTACCATAATAATGAAAATAATTATAATATAAATGTTCTACTGATAATAATAGAAATAATTAGACCAGCTATAATTATTCTGCAGTGTCATAATAATATACCAACATAACATTGGCAAAAGATACCATGATTAAGGAATAGAAAATTGTACCCAAATGTAAGTCATACAACTACCTGTTTTTGACAAAGATACTAAAGATATATATTGTAAATATAGCCAGCATCATCAGTGGTGTTAGGAGACCTGGATATTAATATGTGTATCAATAAAACTAGATCTTTATCTTTCATCCTCTAGAAAACTCAACTTCAAATGGAAAAAGATCTCAACATAATGTTGGCATACTTCAGTCGATATCCATAGCTAATGATTTGACACAGGATTTTAATTTTACACTAAATAAATACAACAACCAACAGATGAAATTTCAGGAAATTAAGAAGTTTCTGTAAAGCAAAGAAAATTACTGCTCTTGTGAAAATGTAGCCTGCAGATCTGCAGAAAAATTTTTGTCAGCTAAACATCTGATGGAGGATTAGAGACATGAGTATATGAAGAACTCAGAAAGAAATTCAAGACAACAGCCCTATTGTACCGAGAGCCCAGTGAAGCTCAACTACAGAACAGAACTTAGAGTTCTTAAAAGAAGAAATAGAATGGGTTAGGAACCATTTTCAAACATGTTCAACACCGACAGACAGCAAGTAAATGCGGACAAGAACTCCTTTAGGGTTCCATTTCATCCAATCACAATATCCGTTTCCAGGAATACACATGATAACAAAGCTTTCACGGAGGTGGGGAAAGGACAAATTTTATATATCACTGGCATAAGTGTAAACTAATGCAGCTCCTTGTAAATCAAGTTTGGAGATCCTCAGAAAACTGAAACCAGTTTTAATACACCTAAATTATACCACTCTTGGGCAGATACCCTAAAGACTCTATACCCTGTGACACAGATATCTGCCCATTGATATTTTCCTGATAAATTCGTGATTGTAGATAAAGAAATGCCCTTGTGATGATGGTCTTTCTTCAAACCTGCTTTATCTCTAATTAACAGAGCCATACTGGATTTCTTGTTGGGTCTGCCTGGACAAGCAGTTTCCTTTCACTTTTAATTTAGTTCTTGTTCTTCTGTGAATACTGCCCCCTTTTTAGGCAGCCTAGTCTCTGGTCTCCTGTTAGATTCGGCTTGGCAATGTCTGCCTTAATTTGTGCTTAGATAGACTTGTTTGATAAAACACACTTTTTTTTTTTTTACTGAGGTTAGACTTCAGTCATCATCTTGTTTGTTCTCTTTTGACTTATTTTTATTTGTTTTCTTTCCCATTACCCACTAGGATGGCAAATTAGTTTTATGAGCCAACATGACTGTACTCCTCTGGTTAGGTGGTGTATTTAGGCATAGTTTTTCCACAGATGTGGTTGGCATCTAAAATTAGGCAGGATCTAATTGGGCAAAGAGTACTATTCCAATCAATATTTACACAACTCATATAATCTATTAAAATGGTTTAAAAATAAAGTTTTACTTAAAAAAGAAACTCACCAAACTCAAACTGATGTTTTCTAGCTCCATCCATTTGCCTGTAAAATTCAAGATGTCAAAATTTAACATTCAGGAAGACAATTATCACATGCACTCACTCATAAGTGATTTTTTAAACATAAAGCAAAGAAAACCAGCTCACAAGTAACAATCCTAGAGAATCTAATCAACAATGAGAACCCTAAGAGAGACATACATAGATCTAATCTAAATGGAAAGTAGAAAAAGACAAGATCTCCTGAGTAAATTGGGAGCATGGGGACCATGGGAGAGGGCTAAAGGGGAAGAGGAGAGGCGGGAGGGGAGCAGAGAAAAATGTAGAGCTCAATAAAAACCAATAAAAAAACTTTCTTTGTTTATTTTTTATTAGATTATTTATTTATAAATATATAAATAAATAAATTAAATTTATTATTTATTATTAAATAGTTATTAAAATAAACTCCTCCACTGCTGGTGGGAATGCAAACTTGTGCAACCACTTTGGAAATCAGTGTGGCGGTTTCTCAGGAAACTGGGAATCAACCTACCTCAGGATCCAGCAATACCACTCTTGGGAATATACCCGAGAGATGCCC
>JAQHUG010000011.1:10069631-10082343 GCA_028555095.1 Dicrostonyx torquatus
TATTTCTAAATATCTAAAAATTGTGATGTTTAAAAGAACGATTGCTATAGTTTGGATATGTTTAACTATAAGTTTCTTCTTTTTTAATCTTTGTGAGGTGAGAGGAAATAAAGCCGTTTAGGAGTGTGGACTAATGGAACTCATGTCATTGGAGTGATATCCCTGAAGATATTAATGCAGTTTTTAGGGGCCCCTGGTTACTCATCAGACAGAAACACAAAAGAAGAGATTTGTCTTTGTTCTTGCTTTGTATCTGCTTTCCACCTCTTTCTGCATTAAAACCATCACGATGTTTGCCCTTAGGACCTCACGAAATGTCCAATTGCTAGGACCATTACAACCTCAGCCTGTCAGATTCCAAAATTGTCCATGAAATGACCTCTTTCCTTTATACAGGATCTCACCTTAGATATTATCCTATAGTCATACTACATAGCCCAATTAATGTAGAGAAACATAAAGTTACCCATAATAATTATAGGGAATCCTTATTCATCTTGCCACTCTTGTCTATGGTAATTTTTCAAAGTTGAATTTGGGATTTCTATGAAAAAAACAAACTTATCAGAAGAGATCTTATCTCAAAGGATAAATTCAAAGGTAAGCACGGAGAGTGTATAGCTATTTAGTGAGCATGGTTTCAGTGTGTGGATAGTATGCCGCCATAAAATTCAAATACAATGTCTGAATAAAGTTTTGTAGTTCTTTCGAGATCTGTGACATATGTTTTGGGTGTACATAATCTCTTAATGTATTTTAACTATAATCTCTTAGTGTATTTATTAACTATTAAAATCAACTGAAGGAAATTTTCTATATTTAAAAAAAATCTGTTTCAAAAATAAATGACTAAAGTATGATTGATAACTAGCATTTTAGCTGTTTTGTTTACCACAATTCTAATTTCATGTATAATTACATATGCAATTCAAACATTAAGACCAATCTCTGCAATTTGTAAACAGTAGAAATAGATGAGAAATTGAACATGACAGGTGTTGATTTAGTAAGCTCCAGTGGAGCGAGAATTTTCTCCACGACTGTGTGCCTAATACTTTTGGAAGATATTAAGCGCTTGCCCGAGGCCTGCAAACATTGAACTTTTGGTTTATAATGCTGAGATATATATCATCCAATCCCTCATGTGTACTTGATCGAAAGTGAGAGAAAATATGTAGGTCTTTCTTCATTCATGCACCACTTTGATTCAACAAAATCTGACTGAGAGTTTTGAAATAATATGTAGGCTTAATGGGCACTGATAGCTGAAACAGGAGAGCAATTTATTCTTGTATTATTTCTAAATTATTCTAGACTAAAAGTAGTCTAAGATAGCATTTCCTGAAGTGTGCATTGCTTATTAGTCTCATTTATATTTTTTCTTGTTCTTTTATCACATCACGAGCATTATGTTCATAGATTTAATAAGTAGAAAATATTTAATGCACAATGCATTTAAAAATTATCTACAATAATCAATTTCTATTCTTCCCTCAAGTTAGATTTTTTTTTCTGGATTAATAGGAGCCTCTTTGGCGATAAGGAATTTCATCTTCATTCATTGTGACGGTTGAACTTGTAAACATGGTTTAGTTTAAAATCCTGGAAACATATCTCTGGATTTGGTTGTGACAGATTAACTCAAACAGTTTACTAAAGTGGAAATATCAACTCTAAACAGGAGTGGTAACATTCAATGGAACAGGATCCTAGACTGGACATAGAGGAGTGAGCTCAACATCATCCCTTTTTATTGGTGCAGTGTGGCCTGTCACTTTACATTTCTGCCACCAGCCTTCTGTGGCATGATGGATTGGGAACCAAAATTAACTAACCTTTCTTTCAGTTGCTTCTGACAACTAATCTTGCCTCCTCGGCACCAAGAAAATTACCCAGTATACACACAAACCTTTGTTCATGCCAGTCTCAAACAATTTTTATTGTTTCTCTGTAAAATGCTATGTCCATTTTCTAAAATCCTTTGTATAGAAACTTACTTTTAATTGCTAAAACTTGATAACTTTTTTTTTAGTTCTCTTATTTGCTGTTTCTATGTAATTATCTACCAAACGTTCTGACATTTTAAAATTTTAACTCTTGATTTCTCCCACATTTGTTACTTTTTACTTGGGGTATTGAAATAATTTATACTTTCCTTCTGATCCAAATTTGAAACTGCTTCCAAACTACTACCAGTAACATTGAGTTTAGATTGCATTATATTCTTTTCATTTTTTTAAAATCAAATATCTTTTTTGTATTTATTTTCCTACATAATATGTTTTATTGATTATATGGGAGTTTCAAATAATACACCCTGATCACATTCTATTCTTAATCTTCCCAGGTCCACCCCCTTTTCTTGCTACCTCCCACAAAGAAAAGAAAAAGAAAAAGCCCAATTTGTGCTACCCATATACTCACTGAAGCATGATCAAACTCCCAGTGGCCATCCCCTTAAAGAAATTTGAGTCTTTTTCCACCCCCATCTCTGTCATGAGCCATCAGCTGTGAAAGAGCTTCATTTCAAGATCCTATTACAATTTTATGAGTTCTGGTAAATGGCTTTCTATCTAGACTGCTCCTTTTTGTCGGGTGTGGCTAGAGGTTGTCACAGAAGCTTTCTTCTATATATATAATTCTGAACTGTGAGTGTGCAGTTATCAATACCACTGCAAAACAAGCTTCCTTACCCTTCACAGTCAGTGGCAGCATGGATCATTGAGTTCTGCATGGTTTCTGGCAGCACTAAGAGCCACAAAACATCAACAAGGAACCCAGATCAGCATGACTTCGGGTGGCAGCACAGACCAGAGACATCCACATGGTCTTTGGTGGTAACACACCACCAAAGATACCATTGATACCAATATGGCCCTTGGTGGCAACACAGGCCTTACCATTAGCATACAGCCTCTCCAACCTCCCAGCAGCATGGACAATGGACATCAACAAGGCCTCCAGCAGTAGCAGAGACCATGGGTGTGTGCATGGAGTGTGTGGATGTGGGTGTGTGGGTGTACTCTGCCATCTTTCCTTATGATTTTCTGAAACCACATTTTTATAAGCATCTTCCCATTGCAACTGGGAAGATTTTTTAATTTGTTCTGGAGATACAGTGAGCTCTTTAGACTCTTGCAGTAGGGCAGTGTTCCAGCTTTTCTTTGCGTCCAACCACTGTGACTTTTCCTCTGCTGCTGTAGGGCAGATGGCAAATACAGGAGGGAGCACAGGCTTGGTAGTAGCATGGCATCTCTCATCGAGGCACCTGCTCCATGCAGGGCTTCTGGAGGTCATCAGCTGCAGCCTGGTCTGGGATATCTAGTACCTGGGGTTGAAGGGAAGTCTCTGCCTCTAGGCCAAAGCAGGAACTGTGGCCATTTTGGTGCCACCTCCCATTGTATTATGTTCTTAGTAAAACCCTTGAAGTGTCTCTACATGGCTGAAAAATGGGGTATTGGACTAGGATCAGTAAACATGGGTCTCTTTTTGTCCTGGACTTATTCTTTTGAAGAAGAAGGAGAGAACAGTAGATGAAAGAGCTCAGGCTGGGTGGGAGTGGAGAAACACTTGTAAACATACTGTTATTTACCCTTCTTAACAGTCAAAGCAGTCTAAAGAAAAATTTTGTAGCATTAGAGTCTGAAGGTAATATAGATAAACATAACTAAAACAGGTATAGCAAACAGACAGTGAAAATGGTTGGTTTTCTACAATTCTAAACATAAAATGTCCTGGAAATGCCTGAGATGCCTGAGCCGAACATGTTATTTCATCTATAAATGAATCACAATGATTTTCTAAAATATGATAGAGATAAGGCATTTCTAAATTAGTAAGCAGCTACTCAAAAAGATCTACTTTGAAGAGGTTTCAAATAGTATTTTTGGCTTTCATACTCTGTTATCTGTAAAAGAAATTACAATTCTCTGGTTGTTTGGAACCTAGAAATATCCAAAATCCTTCTCATGATAACTTGGATATAATAATAAAGCCCTTACAAATAGATTTAACCAATTATATCAAAGTTTTTATATTGAATAAAGAGAATATAGATGATAACAATTGAAGGTTTATTTTTCAAAGTAGAAATCTACCCTATATTTATGGATTGGAAAATAGGTTTTAAGCAGACTGCTCAAATACAATATCTACCAAAATTTGAGTAATATATAAATCACAGGAATAAAAAAACCTTAAAATTCATATGTACTCACAAGTTTGCAAATAACCAAGGTAATTTTTAGCAAAATAAAAAATAAACTAATGTTAGCAAAAATAGATTAAAAGTAATGCATCAGTAGGTGTGCAACTAGGAATGGGAAGAGATCTCAGGTAATAAAGTTCTTGTCACTCAGCTGTGACTGTCTGAGCTTGACCCCCAACATCCACATAAGACATTGAGCATGGTACATGTTTATAATTCAGAATGGGGAGATGGAGACAAGCAGAACTGGGGAGGAGGAGAATTGCCTAAATCAGTGAGTCTCAAGTCCATGAGAAACTTTGTCTTGATAAAACAAAACAAAAAAACAAAGGAAAAAGCTCCTGAAGAATGACATCCAATTTGGATCACGGCAGTCTACATGCATATGCTTGCACTTATACACATGAGCTCAAGTGCATGAACATTCACAGACACAGACACATACACACACATGCACACACACCAAATAATATAATCTAAACAACTAGTAGGAAAACACAGAATGAAGGCTGGGTTCTGGTGGCATATGCCTTTAATCCCAGCACTTGGGAAGTGAAGCTCTGTGAGTTCAAGGCCAGGCTGGTCTACAGAACTAGTTCCATGACAGCTAGTGCTGTTACACAGAGAAACCCTGTCTTGAAAAACCAAAATACACACACACACACACGAAAATTGTAACACTAATCTACAACTTGTTTGAAGAATGTTACACAAAAAACTCACCATAACAAATATGCACAAATAAGATTACATCATTTTTAAGGGCATCTAAGAGCAAGTGATTAACAGACTAAAAAGATAACTCATCAAATTGGGTAATTTCAAATTACAGATCTGATAAGAAATAAACATCTATTATACATAAGGATTTTGAAAAATAACAAACAGATATACAACACAATAAAGAAAAGATCCAAGGATGAGAGAAAACATGTCCCAAAGGAAGACATAAAAATGACCATCAGGAACATGAAAATATTCAACCATAGGAATCATCAAGAAAGGCAACATTTTTACCCTTAAAATGACTATTTACATAGAGATGATGATGTGGTTAGAAAAGGAAACCCTTGCACACTCTTGCTGGGCAATAAGTACAATGATTATTATGGGGATAAAGTGAATTATTCTCAGAAAAACAATCCGATAATAAAAGTATCACATGGTCCCACTACGGGAAATCAATCCAAAAAATGTAGTTCAGTATACTGAAGAGATACCTGGAGTAGGAAAGTTCTTCTGTATTTCTGTGCTTTGATTGGTTAAATAAAAAGGATGCCTGGCCTGTAAGATAGGACACAGCCCTTAGGTGGGTGGAGTAGACAGAATGGAAGTTCTGGGAAGAGAGAAGTTCTGCTGCAGATGGATGCAGGTTGGAATTGTCTGGTAGGTCGCCACTCGTTGTGACATACAGACTTTTATAATGGGTTAGTTTTAGATGTGAGAGCCGGGAAAAGGCTGGTGATAATGGACCAGGCAGTATTTGAATGAATACAGTTCTCATGTGGTTATTTTGGGCATAAGCAAGCAACCAGTGGCTGAGCAGGATGGCGGCTGGGGGCTGGGAGCCGGGTGCTGTGAACATACAACACGCACCTCACCTCTCCTATTTACAACAGATACCTGGTTTTTGCGCTTATCATAGCCAAGATATGGAAGTCAGCCTACATGTCTACCAACAAACACATTTACAAATAAAATGTAGTAAATATAACAATGGATCCTTGGCAGAATACTGTTTAGTCATCAATACAAAGAAATCCAATTATTTGTAAAATGCAGGTGGCTGAACAAGATGAAATGTTAATAAAATAGGACAGACACAGAAAGACAGATCATGTAACGCTCACAGAAATAGAAAATAAAGTGGTGATTACCAAGAATTAGACTGTAAATATCTATACCACAGAAAATAAAAATGTGGGTGGATAGCTATGTCAAATAGATATAATGACTGCATAATGTATGTATAACAACATATCTTAGTATATTCTATAAATTCCAAGTCAATTAAAGCCAAGAAGTTTTTTCTTGACAAGGATTTTGACTAACCATGGAGCATTTTAGAATTTAGATATACGACATGGAGAGAAATGATAAAAGGGAAGAAAATTTTAGCAAGTTATAAAGAAAGGCTTGGGACATGTACGTTTTTACAATTAATTGATGTTCAGAGAAGCCAAGTTGACAATCTATAAATGACTATCTTTCCTGAAGTGAAACGTTGTGCTGACCATGAGACACACTGCATGGTCCACAGTAATCTCCAGCTTTTTCATCGTAAAGAGCATCTGTCATGGCTTCCTTGCTGCCTACCCACTGGCAAGGAGATTGGATGTATTTTTGTCATTGCATTGGGTTATCTTGATTACAAAAGAGAAAGTGGGCTTGTATGTAAATAAAAACAAGTGAATATATTTGAACCATATAGCATTCCTTTGGACATCTCTCAATAATAACATGTACCAGATTAAGATCTGCTATCAATGTTAACAAACTCTTACTCAGTAGCCCTTCATGAATTAGGGACAGGGTGACTACCAAAGCGAACTGTAACCAATTGAGCTGCTCTGTGAAATCAAAAGCAATAGAGAATGTCAGCTCTCCAGCACAGCAAGAACTAACCTGTTGATCACCTGTCATTAAAATGAAGTAAATGTTTTATTATTATCAATTATTACTATTATCTACAGTAAAAAGGAAAGCTTTACATTGATATCTCATGTACAATTTTTAATGACAAATTTCCTTTGTCATTAAAGATATATTTATCTGACAGTGCAACTGAAATCTATGTACATATATAATTTTAAAATCTAGCCTTAGATCTTACCACATTGACAGAGAAATTCCATTAGGATTTGCTGAATTTCATGACGGAGTTATGTGGAATTGGTGGACAGGGTGAGGTGAGGATTTGATAAATAATTTTGATAAGCAGGTGGTTTTGCTAGTTGAGTTATTTATAGCCTAAGAAGGGAGATATTTGCAATAAATAGTAATCTATTGTCCTGAGAGGACTATTATTCAAAAAAAAGGGTGTTCAGAAAATTCTTAAAGTCAGCCACAGAATTTTCTTTGGTCTTGTTTATAACAATTGCAGAGGGCATTCCATTTCTTATTCAGATTGACCTGGTGGGAATACAGGCAAATTGTATTCAGCATGGCCCAGACAAATAAACTCAAATTTGAAGTTAAAGCCAGTTTTATAGATTACTCTTTATTTTCTGTGTGTATAAACATGCAAAGGAACAAGAATTTCATTTCAACAACAATTTGCGTTTTTTTCTCTGCGGCTTATAATAGGTTTCATTTCTTAAAAGCTCATTTTTCAAAAAACATAATTTCATATGATCTTAAATTTTCTAACTTGCACCATACTGTAAGTAAAATTAAAGTCAATTATCAAATCGGGAAAAAGCATTTTATTTCTTATGATATACAGAATTTTTCAATTACTATGAAAGTACGTTGAACTAAAACATAAAAATATAGAAAAGATTATGTTTGCAGTTTTATAAGAGGCCACCTTTAACATAATTAAAAAAATTACTAAAATACAATTATATCCTCAAACCTGAGTGAAGTATTATTGAAATGTGGAAGCATACAGTGATGGACCCTTTTGAGCTGGAGTATTGTTCCACATTAGAGTAGCTACAAAGATTCCCAGTAGAGTTGATAATGCATAGGACTCTCAAGCAGGTATATGCATCAACTCTGTGCTAAAGAAGTGTAGTAGGTGTACACACACACACACACACACACACACACACACACACACACATTCAAACTCCATGCCACATTGTAAGCAGAATAATGGAACAGAAGTGGGGCAAAATACACAAGAGTTGTCTGTTATGAACGGTTTTGCAGGCTTTTTCTTTTACCTTTCTTTTCAGGATGTTTGGGTGTGTTATTTTTACACACTCAGTCAAATAGCTAAAAAAACCGCTCTTTCAGTAAATATGTGAACATTCCCTTTTTTATTGTTTTACAGGGCAATTTAACTCCAATTTTTTTCAGCTTCTAAGGTCTAGTTTCTTTTTCTTTAGATAAAGAGTTCATTAAAAATTCTCCCAAACACGAAATGTAATTCATTTTTCTTTAATAATCTCCTGCTTTCATAGCATTTAAACAGATGTACCCAGATAGTTAAATTATTCATTGTTTCATTTAAAACAACAAGATTAAAACTGCAGTTCTAAGATGTGTGTTGGTATGAGAATGAACTCAGTAATGAAGTAAACTGCTAAAAATGTTTATTTGCAAATTTAAAGAATAAAAGGTTATATTAACTTGGGCTTATTTCCAATGTCTTTTTTAATATTAAAACATTTAAATAAGAATTGACTTATTTTCTTTCATTTTATGAAAATGTATTGATGATTTAATCTTCTGCATATGAAGCATAATGAACTTTTGACCAGCATTTCTCCCATTAAGTTGTATGATATGAGTTGAACACCTTGGATCACTGGTGTTTATCAGTTTCTCACTACTGAAATCTTAGGGAGAAAATTAATTTGTACATAAATATATATTAAAAGTTCCCAAAGATGTGATTCAGTAGATATGCAAAGGCTGCTGGTTCAACAATTTAGCATAGAATAAGATCTGTTAATGTATTGATGTCTGGAAGTGTGGTGTGAATATGTGTGCATGTATGTGTCCACTATAGGTTCATTGCATTTGCTAAAAAAAAAAAGTTGGATTAAAGTTTAGGAGATTTACAGAAGTCCTGCAGAGCAGAGTGACATCTCCTAAAGTTCTGATTCACTGTGAAGGGCTTATGTGGATATTGAGTTTCACATCTGGAAATGTTGCCTCAGATTGGACTTCTATGAAGTGGCACATCTGATGTCTCTTCAACAAAGACTCTAGGTCTTCATGCGACACACATGTACATCTGGCTCTTAGTTTATCTCTTAAGCTCAGCATAGCATATGCCTTCATTTTTCTATTCTACCTCATTCCTCGTTTGTTCATCCTTTTCACTTCAAAGGAAATGATGTAATCCTGGATGGGTCATAAGCTTGGTGACACTTCTAATGAGGTAGAGGAGGGCAAGGCTGTATGCAGAGAGAGGAATTTGACAGAATCTAATCCTTAGGATACTAAATTGCAAAATAAATTAAATGTAGTCAAAAGCAAAAGTGATACAATGACTTTTTATATAGGGTGTTTTGTGTTTTGTTTGGATTATATTACATTTGAAGACAACGGTTTAATATTTTTTCATAGAATATGCAGGAGTTGACAGGCATAGCTTCTATAGAGTTCTGGATATCGTCTTTTATTATTGATGAGAATCAAAACAAAAAACAAATCCAACTAAACAAAACAACAAAACAAAACTTTTGGAATGAACTATTAAAAATTTCCAATCTGCTTTTGACTGCGGCAGGCCCTTGGAGAGGGCTTCTGATCCAGCCATCCGACCTGGAGGAAATTTCACACGATGAGGGGAGATAGAGCCAGAGACCCACATTCACATCAGAGCAAGGAACTGAGCTACCAAGGTCCAGTCGACGAGCAGAAGCGGGGAGAAGATGAGCAAGGAAGTCAGGACCGTGAGTGACTGGCCCACCAACTGAGACAGTGTGCCTGATCTATCGGGAGCTCATCAAATCCAGCTGGACCAGGACTGAATGAGCATATGACCAAACCGGACTCTCTGAATGTGGCTGCCAATGGGGACTGACTGAGAAGCCAATGATCATGGCACAGGGACCTATCTCTTTTGCATATATTGGCTTTTTGGGAACCTATTTTATATGGATGCACCCCTTCTTAGACCGGGATGGAGGGGGGAGGGCCTTGGGCTTCCCACAGGGCAAGGTATCCTTTACCCTCTTAAGGAAGCAGGGGGAGGGAGGTGGGGTAGTGGGGAGCAGGACGGCCTGGGACAAGGGGAGTATATGTAAATTTTTCTTATAACAATAAAAAAAATTTCCAATCTCTGCACTATTCAATGTCTTAGTTAAGGTTTCTATTGCTGTGAAAAGACACCATGACTATCATAATTTTAATAAAAATTATTTAATTGGGATGGCTCGCATAAAGTTTCAGAGGTTCAGTCCATTTTTATCATGATGGCGAGCATGGTGGCATGAAGGCAGATGGAGTACTAGCTACATCTTGACTAGAAGGCAGCAGAAAGTTGGCTGACAGTCACACTGAGGGAAGCTTGAGCAAAAGATAGCTCAAAGCCCACCCCTACAGTGACACACTTCCTCCCACAAGGCCACACCTCCTAATAGTGCTACTTCCTTTGGAGGCCATTTTCTTTCAAACGACCACATTCAGATAACCCATAGAGTGTAGGCATGTAAGCATGTCCTTCTCTTACCCTTCACATAGTATGGTAGACTTTTACTCATTTACCTGAAACTCAGAGGAGGTGAATGACATGACTTGTCCAACTTCAAACAAACACAAAATGATATGGTCAAAGATTTAGCAATTTGATCCTAAAACCTTATGGCATGCAATAGCTATTTAAATGTGAATAAATCTCTTTGTTTCAATATTCTCATCTGTAGTCATGACATGTTTAAACAATTCATATATGTGTACTTCATCTCATGTGGAGATTAAATATAAGTCGGGAATTATAAAAATCATATTTAATTTTCACAGATATTGATGTTTTAGTAACTTCTGACAAAGTCACTAAATATGTTACTTATGAAGACTTTTCTTCTCAAACATAGTACTAGCATGTTTCAGTATTCTGATTTTTTTCCTTTTCCATTTACAAATTGGAATATGATTCTAAACTCTCTATACACTTAGCAAAAAAGTCATAAAATAATTCATCTTGGGCAGAACTCAGTTTTACAAACTTCTCCAACCAGTAAGAAAAAAAAATAAAGAATGGAGTGTGAATTTTCCTTGAATTTGGAGCAGGCCCCCAAGAGGCTAACCATAAATGTGAGAAGTCTTTTTTGTTTCATGCTTTGTCCTAAATTATTCATGTGGATTTTGCATTCCATTCCATACTATACACTTGCTTGTTTTAATAAGATCTGCTTTAAATTATTTACTAGTGACAAAACAAATATCCCTTTGTTGTTCCATATGGATGGTTCTATTGCTTTCTGCCTGTTGTGGGAAATAAAAGCAGTCACAGTTACCCATGCAGCTGACAGAGAGTATTGTGAAACCATTGTAAGTTCCCAAACCATTTCTGCTGCATTACCTGAATCTGAGTGGCTGTTCATCATTTAAGTGAGAAGGTACTGAATTAAGTTATTGTCACATGAATATTTTTTTATATTTTCCTTCTTTCGTTTAAAAGAAGGATGGCTCAATTTTAAGTTTGAGAGTTCTGTATTACCCATTTCCTACAGGAAGTCTTACACAGTATGGGGAAGCAGATTTTTAGAAATCTTTTCCTGGAGTGTGACATTATAATTGAAGAAGCTCAATATGATATATTTTGGATATTGCCACAGTTAGTTTCTAATATGTCCTGAGTTTTATTCTTGACTTCTGGTATGGTTCTGTGGAAACCAGCAGGAATTTTGCGAGCCGGACCTTGAGTGAGGTTCTCAGGTCAATAATTATAAGTGTGCTCTCAATGGATGGATCTAGAAAACATTATATATATCAAGTGAAGTAACCCACACCAGAAAGACAAATGTCGTAGGTACCCACTCATAAGTGGCTTTTAGACATAAAGCAAAGAAAACCAGCCTACAATTCACAATCCCAGAGAACCCAGACAACAATGAATACCATATGAGAGACATACATGGATCTAATCTACATGGAAAGTAGAAAAAGACAAGATCTCCTGAGTAAACTGGGATCATGGAGGCTGTGGGAGAGGGTTGATGGGGAGGGAAGAGGAAGGGATGGTAGCAGAGAAAAATGTATAGCTCAATAAAATCAATTTAAAAATTAATATAAAATATTGAAAAAATAAAACATCCTGATGCATTTATCAGATTCCCCCCCGAAAAAAAAGAACTTCTAAGGATGCAGAGAGGATGAGCATAACCTATGATTCTCTTGTTGGTTCCTGCTTACAGCTATGACACTTGAGAAAGGGAATGGCTTGTCTGAGATCAGGTAACAGATTGGGTACAAGCTGGGCAATGGACCCAGCATACCATCCCAGAATCATTCTGCCCTCACAAAATAGGAACAGAGAGCAGAGTTTCTTAGCTATGGCTTCCGTCTCCACAATCCAGAGTCAGAATTCATGGCTTGGTCCCTTTGAGTAGTGTGGATAGAGCCAGATTTGGGGAAAGAGCTGGAGATACCTCATGACTGAAGCTGAGACATCTTGCGAATGCGTGAAGAAACACAAAGTAACAGGTTACAAGTGATCAACGCAAGCCACATAGTCATATGTTGTCTTGTTTCTTGAGACAGGGTCATATTATGTAGACCATGCCAGTCTCTTGCTTTCAACCTTCCTCCTTCAGCCTTCTGAGTCCTGGATTGCAAGTCAGCACCGCTAGATCCCACCACCATGCTTTCTCTAACCATTAT
>JAQHUG010000011.1:10095167-10114897 GCA_028555095.1 Dicrostonyx torquatus
GAGAGAGAGAGAGAGAGAGAGAGAGAGAGAGAGAGAGAGAGAGAGAGAGAGAGAGAGACTGAGCCTAGCGTGGACTTGTGAAACCTCAAAGTTCACACACTTCCTCCAACAAGTTCACACCTACTATAACAGTACCATATTCTTTAATCTTTCTCAACAATTCCAATAACTGCAGAGCAATTATTCAAATACAAGGCCTATGGGGACCTTCTCATTCAAAATACCGTATTCTTTGTGCCTTTTAGACTTTCCATGGTAATAACAGTCTCATATGCATATATTTGATAAATGTGACAGCTGCCACAGCATATTATTATGTCATATAGTATTTAACATTATAGCCATAGGTGAGACCTCATTCCATAGTCATAGCAGAATGAAGAATTGGAGTATATTGTTCTATTTTTAAGGTACAGACCAAGGAAATATCTGATCCCAAGAAAACAGGGCATTCCATCCCATCCTAAAGTAGTTTACATATTTAATTTTGGAGAAGAAAGAATAAGTGTGCAGAAAACAAATGAAATAATATTGACTTCTATTCTGTGGAAACTTTGGGGGTTACAAAGATTCTTCAGACTACAGAGTTAATGTCCTGTATAAATAAGTCAAGATGAAAATCAACCTATTCGCACTGTGATCAATGCACTAATCATAGTGTGCTCTGGTGGTGTGTTTAAATTAAATCATGATATAAGCTTCTGGTTTACTCAGTGGAGCCAAATGTAAATCAATCATCAAAAATTTTGTTTAAATTTTTTTTTCATTTTCCATTCCTATCCAAAGCATTTATTAACTTTTATTTTACTTGTTCCTGAGCCAAATGTAATTTCTTTCTGACTTTGGGGTTTGGATATGATTTATGTAACATATAAAAGGACTAATTTAAAAAGTATGAGATGGTTGGATGGTGGTAGCACACACTTTTTATCCCAGCACTGGGGAAGGCAGAGGTAGGTGGATCTCCGTGAGTTTGAAGACAACCTGCGGAGTGCCAGGACAGGCCCCAAAGCTACACTTTGATAGAGAAACACTAGCTCAAAAAACAGACAAACAAGCAAACAAAATAAACGGTGTTTCACTTTCCAGTTGACCACAAAATGTATAGGACAAATCTCGTCATCTTTCTGATGGTCACTTTATGTAAACGAGTGGCTTTCTTATATGAAAACATTTTAATTGTATTTCATCATGTGGGATATTTCAATATTTATATATAAATAACTCTTATTATACAAAAGAGAGTCAAAAATCATGTGTAAACCTTCAGACATCGGATATCTGTTGGTTGGGCTGAGGTCTGGTTTATTCAGTATAGTGAAACTTGAACCAATCATCAAAAGTTTCCCGTCAAACAATGATGTTTTTGTTTTGTAGTGAGGCATGATGCGCGGTACCTTGGAAATGTTTTAGATGCACAGCATTAAAGAAGATCTTCTGTCTCCTGGGAAACATAACTTCAGAAAGAAAAGTTGTGTGTTCCCGTAGCTGCCAGGGTAATGAATGCCAGAAAAACTTTGTTGTTCTCATTCTGTCTTGCAACACAAACTAGATTTCAGACAAGCTGTCAAGCTGCCCAAAGCTTTGCATAGCCTTCCCTGTAGGTGATGTCTTTCCCAGGGAGTACTGAAATGGGAAAGAAATCTAAAAGCAGGATGGAAAAAGATGGGGAGAGAGATAATCGAGGATTTCTGATCCTCTTGCTCTTGCCAAGAGAGGAGATCAACTCTCTATCGGGTCTCATTTGCAATGCCTCTGAGTGTTGAATCATAGCATATGGGGAAGTACCACTGTGGAGCTGCATTGTGCGACTGATCCGTTTTATTTTTGGTTTGATTGAAAATTTTGTAATCTAAAGTGCAATCTGTATCTTAAGATTTGAAATGTTTATTTTAATTTACTGTATAATTGAAGATGATTTGGTTTGAGGTACTGCCTAAAGAACTTGTTATAATGTCACTTTCGTTGCATTTTTTTTTAAAAAACTTACTTTATAATTATGTGTGTGTGTACACAGGGTGGTGGCACGCAAGGAGGTCAGAAGAAAGTGTCTGACCTCTGAGATGTATATATATATATACATATATATATATAAGGTTATAACATGGATGTAAACTGTATGATGTGAATTCTTGAAACCAAAATTAGGACTTCTGCAAGAGCAACATGTGTCCTTAAATAGCAAGCCATCTCTCCACTACTCCTACCTGTCCCTGGCTTTTTATACCTTTTAACAGTCCTGCATTTCTGAATAAATATTTTGTCCTTTACATGTATAGCCTTATATACTTAACACACTTCTGATGTTTTGCACCACACTGCTTCATTTTTGCCTTTTTTCCCCCTTAGAGACCACCAAAGACTATGAATATCATCTCTACATTGCTTGGCACACATTCATGTTTCTTTTTATTCCACTCTTTCTGGTCTTTGTTTTTATAACCATGACCTGACTCTACCTGGAAGAGGAATGTATGTGTACATTAAAGTTTAGATACCTGTGGTGAACCTGTCTACAAAGAATGGATATGTGAGCCTAGGCAGCTTGTGTGGTGTGAAGAACAGCATGCTGATACAAGCGAGGGTTTGAAGCTCCTGCAGGAACCGTAAGGACTTGGGATGGCTTCAAAGTTGTTGATGGCAGCTGCAACTTTGCTGCCTTCAAAAGTGATTTTATTTTAGCATCCACGATAAGTCAGCTTTGCTGGAGCCAATTAACCGAAAAAGAGATCTGTCCTCATTCAAAAGACAAATGAAAAAAATAAAGATTTAAATGATGACTATAGAATAACAATAACAGCAAAACTACTAAAGAAACGATGTAAAAGAATTCTTTTAATTGAATTCTCTAGTAAAAACCTGCTAAAATCCTCGATTTCAAGTCTCTGATGTGTGGTCTTTATTGACTTCAATCGCTGAGCTGTGTTTAGCTGCAATATCTCTCTGTGGAGGAGGTTGGATCTGTGAGACCATTTTCCTGACCTGCTGCTGCCACCACTTGGGCCCTGGCTGACCTTAAGGACTTTGAACTTCACTTTGCCAAGAAACCATTGCTCAGTACATCTTTTGGAGAATGCACATACATATACACACACTTAGGCTGATCTTCTGAGATAAGGTCTCACTCTTCCAGAGATATGTGAAGCAGAATAAAAGTGAGAAAGCCTTTGAATGCATTACTGAGCTCTGCACAATTTGGAAAGGGCCATCTTAGAAATGAATTCTTATGTGGTTTTTTTCAAGAAAATCTTTCTTTTTAAGTGCAGCACCACAGAGGTAGACAATAGGAATTTTTAAAAATGTGTACATATTGTTGTGGAAAATCCTGTCAGATCATAATGCAAGTCATCCTGCATATACCTCTTTATCTTGGTGTTGTATGTTGTTTTTGTTCTTATGGCTTTTTGGGGTTCACCACCCAGCTCCCAAATAAATCACTCATGGGGGCTTATTTTTAGTTATGAATGCCCGGCCTTAGCTTGGCTTGTCTCTTGCCAACATTTCTTAACTTAAATTATCTCGACTGTCTTTTGCCTCTGGGCTTTTATCTCTCTCTCTGTTTCTGTATACCTTTCATTCCTTCTTAGTCCATGACTGGCTGTGAGGCTTAGTGGCTGGTCCCTGATGTCCTCCTCTCCTAGCTCTCTTTGCTCTTTTTCTTCCTTGGTTCTCCTTCTGTTTATACTCTCTGTCTGTCAGCCCTACCTATCCTTGTTTCTGTCTCGCTATTGGCCATTCATCTCTTTATCAGGAACATGAGATATTTTAGACAGGCACAGTAACACAGCTTCACAGAGTTAAACAGATGCCAAAAGTGCAGACAAAAGTCACAGTCACACACCTGAAAATAATATTCACCAACGTTTCCTCCTTTTTCTTTCTAAACAAGAATGACAAGTTTTAACTTTAACATAGTAAGCCTGAATACAATAAGAACAATTGTCAAATGAAGATTGCATTCACAATATAATAAATTCCAGTTCATTTGTGTCTGGCAAATTAAAAGAAAATACCCTCATTATCTACCCTATCTTATTAATACTATAGTTTTATACAAAATGTACTCTCTACTCTAACTAAGGAAAAGTGCAACTGTAACTATCTAGTCTTCAGCTTCATCAAAGACTCCAGAAGGATAATATTATTTGAGCGAACAAAAAGTATATTACAAACAACTTTCAAATACTCAGGAAATGACAGAGACATCTGACTGCCTAGATAGTCACCCAAAGTTCCTTTGCAATGCTGAAGCATCCATTTTCAACCTATAGGCTCATAGTATCTGGCAAACTTTTCAATGAAGCAGGAAGTTTGAAAGATAGCCCTGCCTATATTGGCAGTTTTCAGTCACTTTCCTGCACATCCTGCAGAATGTCTTGTAGTTTCTTCTGTGAAGCAAGAACCCTGAAGGACCATCCAACCTTGTCTTGGCAAAGTTCAGCGGTCACTTTCCTGTGGGTCTTGCATATCCAGTTTATACAATGTATTAATAAGCAGTCCAGGCAAGAACAGTTTCTTTGCTCAGTGGCTAACCTTGTCACATTAAAAGCAAACTCCATAAGAAGTTTTTTCAATGCCCATCATCTCTGAAGTAAATTGGTGCTGCCAGGAGCAAATGTGTCTCATTGTCATGAAAATTCTTAATTAACATATTTAATAAATTTTTAAATGCCATCTTTTGTGGGTCTTTGAATGGTTTGAAGATCATCTATCTCTCTAAAATATATTTCCATATGATGAGAATATAACTAGAATATCTACAAATTTGATTGTTATAGATAACTCACTACTGACCTGTATTTCTTGATTTTCCTGTATAATATATATAATAATATCTTTCAAAAATGAGAATTTAACCTTAAATTTTAAATGAACTGCATAGTACAATGTTCTAAACAAAAGCAAAAACATATTTAAAGTATGATGTGACAAAAATAACCTTAAATTGGTCTCAATATACAAAATCCTTTAAATAAGATTAGAAATATATAGTGTGTTGTATCAAAAATTACCTTAAATTTGTATCAATATGGAAATGTCCTTAAACAAGTAAGAAACATATATGCAGTGTAACAAAACTGAGTTTGAATTTGTACCCATATACCAAAATCCATGCCAATGAAAAATATCTGAGATTAATAATTGTCTTTTTATTCTGTATTCCTATATTCCTCTAAATTATAACACACAACCATGACCAACAAAATAACCAAAGACCACTCACACTCCACTCTTGGAAATGTGGATGTTGTGTTCTCTAGACTGATTTCTGGTGAATGTGGGTGAAGACATCTTTAGAATCCCAGAGAGAAAATTGAGATAATGGCCAAGTCCTGGGGAAACCAATTATAACCTTTGTTGATAGATATCACCTGTCAAGTTTCAGGAGGTCGCCCCTATTAAACCAGATACAAATCAACCTGGAATGAATCCACTGACTCTTGTGGAAACAAAAACAAAACTTTTTCTTCTCCAAAGCATTTTTGGTTTCCATTTGACAAATACATTTTTGACCTTTTTAAATTTATGACATTCTTAAAATATCTCTGCTGGTTTGTTTTCACAGTCCCCCTTTCAATTCCAGGTCTCTTAGCAGCTGCCCTTTACTTTTTAGCAATCAAAAAAAAATCAAAATCAATACAATAGCACACAGGACCCAGACTCCTTGTGTGTTTTCCATCTTTATGTGGCTTTTTTTTCTTTTATATTACTTTTACTGTCTCTTTAAAGATTTTTCTTTGTTATTTTTGATATATTATTTATTTCTTTCTATGACTGCCTATTCTCATTTTCTTTCTTTCTTAAGCTTATGCACATTGTAAAACACACTGAAACCTGTTTAGAGTTTTTGTTTTTTGCTTTTTTTGTTTTTTTTTTTTTCGTCTGGACCTCTTCTACTGCATATCTTTTAGCCTTTTTACACCGCAAAAGCAAATTTTAGACTATTAAGTTACACCTGGATCCTCTCCATTCTTCTTAAAAGCCAAACCCAAAGCTTGCAGCCAGGTAGATAAGAGGTAAATGACCAGAAACTGCATTCAACCTTCCCTAAAGCTATAAAATGCCTAGGATTATACTGTGGCAGGCATTTTTACTTTGTTTTGTGTTACTACTTAACATAGTTTCGGATTAACGTCTGGCTAATGGTCAGAAACTCTTAAAGGAGCCACTTTTTTTCCCAGCTTTCTCAGGCTCTAGATTGATATTTGAACCCTACGATGGAATGCCAAAATGTTGTATGTTGTTTTTGCTTTTTTGCCTTTTTGGAGAGCCCGCCACCCAGTTCCCAAATAAATCACACACAGAGGCTTATTCTTAGTTATGAATGCCCTTCCTTAGCTTGGCTTGGTTTTTGCCAACGTTTCTTAACTTAATTATCCTAACTACCTTTTGCCTCCAGGCTTTTATCTTTCTTTATTTCTGTATAGCTTTCTTTCCTTCTTATTCTGTGACTGACTGTGTGACTGGTCCCTGGTGTCTTCCTCTCCTTGCTCTCTTTGCTCTTTTTCTTTCTTGTTTCTCCTTCTGTTTATACTCTCGGTCTGCCAGCCAGCGCCATTAATTTTGCTCCCGCCTCACTATTGGCTGTTCATCTCTTTATTGGGTCCATCAGGTGTTTTAGACAGGCACAGTAACACAACTTCACAGAGTTAAACAAATCCAATGTAAACAAAAGTAATCACCTGGCAGTAATATTCCCCAACATCTTGGTTTCACAAAACCACCACATTTCCTTACTTATACCAAAATTTTGTGCCCTGAAACAAGGTTGTTCCTAGGTAAGAAGAACGCTTTCCCATGTAAACCTCAGCAGAGATGAATACATTGGTCCCAGTGCTCAAAATAAGAGAGTGTGTCTCCAGCCCTAGAAGACATATCTATACCTACAGCACCCACCTGCACGCAGCAAAGGTCGGGAAACATTGAAGGATAAGAGGCAGAAAGGATGTAGGAGCAGGCAGTGAGGATGGACGCTGGGAAATGCTGAATTTGGCTCATGGCTGTCAGCCCTCATAAACTCACCACAGGTGTGGTCCCCTATAAACTCAAAAAAGGTTGAATAAGCAGAAATTCCAGCAGAGATGAAGCAAAGGACCTCCATACCCCTACCGCTTATTTATGAGCTCTTGAAAGTGGTGAGTTTTTGGGGATACATATGATACTCTTTCTTGTATACATGTATTTATCCAAATTAAAAATAACATTGAACAAAAAAGGCTCCTGAACTTGCCTACCACAGCCATGCTATCACTTGGCCACACTCCCCAGGAGTACTCTGTATTTATGTGATATCCAATGAAATGATTTTCCAATGCTTAGGTGTGCAGAGCTTTCCTAATTTGCGGATGAGAAAGTTGAAGTTCATAAAAGGCTCCTATGACGGGACTGGGCGGGTATCCTGGATCTGAGCACAGTTAGGGTTCTGTCCTGAAAAATCTCTGGGCTTATTTTTCTCCAGTAGCTAAATAGAAATGAACTGTTCTTAATTTCTAAGACCAAAATAACCACTTGATTAGAACCAAACCACGACTAAAAGCAAACCTATGAGAAGGACCCAAGAGACAAGACTAAGAAGTAATTCTGATACGGTTGGGTTGGTAGAAAGGCAAATACAAAGTAACACTGAAAATAGAGTGTCTTAGCTGTGCTATCACCGGAGTCTAACTGGAGAACTAAAGTCAGCACAGTTTTTGTTTCTTTTGTCCCCTAGAAACCTTTCCTAGATATTTTTTGTTGTTGTTCTTTTTGTGCTCTACAAGTGCAAACTGCTGACACAATGAGCAAACATCTTTGCGATCCCACAGAAAGCTTCAGCTACGTGGTTTGTTTCAGGGGAGTCTTCTCACCATAATGCAGCCCGCGGTTCCATTTATAATTTATCCATCTCAACGTATTTCCATGCATAAGCAGCTGAAGACTTAATACAAATAAAATTGCCTTAAAGCTTTGATGAATATTTAAACAGGTTTTGATGAGGAATATTAAATAAAAATACAGTGTGCAGTCTGCAACATAAACTACACTGCACAGAAAGGCCTTTAAGCTCAAGAAGGTACAACTATAGACATTTTAATTTGCAATCCCAAATAAATCAGCACGTGACAGAAGCATTCCGTACTAAACATTTTTATGTTAAAAATGGCATATTTTTGCTTCCAATAAAAGAAAACCAAGGTTTTCTTGTGAATGCAACTACTAAACGTATATTTTAAAATAAAACTCAACTTAAAACATATAGTCAAGGGGCTGGAGAGATGGTTCAGTGGTTAAGAGCATTGCCTGCTCTTCCAAAGGTCCTGAGTTCAATTCCCGGCAACCACATGGAGGCTCACAACCATCTGTAATGAGGTCTGGTGCCCTCTTCTGGCCTGCAGACATGCACACAGACAGACTATTGTATATATAATAAATAAATAAATATTAAAAAACATATAGTCCATAAGGAAGTAAATAATGGCAAAGTCTTCGAACACAGCACTGCATAGGCCATGTTTTTAGGGAACCTCATAATCTTAAAGCTTATTAAATTGACCTGTAGCCAACACTGACTTTTAAAAAATGCTATGAACAGAATCGAGTGATGTTCTGTCCCTGGAAAGAGCTTGCAGCTATGGGAGTGGTTGGTCTGATCTGAGTCTCTTGATTTCATTACTTCCATAAAAGTTTCAAAATAAAAATACTTCTTGAATTGTTAAATATTCAAATTTTCTTTCTGTAAAAATATAGTTTTACTCTCCAAGTCACATTTGATTCACAGTTGAAAACTAAAAGTCTTTGGGATTAGAACAGCAGAGTCTAATTAATAATTTTGTTGATGGGCATGCTCAGTTTATTTATTCATAATTTAAGACAGAATTGAAATTATTATGCATTAAGAATATAGTAGAGACGGTTAGCAAGATTGTTACTAACCCTAAAAACCTAATTCTATCACCAGGACCCTCAGCATGGGAGGTAGAGCCAACTGAAATTTGTTTGTTAACCTCTGCATGTCTATTTTGTGCTGTGTGCATATACATGCACGCATGTGCACACTTGCACACACACACAATTTTAGTTCATGTGTGTAATAAACTGGTCTTAATCACTATTTCACTTCTTCATAGCTGAGAGGCTAAGGCATGAGGACTTCAATTATTACAGTCATGTGACAAACTTTTCCTGGAGAAATGCCACATTCACAAACGCATACCAGTTCGGGAACCCAGGAAATTTCCAAGTAGCCATTTCACAGAAGTACAGCTTGATGAAACAATGAGACTTTTATTGGTGTTAGTAACAGTACTGGGTGTATGTAGGGGGGTAGTTATAGGATCAGGGATCATTCACAGTGGTTAGGTGACGACAAAGACCAACCACCCTGATGTGACTGACATTTCTCAGAAGCTGAAGCACTGGAGCACTGAACAACCGGTTTGCAAGACAGGTTAGTTGTCCAAGAGCTCTAGTGTTGGCATTGTCATCAAAAGACCTCACCTCAGGGGAACAAAAGAGATGATTTATTCTGAAGTAAATATAAATGACGGTGTCTGGAAACATGTATTTTGGTCTCACCAGATCTGGAACATGTATTTGGGTTTCCCCAGATCTAGAACATGTATTTGGGTCTCTGCAGATCTAGAACATGTATTTGGGTCTTCCCAGATATACTCTCTCAGCACAGAAACAGTTCATTAGGTTTCATAGCATGCACACACACACACACACACACACACACATATGCATGCGCGCACACACACACACACACACACACACACCAAAAATCATTATAAATATAAGCAATTAGAATACAAGGCAGAGACATCAGAAAGGCAGTTTACTGATGGATGGAGGAATCCATCTCTGCTACAGGAGGATGCTATATGATGACATTCCGATCTTTCAGGTAGATTCAAACTAGTGGTCTGCCAAGTTAGTAGATTTTAAAAGGATCCTATCTATTCGTTACAGGATGCTAGCTGAGACTCCGGGTGGGCAAGCAATAGCTATTCATGGGCTTAGGCTATCCCAAGGAAGAATAAATTTACTATTAGGCCCTGGATTAGCAATATTGAACCTATTCACCTTATTGCAGTAATAATTTGATAAACAGACTTTGCTTACACACCTTTTCAGGAACTCTCACGTAATTGTGGCTAGGCAGCTTTTCCTCTTATTGGTTTATTCTTGTATTATGTACTTTTCTATTGGGATGATAAAACACTATGGCCAAGGCAACTTATGAAAAAAGCATTTAATTGGGTCTATGGTGTCAGAGGCTTTAGATTTCAAAGTGGCAAATCAAAATTTCAGCTTTCAATGCATGCCTTTAGATTCAGTGCAAATTAATGTTTTTTTTAATAAATCATCACTTTCATATTTAGAAAATTTCGGGATATCGAAGATTATAATTCTGAAAAAAAAAAGAAAGGGAAATTTCAACATTTCCTCCATGGTTTTGTCCACTACACATTATGACCTCCCCCAACCATGTGCATGTGTGAGTGCATGTGTGTGTGTAAACTACATGAAGTTCATTTTGTGTTTTGTGTCATTTGATATTCCTTGGACTGGAGCCTGTCCTGAGGTGTGATCTTTGTGCTAGGTATCATAACACTGAAGAAAACTGACTTTCCTTCCCAAGCAGTAATCCTAGGCCAATAATGCTTCTGGTAGGGGATGATCCATGTTAAGATTCTGTTTGCCTTAGGATTGTGCATAATTTTATGATGTCTGTGAATTCGTATGTGAATCCCCATTGTTGTGTTCAAGAAATACTCTTTACTTAAAGTCAACTACCACCCCTGGCTACTACAATTTCTCTCCCTTCTCTCCTTCACTACCATAGGTCTAGGTATCTGTGTTAATTGTCATCTTTTGTAAAAAGTAACTACTATGGTGAAGACTGAGTAATGCCCCTATCTATAGTTATAGCAAAAAGTCCTTAGGAATCATTTTCATACTACGGCCATTTAGTGGTCTAATAGTAGTATGTTCTTTCCTTGGGCTTAAGACCTATCTAGACACAGGCTCTGGGATTGAACAGCAATGTTTTACATAAGTTTTGGAATTAAGCTCTGGTCCTCATTCTCATAGGGCAAGCACTTTATCCACAAGTTAACTCCAAAATCTATATGGTTTGTATTTCAAGCATTCCCCCTTTCTCCCTACGTTCAATCTTTGATGAAAAGGATGAAGTTGAAATTCGTAAAATTTAGGAAGACAACTGGGACCCCGGCAAACCAATCCCATCTTCTTTCTTTTCTGATAGTCCTAGGCCGGCAAATTCTTCTTCAGTAGCCCCTATGTCATGGAGTTTGGAGAGGTTCTTTGCCCCTCAAAAAGACACAGGTCTCGACTGTTACATTTGGATTAGGGATATGAAACTCTAGACACAAGACATATGGAATATATACCAGGTTTAGCACAATTTGATTCATTATTCTGAATTCTATGCTTCATCGTGGGAATGATACTTGTTCCTACCTAATTAAACTCTCGTTATTAATAGGGTTGTTGCAGGCAGAATGCCAAAACCTCGAGGGACATTCTGCTCACTCCTTTTTGGCCTTTTCTACTTTCCTGGTCCCATGATCTCATGGTAACACATTATGGTCTTTGTCTATCTATTTTCATTTCTTCTTCTTTAGATAAAAATTTTACTCTTATGATGAGTCTTCACTTTAAGAATTTTCTGGGATGCAGTGAAAGAGGGGAACATTTATTCCACTGCATAAAATAATATCAGAAACCTAAATTTTAAATGTCTGAATAAGCAATGCTCAAAGGGTAAGAGGAGGTCATAGAAATATATGGTCAGTAAGATGACATCTCTAAAACCCAACTTTTATTCATGGCTGTTTAAAATAATTTGATTATTACTGCTGCTCCTGCTTTCCATTCCATTATATACCACTACTGAGACAATAAATACTGTAATACTGTTTTTATTGACCACTAAAATAGGCTCAAAAGTAGCCTCCAAAGATGACTAGGCCTTAATCCACAAGATGAGTGGACAGGATATTTTACATAACAAAGAGAGTTCTGCGGATATAATCAAGAATTATGAAATGAGATCATCCCCAATTATCTGTGTGGATCTAGCATGATTGAGCGAGACTTTCTGAGAGCAGGAAGGTGATATATTATTGGAAAGAAAGACCTAAAGAGTGACAGTGCAGTCTTTGCCGACAGAGAAGCATACCACAAGGCTAAGAACCTCTGAAATCCAGGGGAAGAAACAGAAGGAGTTCTTCTTTTAAGGACTCCAGAAGGAAGAGCCCTGCCAACACAGCCACTTAGCCAGTGAAGCACAGTTTAGACCACAGCCTCAGGGAATAGGAGAGAAAAGTTTATATTGTTTTAAAATGATACTTTTGTCATAGTGTTATAAGGACAATAAGAGCAAAAAGCAAGTGAGAACACTTGTATGCCAAACTTTGGTCTGTGGACTTGGTGTACTTTTCAACACCCTAAGGATTCTGTGTTGACCTCACTTTAGAGGCTGTGCAAGTAGAAACATAAAGCAATTTCGAGAATGTATGTTTTCCATTGAAATATACTCATTTATTCAAACAGAAGTTTCATGTTTGGTTGAATAGATTATGTTTTAACCCATCTGAATTCCCTTTTATCTGTCAGTGTTCATCCAAAAAAGTCAAAGCAAACACAACTTTTTTTTTAATAGCACAAGTGATAAAATGCTGATACCTAGTAAACCTGAAGATCGAAAGTATCATCCACACAGAAAGATGCACAGGAAGTGATAATCTCAGGAAATATATAGATGGAAATAAAATGCAAAGCTGCAAACACCCACACGTGAAAGACCCAGCTATCGGACCACTCTAAGAAAAAAAAAATAACAGTACAGACTGCCGAATTCTATTTTGAAATGTGTAGAACGTTATTATGTCATGAAATATACATCTTTTACATTTCCCTTTTGACACATGCAGATGAAGAAGTTCCTGGTGTGATTGCCGTATGGAAAAGCTGATAGCTCCATGTTAAAATGTGAAAAGTGACAGCGATTCTTAAAGGAGAGAGAGAAAAAAAAAGAACCCTTCAGAATTCTGAATAAACGATGGCATGAACAGTGGGTGCAGACTTGATTAGCATAGACTTTATTATTTTCCTATCTTATCTGACAAAAAAAAGCCCACCTCTTCAAAATATCACCTACTCTGAATAGGAAAAGGCCAAATTCTGTGTTTTTGTGACAGATAATTAAAGGCAAAATAATGGCCTTTTCTACGGCCTTTTAGTTCTCTGTTAGTTTAGAAAAAAATGTCATGCCCATCTCATCAGTATACTGATGTTTTAGCATATACAGGTGCGTGAGTCTGTAAGTGGTCATGAGTTCAGATTTTCACATGAGCGATCATACTTCCTGCTCTGCTTAGGAAACACGGTGGCTAGAGCATAAGAGAGACCAGGGTATGGTTCTATAAATGAGGAGGTATTCTTTACCTCTATTTTCTGGTTTAAAAAGACACCGTGAATATGGTTTCGTAGCTAAAGATGGGCCATGGAGGTTTCCCAACTGCTAAGCAGCATTGTGTTGTGGAAGAACACTGACGTGTGTGGGAGGTATCTATGTCAGTAGTTTTATGCTTGATAATTAACATTTACAGGAAGAAATGAGTTAGATATAGAAATGTTAAACTTACTCTGGTGGAGCCAGACATCCTTGAATCTATTAGCTTTCACAAGATGGGTGAAAAATCACAGCAAATCAAGTTGCGGTAGGACTAAGCCAACCCTACCTTCACACCCGTACTAAGACTGAGCATGGCAATCAGCATGAAGAATAGGTTGCTCAAAGCCAGCCAATGAGTCAGGGACAGTTTTCTCCTCCTCCTAGTGCCAGGAGTCCCACAAAGAGACCCAACTATACATCTGTCACACATACATAGAAGGCCTAGGTTGGTCCCATACAGCCTCCCTGGTCATCAGTCCAGATTCTTGTAAACTCCTAAGAGCCCTGGTTAGCTGTCTCTCTGGGTTCCCTCTGATGTCCTTGACAACCCTGGCTTGTACATTCCCTCCTTCCTCCCTTTGCATGATTTTCCCAGGTTGGCCCAATGCTTGACTATTGATTTCTGCATCTGTTTCCATCAATTACTGGATGAAAGCTCTCTGATGACAATTGGGGTAGTCACCAATCTATGAGTATAGCAGAGCACTATTCAGCGTTAATATGTTGACAATTTTTTCCCCTCCTATTGTGATGGCTCTATACTAGGTTTCTGGGCCTTCCAGCCTCTAGGTCCTGGCATGCTAGACAGTGTTAGGGGTTGGCTCACTCTTTTGGTAATAGGCTAAGGTTAGACTAGTCATTGGTTGACCACTCCCACAATTTCTACATCACCCCTGATGCCACTCCCCCCGACCCCTGCCACATCCAATAGGCAGGGCAGAAGATGGAGACCTCAGACTTTCCCTAGCGTTTACAACCAAGTCAGTGCCATTGTGTTTTTCCTCCACTCATACCCCTTATCTCCATCACTCCTCCTTCATCAACTGTGACTCCAGCTCTTAATTTCTGTTTCCCACCCCTCTATTGGCCTTCCTATATGCTGTAAGTACTTTCTCAGAATGTCCAGACACAAAACAGCACGTAGGGAGAGGCAAAATAAACTCATTTCCTGGAACGCATTTCCTTTCCCTGGCACTTGTTTCTGTATCTCACATTCAGATTAAATTAGCCTTTCTGTTTCATCACTAGGAAGTGTCATTTAAAGCTTATTTCTTGCACGGCTCGTTCCTTTGTAAACCCTCAGACTGTTTTGTCTCATTTATCTTATTAGAAAACCCACATTTTTTCCTATATTCAGTTTTTCTTTAGCAAACAAATTATTCTCTGCACTTTAGAGAGAAAAGGATCGGTTCAGAGTGGCCCTTGTCTGATGCAATAGAGTAGCATAAGTGCATGAATTTGGAAAGAAAACTTCACTTGATACATATCAAGTGCTACTTAAGCTTTCACAAAAATATTGTCATTCCTTTTATTTTCATTTTCAAGCACCTATGTCTAACCGTTTAGCAAATGGCTATGTTGGATTTAAATGGATTCATTTCAACCATAGTTTTCTCTTGTTTGAAATTATTATATTTTATTTGAATATACTGTTTTATAAAAAAATCATACAGTAAAATAGATGGGAGAATAAGTATGGATCATATATTTCCAATATGTTTGAAATTATTTTCAATATTAGTGGTGTAATATTGAAAAGAAAAAAGGAAAAATGGTCTTGAATCAAGTCTGCATAGAAAGAATTCTAAGAAGGAAAGCCAAACTGATAATGATAGGCCAAGGAAGAGCCTAGAGGAGGGGCCAGACAGATGGAGAGTGTGTCAGACACACGAAATGGGATACAGGTAAAAGCCACAAACGTCAAGGCAGCACTTAGATTAGTAGAAATGAGTTAGTTGTAAGAGTTAGTTAGCAATAATCCTGAGATATTGGCTGAACATTTGTAATTTATATTAAGTCTCTGAGTCAGTTCTTTAAGAAGCGGCTGCTGGTTATTTGGGAGCAGGTGGTCAGGACAGGATAACTCTGCTTACACTGTCAGTAATACAAAAATGATAGGTAATTCTTTCTTTCAACAAATCATTAAGAGTTAATGGAAATATTCCCATTCCACTAAGGCAGGTTTTGCCAAAGCAGGTATTGCTTCCTCGTGTGACTAATGACTACTATAAATTGTAAAATGAGACAGAAATATATGCCACTTGAGACACAATGGAGTTTTAAAGGGAAAAATAATTCTTGAAAACCTAAATTGTTGTCTGCATGTTTGTATTTCCTACCAATATTTAGTGAATAAATGATGATAAAACTCTATTGGTTAAGGAAACAGCTATGCCAAATATATGTTATTCTAAAACTTATGAAGGTTTTTCTAATGTTAAATTCCTAATAAGAATGTTAATACATATCCTGGTTTAAATAAATATTTACTTTTTAAATCTTGGATTGATTCATATTTCCTCTTCTAGCTTGTTAAAATTCCAAATGCAAAGGCACAATGAAATAACGGGGTGTGTTTGGGTGGGGATGCAGAGACGATACTGTAAAATGCTTGCTGCCTAAGCATGATAACCTATGAATTTGATTTGTATTGCCCACACGAGACACTGAGATACAGCAGCATGAACCTGTAATCATAGTGCTTTGGAAACTGAGTTCCCTGACCAACCAGCTAACTTGTTGAACAGTGAGAGACCCTGTTTCAAACAAGTCATGGCAAATGGTATGAGAAAAATAACCCTTAAAGTGGCTTTTTGGTTGACAAATATAGTATTTCCATGGATATAAGCATTGGTTCATGCAACCACCAAAAGTACATGAAAAATGAAATGAAAGTTTCATGTTCAACTATATATATATATATATATATATATTTCTTACTAATTTTTACTATAAAATATTTATTATAAAAATATAAGAAATAGCTCTTGTGAATCAAAATTGAAATACATAAGTAACTTGGAACTTTTGGTAAAAATAATCTTTAAAACATTGATTTGTTTAAATTTTTTTGATAAGAACAATTTTTAATGACTGCTTTGGCCCCTTTTATTACTTCAAACTACTTCTTTTCTAAGATGTGTCAAACATTATACAACAACACACAACTAAATCTTTGCTAATATGATTGAATTCTTCATGTTATATTCATACTCCTGAGGAACCTATTTAGAGTTGAGAGGATTCTAAATAATTACTTTTAAAAAGCTGTCCATTCCTAAAATTACTTTGTAATTTTGTGCGGAGAGAGTTTCCATTAAAAACAGATCATACACTGTACTACCAAATTGGATTTTATTCCTTTAGATTTATTCCTGAGTCAGAGGCTGACATTCATCACAATCATCAAATTTATTCCTACTGCCTACAAATGATCCTGAGTTATTTTAAAATTAAATCTGTTCTAAAGAGGAAGATATTTATCAGCATTAAGGACATTTTCATACAATTTAGGAAAGAGAAACAATCTCCATGAAAAATGTTGCCGAAAAATTTTGAATAACAAAATTAATGACAGAATATATAAGTACCCTTAACTGAATAGATGCAGAGACAAAGATTTATATAATCTGAAAAGTTTTGGTCTGCTAATTAAAATTAAAGTCCATTGTTCTGAGTTATAATTCTACATGTAAACAAGACTAATTTCAATTATGTTATGTTTCAATCAGATAATTTACCTGAATTTGAAGTTAATCTATTGTGAGATTGTTGTGCTATAAAAATTATGTCCTACCACGTTAAAAATAAAATTTATCATTATTTATTACCACGTTATAGCTAACCATTCAGATATAGTCAGTGGAGGTATTAGAGTCCCAACTTTCAATCAGCACATATTAAAGTCAGTAGCTCCCTTATATTCATGAAATTGTTTCTGTTAATTAAGTTGTCCTTGGTAATCCAAGTGATAATATGTCAAATCCTTCATGTTTTACAATGACAGAATTAGGTTTCTTATATAATGTTTGAAATTACACAGCTCTTACAATTCTACCACAAGGTTAATTTGATTTTACAGTGGATACAGTTTCTACTGATAAAAGCCAATAGGCTCTATCTTCCTAGGACAGGCTGACTTATGATAATCACAGTTACATTCCTGTTAGACAAATATTAAATTTCAGACTTCACTCAGTTCTGTTATTACTCAAAAGGATATATATCTTTTAAATTCTTTCAAAAATATCCCAGATCTATCTGTGCTAAAAAAACAGAAGCAAATCTAATCAAATATGGGATATGATAAGATGCAGACTTATCTAACCAAATGCAGGATATGGTGAGGCACAGATATATCTAATCAAATATAGAATATGACAAGAAAGTCAATTGGAAAATTTATCACAAAAATGTGAAGAAATATCTCAGGTGTTATTGATATTTGCTGAAATGTGAAATATAATTAGAATATACATTGAAAAGACCTACGTTAGTTTAAAAGTGTATTAAAGCAGCATAGTATAATGATTATATATGTATATATGTATAAATATATGACAGCAGAGTATGTCATTATATAGAATAACATATGTAAAAGTAATAGTTTGACTATAGCTAAGCAAAGTATATAAATATATCTGAAAAAAGGAGTCACCACAAAGCTAAAATAATGAATTTTTAGGATACTAAGCTTTCACATAGCCAGAAAAATGAGAAAACCATTTATTTAAAATGCTTTCAGTGATTTTCCTATTTACCTTGCTAAAATTTTTAGCTGTGACAAAGTAGAGACAATACCCTGGGTTCTGCTCTACTGAACCCCATTTTTCATGTAAAAGAATTGTTTTGTGACAGATGGAGTTCGCACAGGAAGTGAGGGTGTGATCTAGAGTCTGTAGTCACGGGGGAAAGCATGCTGGAGGAATCTAGAGTCTGTAGTCACGGGGGGAAAGCACGCTGGAGGAATCTAGAGTCTGTAGTCACGGGGGAAAGCATGCTGGAGGAATCTAGAGTCTGTAGTCACGGGGGGAAAGCATGCTGGAGGAATCTAGAGTCTGTAGTCACAGGGGGAAAGCATGCTGGAGGAATCTGTTGTGAGACTTAAGTCCCTGACTCCTGTGCAGAGCTGTTCCTTTAATCATTTGCAAAGTATTTTGAAATAGGGTTCTTCAGACATCTCTTCAAAGGGACTGAAATTCAGAATCTCTTCAAACGGAGCGAGGAGGGAATCTATATGCCCAAGATTCCCACAGGTAATCCTGCTGAGGAATCAAATTTCCTAGGTGAATTTCCCAGGAACCGGCAGGGGTTTGTTTCAAGGGGAAAATGTTTTACTTTCAATCACACACGCTCCATCCAGCTATGCTGAAGTTTCTAAGAATCATCCTTTTCTTTGCTACTTTGAAAGAGCAACTGTTTTCTATAATTAGCACACATGCCCAAAATATAACACTTCCCAGAATTCCACACACCTTGGAGTTTTGTATTTTTGCTTTGTTTTGTGTTCAGTGAGGGACAGGCAGTGGAACAGACAGTACTTATCAACTTTCCGGGCCTTAGGCTAGTGTGGCCCTAGCACAGCAGCCTAACCACTATTATCCTTTCTTTCTTTTATATATATTAGGTTTCATTTTGCTTTCCAGCCTCAGTTATAATAGTATATGATTTGTACTTTAATATATAAACCTTGCTCGAGGACCAGAATCAAAGCTAAAGCCACAAGAGGTCAGGCAATGGTGACACACACCTCTAATCCCAGGATTTGGGAGAGAGAGTCAGATGGATCTCTGTGAGTTCAAGGCCAGTCTGGGCTACACAAGATCAATGCAGAAATAAATCCATGTGGTGGTGGCGTAGACCTTTAATCCCAGTACTAGGGAGTCATACACCCTTAAAACCAGCACTAGAGGGAATATAAAAGGAAAGGAGAGAGAATCTGTCAGTTTAGCCTACAGATGCCGAGCCCTGGCAGAGCTAAGACTTCTCTAGTGGTTTGGCTGCTTTGCTTTTGTGATTTTCAGGTTGAACCCTAATTTCTGTCTCTGATTTGATTATTCGTGCTAAAAACAGTTCTCCATCTCACCCTCCTCCCTCCCTACCACACAGCCTACCCCCCATCTACTCCTCCCAAATGATAAAGCCTCCCATGGGAGTCAACAAAGTCTGGCACACCTAGTTGAGGCAGGACCAAGCCCTCCCTGATTCATTAAGGCTGAGAATGGTATCTCACCATAGGGAATGGGCTCCAAAAAGCTAGCTCAAG
>JAQHUG010000011.1:10116681-10128483 GCA_028555095.1 Dicrostonyx torquatus
ATAAATAAAACAGAGGGAAAATTTTATCATGCTGGCAATTGGATGACTGTCAGAGTTGTCTGCACTGGAACATTTAAATTTAATTTCTGCTTTCCACGTATATATTAGTAAAAATTAGAGGAGTATGCAGAAAGGCCTCCTAGTCTAATCAATGACCTCTGTCTCATTGATTTTTTTTTGGAGTAAAGACTATTTTAGCTTAGAGCTCCACTTCACAGCCTATCATCACAGTAAGTCAGGGCAAGAACTCAAGGCAGGGACATGGAGGCAAGAACTGATTCAGGGGCCCTGTGTGCTGGCTTGCTCATCAGGGCTTGCTTAGTCCACTTTTTTCTAAAACCCCAGACCATCAGCCAAATGATTGAACCATCCACAACTTTTTGGACTTCTATCATTAATCACTAATTAAGGAAATGCATAACCTACCTGCCTACAGACCAGTCTTTTGGGAGCATTTTCTCAGTAAAGAGTCTTCCCACTGACTCTTGCTTACATCATGTAGACATAAACTAACCAGTACAACAGCCAACTGGGAACTAAGTATTCAAATACATGAACATATGGGACATATTTCTTATTCAGATCACAACAGCTTCTGACCTCCAAAGTGAGGAGATGATGAATCTGTGCTGTTTTGCTAACCGAGTCTGTGGCAATCTGTTCTTTAAACAGTGGATAACTAAATCAGATGGTTTCTTTGCTTCTTATTAAGAGTGGTCCTCTAAGGCTGGGACCTGTGACTTAGAATGTTCCTTTACACACTAATTCCCCTGTGCAGCTGTATGAACCAGCCGTGTGCAAGGCTCATGACTTTACCTCTGGCGCCATCACTCACTGGTTTTTCCTGGCATGAAAAGCAATACCATTGCCCTTGTTACCAATGGGAGATATTAGAACGGGAAACTAACTGAATAGGAAAGAGGCAGGCCTGTGGCACCTGGATTGTCTCTTGCCTGGAAGAATTGGAGGGAATCACCATGTGCACTGCTGTTGGTAGTGATGTTAACAATTACTGTATTAATTAACGGGGGATACCTGTTTGGTTGCTAATATGCCACCCATGCTATTATTGTGCAGATTCTTTTAATTCTTTATAACAGCCTATAAGGTTTGTGCTTTGCCTGCTTTGGAGCACAGGGAGCTAAAATAATCATTTGAAACACAGAATTAGAACCCACATGGGACAAGGCTGACACGAGATCGTGTACTTTTGAATCCACTGTAAACATTTTAATTTGGGTTATAGATCATAGCAGGGAGAATCTTTATTTTCACTTCTAAGATGAGGAAGATGAAGCCAACTAATCCATGAAAAAGCCAGTGGTACCTGTTAAGTGCCCATGCCTGATCTAACCACAGCTATGGTCCTAGCCTAGCATTATGATGGCGTTGAATAGAGAGGACAGACATCTAAGAACAGTGACTATGTGCCCTCCAGGGAAAGTGTTAGTGAGTGGTTATTTGCTTGCTTACTCCCCAAAGCAATGAAATGGGGTGTCACTGAAGTGTTTCCTAGATTTATTTCAGGTCCCACAGCTTGTGAGAGTGGGAACAATGCCAGAGCAAGACTGGCTCCTACTCTAGGCCTAAGAGGATATCAGAATTCAGTGAAATTAGTTTACTTGCCACTGCCTGTAGCTGTTCATGAGGTGGAGCTATTCTAGAACTCTGACTAGGATGGACCATCTACTTAGCATCCCAGTGTCTGAAGCACTCTCGCTCTTCACCAGCCACTGAATTATCCTGCCAGGACCTTCCTACTTATTGGAAGTTTAAATTTTCTAAAATAAATAAACTGAATTCTCAAAGAACTGTTGTTACAAAACAAGAACATAAAAGGACTTTGAGAGGTCTTTCTGCACTTAGATGCTAGCTTTTGAGAGAATGTACTTCAGCTATGTGTCTGTAGAGAGCCTGGAACAGATTCTGTTTTTGCGAGGATGACTCCTCTTTTTCTTCCTCCTTCTTCTTTTTGTCTCTGGTTTTGTTCTTGGTTTTGATCTTTGTCTTCTTTCTCTTCACCTGTCTACCTTGTACTTTTGTCCTGACTTAAATTCACAGAAATTCTCATCTCACATTGCTAATTTTGAAGCCATTCATCATTCCAAGTGATCCCTCACTAGAAGGAAGAGATAATGATTTATTGGACCAGAGACATTAAATAACTTGCCGTGTTCGCAGAGTTAAAAACTCAATGGACTTCCTCCCCCCACTTCCAGAACAGAATCTTCCACAATATTTTATAATGATTGTATCAGTGTATATTACGTGGAAAGATATTTTATTAGTTTGTTTTCTATTGTTAATAACCTGATATCATATACTACATTGTTTATGCAGAGGAGACATTTAATTCCACCTGTAGTTCTGGCAAAAGTTCAAAGGAACTGCATCCTGAGAAGCCTTTGTTCTATGTAGAATAGTAATTCTCTGTCCAGAGTAGTACAGAGAAAAACCGGGAGAGGCAGGGAGAGCCTGTATATGTTTGTTTTCATCCATTTGCTTTCCTTAGAATGCCACCTGTGTGCATTCATGGGCCTGAACTCTGATGACAGTATCTAATCCTAATCAATCTCAAGGACTATATCTAGACGTAACATAGATCAAATTTACACTGACATAATAAAATGGAGACTGCTGGGCAGTAGTGGCACAACCCTTTAATCCCAGCACTCGGGAGACAGAGGCAGGTGGATCTTTGTGAGTTCAAGACCAGCCTGGTCTACAAGAGCTAGTTCCAGCGCAGGCTCCAAAGCCACAGAGAAACCCTGTCTCTCAAAACCAAAAAAATAAATAAATAAAAATAAAATGGAGACTAAAGTTTACCTGCATTTCCATAGGGAATACAATCTGTTCACAACATTTTTATAAGAATATTTCTATTAAACAATTTTAAAAGTAGCCACAGATGGACAGGAATCTTTACCATCTGTACTTCTGACAGAGGGTTGGTGTCTGGAATACCAAAAGACCTCAAAAGACTAAACACAAAATAAACAAACAGCAAAGTTAAAAGTTCAGACAGGGAACTTAACAGGGAGTCCTACAATATTTTCCACTTGCTCCCACCACTGTGGATTGAATGATTTCACCACACTGCCCTGCCATGAGTTACTGAAAACAGACCCATTCTGTATCAGTCACAGAGTCAAGGATGACAGAGCAAATTGACTTTCTCCGTTAAATTTTGATAATAATCCAGAGTTGTTTTAGATAATCCTAAAAGACCTCCACTTTAAAATTAGAGTATATTATCAACAGCACTGGATTTTAATATTTAATATGTTAATCAAGAAGTACATATATTATTTTACTGAGTTGCAATTGGAATATTTTAGGTTTTCAAGCTAATTAATTTTGTCATCTCATATGTTTTATTCAGTGAAATTAGATGATCATTCTGAAAGGAGCTAAGACCAAAACCATTATCAAACTGTCAAAGAGGTCTATGATAAAGAGAATTATTAAGGACTTCTGTTTAATTAGTCAGACTCAGTGTGGATTTGCTTTAGACAAAAATATTGCTTCCTTTAGGCATAACTGTTCTTCCTGGATGGTTTCTTTTATTTTGAGGCAGAAAAAAAGAGCTAACTTCTAGGTAATTGTCCAGATGTGAACTTCCAAGTAAGGATTTCATATATATAAGGAGCATTTCATTAACACAATTTATAGATACATGAATTCTGTATATCTGTATTAGACATAACATCCCAGGAGACCCTTTATCCTGCAATGTCTAATAAAATAAATGACCAAAAGTAAAGAAAGATTCTATATTGATCATGTTCTGAGTTTGGTTGATATTATGATTCTAAGTCACTGATCTAGAGAATATTAAACACTGTATATTCTCCAAGTTGTTTCATTATCCTAAGTTTTATGTTTACTTTCTCAGTGTATATTCTGGTAGCCAGTTACCCATCCAGGCAGACTGCCATATGTTTACCTATTTAGCATTTGTTTAGCATCTGCTTTGTGCCAGGTCTTACGATAATATTGACGTCTAAAACAAAACAAAACAATCTGCACATTACTCATGAGCTCCAAATGAAGGCATGGCTGTTCAACATCTCTCTTCATTGCTGCTTTTTTTTTTCCTGTTTGGCATCTTCAAAGGTGATGTTTCTCTGATTTTCCTCTCTGCTTCTTTATCCTTTGTGTATAGGAGGTCTACTGATTTTTTTTAGTTGATCTTGTATCCTGCCACTTCACTGAAGGTATTTATAAGCTGTAGAAGTTCCTTGGTAGAGTTTTTGGGCTCACTTATGTACACTATCATAACATCTGCAAATAATGAAAATTTGACTTCTTCCTTTCCAATTTGAATCGCCTTAATCACCTTATGTTGTATTATTGCTATTGCTAGAACTTCAAGCACTATATCAAAGAGATATGGAGAGAGTGGACAGCCTTGTCTTGTTCCTGATTTTAGTGAAATCGCTTTGAGCTTCTCTCATTTAGTTTGATGTTAGCTGTCAGCTTGCTGTATATTGCCTTTATTATATTAAGATATGATCATGTATCCCTAATCTCTCTAAGACCTTTATCATAAAGGGGTGTTGAATTTTGTCAAATGCCTTTTCAGCATCTAATGAAATGATCATATGGTTTTTTTTTCCTTCAGTTTATTTATATGGTGGGTTACATTGAAAGATTTACATATGCTGAACCAGCCCTGCTTCTCTGGGATGAAGCCTACTTGATCAAAATGGATGATTTTTTGATGTGTTCTTGAATTCGGTTTGCCAGTATTTTATTCAGAATTTTTGCATCGATGTTCATTAGTGAAATTGGTCTGTAATTCTCTTTCTTGGTTGTGTCTTTGTGTGGTTTAGGTATCAGGGTAAGTGTAGCTTCATAAAATGAGCTTGGCAGTGACCCTTCTGTTTCTATTATGTGAAATACATTAAGGAGTATAGGTATTAGCTCTTCTTGAAAGTTCTGGTAGAATTCTGCATTAAAACCATCTGGTCCTGGGCTGTTTTTGGTTGGGAGGTTTTTGATGACAGCTTCTACTTCCTCACAACTGTTTGTTGAATAAACTGTCCTTTGATGTCCTGTTTATTATGCTTACAAAATATTATGTTCACATTTATTTAATGAGGTTTGTAAAACCATAGTTCAACTGACAGAATGGACCGCAACAGTAATTGTTTAGTATTATAACATGGGGCAAAAAATCATTCACTCACTGAGAGATGAAAATTTAGGTGACTGTTTAGGGTTTTCATAAAAGCTTATATAACTTAACAACTTTTGTAAATTTTGCATTTTTTATTCATTTTAACTCAGTAACTAAGATTTCACTAATGAAAATTATGCTAAAACTTTGCTTCCAATTGTTTTTAAATTATTGCTGATTTTGTTTTTGTTTTCTCTCTGTTTTTAGGGTTTGAATCAACGTGTGATATGAACCAAAAAAAATTTTAGTGATATTCAACTCAAATATTTTTTGGCATAATTTATTTTTGAAAGTTTTGCGATTAATCTGTTACATTTTAACACACTAGCCTGTTTAATTCTCCTTCTAGCCACACTTTAATTTTCTACTATTGATAAGTTTCTTTCCCACTTATATGATGCTTGTTTTCTTTCTGATTTGGTTTTGTGAACCACTTAATTTAATCAGACCTCTCTCAATGTGGGCATGGGTGGAGCTACAGAACAGAGTTCAGACAACTCACCAATGGCATCACCACTGTATACATTAACTTTTCTCATTCTCAGGAGCCTTCAGTAGCCAACAGATCTTAAGAAAGGGCTTAGACAGGTCCCGTGACCCCAGAACTCCATCGTCGATTAGAGGATGAGAAACTGTCTTGTTTAGGCAGTAGTCTAACAGCTGCAGAGTCTCTGAGTTCGTCAGTCCTATTTCCGTGGACATGCTGTATCCAGAAGTCAGCAATTCACTGCGCTCCTCCCCATCATTTTACAGTGAAAGCTGAACACATCTTTGCAGTACCTGAGCTAAGCACTATAAATATGAATATATATATATATATATATTTATATATGACTCATTCATTACATTTATTTTGACAAATATTTTCTCCAGTTCTGTGAGTGATTCACTTTCACTAGACTTGAATATTTTAATAAACAGATTAATTTTTTGAAAAGCAAAACAAAACAAAAAAGAAATAAAGACACATCCATTAATGGAAAACTTCATGCATACACTACATAATTCACTTATTGTGGTTAACATAAAAAAATCTGAATCTGTACTTGATGACTTTAAGAAAAATATACAATCTGGTTGATAGCACTTGACCTAATCTGCCATATGAGGATATCTGATAGTTATTTTTCTGTGTTTTAAAAATATTTTTAAATGAAATAGAACTGAAGCATTCTCTTCCTTCCATTCTTCTTTTCAACTCCTTGCAGATACCTTACCTTCAAACCCTTCCATGCCTCCCCACTCTCATATTGATAGCTTCTTTTTTTAATTATACTTGTTAGATATACATACGTATGTGTGTGTACAGTTTTCCAATGTGTATATAATACACACAATACACACAGGCACACATATGGACAACCTACTCAGTCTTGTTTTGATGGTGATGTACATATAGGTTCAGGTCTGATTAGTTTGAAGTGATATGCCAAGAAGGACGCTCATGCTTGGGAGAGTCTGAGTCTCCTTCTCTCAAGAGTCAACAGTTTTCTGACTTTCTTTTGTCTCAGGGTGGGACCTCATGAAATCATCCGTCTGTATTTGCATTGATGTTGTGATAGTTTCAATCTTCTTTCTGCAGCTATTTCTAGGACAGTCTGTTTCATAGCAGACTTCCTAGTATTCTCTCCCTCACAATCTTTCTGTTCCCTCTTCTGCAGAGTTTCCTGAGGCACAAATGCAAGGCTGTGATGTAGATTTGTCTATTATGTCAAGGCTTTGTGACTGTTTTGCTTAAATAAGCAGATGTGATCATTGTACAATATTGGTAATATTTTACGTAGGGTTCAAGTAATAAATGCATCTAGTTTTCATCAGACTTAACCAAAGTATGGCCTTTAACAGTTTTCCAATGTGTATTAGATTGATGGGTGGGGTAGTAACTTTATTTTTACACACTGGGAAAGAGGCAGAAAAGGGCATAATCTATCTATGTAGCCCACAGTAGCCTCAGACTCATGATCTTCCTGCTTCATCTTTCACAGTTCTGGTATCACAGGTACATTTCACAATTCCTGGCATTGTGAGAGTAACTTGATAGAATGGGAACTATCAGCCTTCTTAAAGAGTTGTCCTGCACAGATCTATTCCAGAGTCATTGAGAGACTCCCCAGGACTGCTGTGTAATGTGATAGGCTGCCCCAAATTCAATCTAAGAGAACTGAAAAGAACTGAAAACTCTATGAAACTGACAGTTTATTAAGACAAATTTTTCTATCTTCTAAGTAATATATAATAATTTTAAATTTCCCAATGATATTCTCATTATATAAAGTCCAGAATAGAGGTTTCATGGAGCAACACCTCAGAAAAAATCCCTCTGGGAATTTTATTAACGTTATTTCACTCTCAATTGGAGCTCCAAATTCTTATTTCATAATGTTTCTTATCATTTCACAGTCTTGCACCTGCTCTGTAGTATACTTTATATTTTCAGATAAATAATTGAAATCTTGTTCCCCCCATAACTCAAATGCCTTAGTCTCCAGATATCAATGAGAAATACAGGAGGAAAACCTAATGCTACATTTTGCTACACTGAATCCTGTTCATAGTAAATCATGACGCATATTATGTCTGCATTGTTTTTCCAACATATTTAAGATCTACTTAGAGAAAATTAAGCACAAAATATCAGCAATAATAACATAACGCAAAAATAAATATTATTCATTTCTAGCACACAATAAATACATGCTTACATGCATGCATATGAAGCAAATTAATAAAGAGGTATTTATGACTTACCTTGGGCCTGGAAATAAAGAGCTGTTAAATATATCCTGATATCCTCTTAAATTTTTCTTGTTTATAGTAAGCTACATCTTTCTATCTTAGGTGTTCTCAAATCTCTTGGGAAATGCCATGTCTAGAGTTAATAGTAACTCCTCTCTTTCCCCTTATCCTTTCCTTTGATCTATAATCTGCCCTATGATGATTTCATCCATGTAGTGTAGATCAAAGCATACACAAAAATTTATAAAGTATTTGAACAGTAGATTTCCCTATAGCATAAATGTTGCATGATACATGGACTTTTTATAGTTTATGATGTATATCTGGTAACTTTTATCACTGAAGACCTGCTGATCCATTCAGAAGCACATTCAGATGAAATGTGGTTTTGTATTGTGCTATTTGTTAGAAACTATATAATACCTGCCTGTCTTTATTCTGGTGAATATTACAAGTTTGATTCATTAGATCTATGGGACTTTGAAGTGATAATGGTTTTTCTGCTATGAAATAAATTCAGTAAATTAGGAATATTTCTATTATTTGGATTATCTTCTAAACCATCTGGTTTTCCAAACGTGCAATTCTTATAGGATATATAGTACTTTCAACCATAGTGCTTTTACTTTTTCAAGTGACAAGCTTATTAATTATCTCTTGGTTATTCTTTAATATAAAAATTCATCAACTTAAAAGGGTTTGATGAACTTCAAACACCTATAATTACTTCTGTCATTGATGATTACATTTCTCCATCTTACAACAGGTCCCCTCGCCATATAATAATCAAAACACAAAACATACAGAATAAAGAAAGAATATTAAGAGCCGCAAAGGAAAAGGGGCAAGTAACATATAAAGGTAAACCTATCAGAATTACACCTGACTTCTCTATGGAAGCCATGAAAGCAAGAAGGGCATGAATATGTGTGCTACAAACACTAAGAGACCATGGATGCAAGCCCAGACTACTATACCCAGCAAAGCTTTCTTTCACCATCGATGGAGAAAACAAGATATTCCAAGATAAAAACAAATTTAAGCAATACATAGCCATAAACCCAGCCTTACCGAAAGTACTAGAAGGTAAACCTCATTGAAAGGAAGCAAACAACACCCATAATAGCACAGACATCTAGCAATCCGCCACCAGCACAACTCATAGTAGGGAAACACACAAACCCTACAACTAAAAAAGAAAATAACCGGAATTAACAACCACTGGTCATTAATATCGCTTAATATCAATGGTCTCAACTCACCTATAAAAAGGCACAGGTTAAGAGAATGGATATGAAAACAGGACCCAACATTTTGTTTTTTACAAGAAACACACCTCAATCACAAAGACAGACATTATCTCAGAGTAAAGGGTTGGGAAAAGGTTTTTCAATCAAACGGTCCTAAGAAACAAGCAGGTGTGGCTATACTAATATCTAACAAAATTGACTTCAAACTAAAATCAATCAGAAGAGATGGAGATGGACACTTCATATTCATAACAGGAAAAATTCATCAAGAGGAAGTCTCAATCCTGATTATCTACGCCCCTAATATAAAAGCACCCACATATGTAAAAGAAACTTTACTAGATCTCAAAGCACCCATCAAACCCCACACAATAATTTTAGGAGATCTCAACACTCCTCTCTCACCAATGGACAGGTCAGCCAGACAGAAACTTAACCAAGAAATACGGGATCTAACAGATGTAATGAATCAAATGGACTTAATTGACATCTATAGAACCTTATTTTCTTTAAGTCTTCTAAAGTAGGCTGATTTACATTCTGAAAGGAGTCATTTTAGTCATCTCTTCTCATTTTTCTGGGTTTCCCTTTGTTGTATTACCATGTTTTCAGATTATGCTCCTAAGTGAAACTGAGGGGATTTTTCATAAGAGTGGATCATTGGTTGTTTAACCTTGACCACTTTGGGGTCTTGAGACACTATTGAAATGTTTGCCCAGTTTTACTACAGGAAATGTGTCTTTCAGGTCCAGCTATGATCAATTCAAACTACTATACTCTTCATAGCTGACTCAGAGTGTGTCCTAGTTCCTATCATCTCTCCTGCTAGCATATGGATCTTGTAGTTTACCTACCATATAGACTGATAGTTTGTCTTTAATTGCAGATAATTCAGCCTTCTGGTTATACATTGCTATGCAGTTACAAATACTCCTTTTGATATTTTATCTTTGCTTTGTGTCTTTCTGCTTCAAACATTATGAAACATTGTACAATAACTAACTCCACTTTAGAATTAGTACATCAGATTCTTGAGATTTTTTATTAACTGTTTGTTCACCTTTTTCTGCAATGCTCTTCATCCTTTCCCATATATAGTTTGCCTTTCTGGAATTTCGGTTTGTGTAGGCCTCTCGTTTTCCTTTATCCTAATCTGAAATATAATGAATAAAGTTTTATTGATGCAATTCAAACTTAAGATGGAGGAAGGGGTCAATTAAATCACAATTTTAAAAAATAAGAGATTTTAACTTATTCCATGTGCATGGTGGGTGATTATCTAAACAAAATGTTCTTGATTTTCTTGATTTTTCAGTTTTTGGACCATAAAGGCATAAGTTAGGCCATCAAATATTTCATAGAATGTGGAAATGTATTTATAATACAAATCCAAAAATTTGTTTACAGCGGCTGAAACGTTTCAAAACTATCATTGAATTATTTACATCAAATACTAGTCTTTTGCATATTAAACATTTGAAAAAATAACAACCAATTTTGTGTCAGAATCTGAATTAGGACAGAAAACTAGCAACTCTCTTCTTTCTTCTTCCCATGTTCTGAACAACATGAAAGAAATTAAATAGAACAATCTATAAAGAGAAACCGGAGTTCTTATCATTGAGCATACTGATCCATGGGTATATAGACATGAAACAGTAATGATCTGTCCTCTTTCTGAACTCCAAATTTTTATAAAATTATGAATTTTATGAATTTTTACTGTTTTGACCAAGTGAAATCAGGACATTGAAGAAGCCAATTTATGTTTTGTGGGTACTGTCTAAGCTAATGTCATGATCATGTGTTAAATATTTGAAACAGAAAAATTACTCTCTCCTGAGAGAAGCATGGTAGATAAAGTGAAATGCCAAAAGCACTAGTACTTCTTTCATTAAAAACAAAAATAAATAAATACAAAAGAAGTTGTATTTAGGAATATAAATTTAGATGTTTATACATATATGCATGCAATAACAAAGATGAGACAATAAACTTGAAAGAGACCAAGGTCAGTAGGGTTTAAAGGGAAGGTTTGGAGAGTAGAAAGGAAAGAACATTAATTATTATCTCACAAATATTTAAAAAGAAAAATGAATATTGATTTAAAAATAAAATAAAAGTGATGGTGTAGCTTTGGCATATTGAGTAAAAAAGAAAACAGAAATATGAGGTCAGAAAAGATGAAATAACAAGGTAAAACTTGAAGTAACACACAGTAGTTGGTTTTTATATTATTTTCTATTGCTTTTCTTTAATAACAATCTAATAAGAGATATTGAGAAGAGGCCATTACCAAACAACTCCAAGTAGATAAGTTGTACATATATTTTAATTTGTTTATTTTGTTCATTTTTCTGTGTTTACATTTACACCACAGTTTCCACTTCCTCCTCTTTTCCCAGTTCCACTCCCTACCCCACCCACCCCATCCACCGCTTTTCCATTTCTCTTCTATAAATGTCAGGCTTCACGTGGGTATCAAATAGTCATGGCATATCAAGCTGCAGTGAGACTAGCCACCTCCTTTCTTATTAAGTCTGGATTAAGCAATCCAGTAGGAGGAAAGAGTCCCAAAAGCAGGCAACAAAGTCAGAGACAGCCCCTGCTCCCACTGTTAGGAGTCTCAGAAAA
>JAQHUG010000011.1:10132986-10147261 GCA_028555095.1 Dicrostonyx torquatus
CATTTAGGTTGTTTCCAGGTTCTGACTATGACAAACAATGCTGCTATGAACATAGTTGAGCACATGTCCTTGTGGCACGATTGAGAATCCTTTGGCTATGTACCCAAAAGTGGTGTTGCTGGGTCTTGAAGAAGTTTTTTTTCCCTAATTTTCTGAGAAATTGCCACACTGACATCCAAAGGGGCTATACTAGCTTACATTCCCACCAGCAATGCAGGAGTGTTCCCTTTACTCCACAACCTCTCCAGTATAAGTTGTCATCAGTGTTTTTGATCTTGGTCATTCTTACAAGTGTAAGTTGGAAACTCAGAGTTGAAGATTTTGTTTTGGTGTGGTGTTGCATTCCCTCCACTGGGACACATGCTCGGTTACTGAAAATGGCTGATTCATGCTCTGTATCTCTTACTGTTAGGAGTCTTAGTCCCAGGAAACCTTATATATTTCTGGGAGTTTCCATTGCACTAGGTTTTTAGCTCTTTCCAGTGCTAGTTCTGGTTCCAGTCATCTCTCCCAGTACTTTCTCCCTTCAACCAGATCCCTTCTATTCTTAACCCTATGCCTATATACAGACTAATACCCCAGTTCATTGGCGAAGTCTTTTCTATCTCCCCTTCACAATGGGATTCATGTGTCCCCTCTTGAGTCTTCCTTGTTTTATAGCTTCTCTGTGTCTATATACTGTAGCATAGTTATACTCTGCTTTTCCAATTTTTTATTAAAATTAAATTTATTCAATTATTGACAACTAGGGTGGGATCAGGGCCTCTCTAGAATCCTGAATTGGTCATCTCCTGTATCAGATTGATGACTGCCCCAGTGGTCATCAGAGAGCTTTCATCCAAGAATTGATAGAAACAGATGCAGAGATCAATAGCCAAGCAGTGGTCTTTGCTCAGGTATCCTTTACTTTTGAACTGACAAGTATATCTGGAGGATCATGGATAAAGCTGATGAAAAGTAATTAAATTACAGGGAAAACAAATTAAATACATTATTTAGAACTAAATAGTTTGTAATTAAAACATTATGATCATATACAAATAATCAGCGTGATGGTTGTCTACATTCTACTCATCAGAAAGTACAAAAATAACCTGAATCAAAGCTGAAATTAGTTACTCTATTAAAAATTAAATAGGAAAGCTATTGGGAAGACAAAGACAGGCACTCCAATGATGTGTCCATATTCTAGGACTCAGGGAGTCACCAGAAACTGGAAAATCTAAAAATTAGACTTTTCTTTTTTATCCCACCTAAAAGTTTATTTGATATGTTTGACTTTTAGAACTGTGAGGAAATAAAATTCTGCAATTACCAGCCACTCATTGATGATAATTTTACAGGGGCCTGAATATAAAATCAGCACATCATCCAAAAATTGAGTCTTGGTGGATGAATTAATATCTGTTCTAAAATTTGAAAAGTACCTTATATTTATGTGTGGAACACAATGTCCTAAGATTTCAACTATTTTACTTAATACAGTATGTGGTGACTTTTCTATGTTCACAGATATAAATTAAACATCTATATCAATAGCTGGGGTTAGGTTAAGATCTTAACACATGAAATGAGGTTTTAAAAATCAAAAGAGTGAAGTTCTGTTTGTCCCTCATTTATTCTTTCCTCTCCTCTCTCAAAATATATAAAGTATAATTTAATTTTAAATGCTTTAAGTATTCATTTAAGAGTTATTTAGGTATATTAGTATGAATAGTTAAGCTACAGTCACAACTATCTATAGAACTGCACCACTTCACTAATCAAAACTGAAACTCTTTACTTAATGGGCAATAGCTCTCCATTCCCTTCTTCACAATGGGTTAATAAGATATGAGTTAGCCATATGCTAAGCAATGTTCCAAGTCACATTCTATGGCTTTCTCTATAATTTTAACCCTGTTTCTCCTCTATCTACCTATTCTCAATTTCATACAAGTACGTAACTGACACACTATTAGCAAAAAGTAAGCCAGCATTTATGAAGCAAATAAAGTATTTTGTTATGGGATGGATACCTTGTAAGTATAAAAAAACAGTTTAGAAGGACATAACTTTTAATGCAAACACTTTCTGATGTTTACAGCCACTATAAACCTGGTAGGATAGAATGATATTAAGAATAAGTGGCATACTTTCAGATTTTTTATTTCTAAAAAACTCCTGAATATTTGATGGCAAAAGGATTCACACTTTTCATTCTCTAATGCAACTGGGGTTTCTAATATATCCCAAGTCTGGTCCTGGCATGATGTCTCTAAATCAGCGATCTTTACTGCAAGAACACCCAGAACACAACCAACATATATCTCTCAAGGCTTATAACTAGTGTGCAATATTTTTACTGTAATACGGAGGCTGCTTCTTTGATTCCTGGACTCCCAGCAGCCCAGACCCAAAATAATCACATTTGCAATACTGTTTATCCAATAGTTTAAGCATATTTCTGGCTAACTCATATCTCATCAACCCATTTCCATTAATCTGTGTATCACCATGAGACTGTGGCTCACTAGGTAAAGTTCCTGTGTCTGTCTCTAGTGGGGCTACATGGCTTCTCACTCAACTCTGGCCAATCTCTCTATACATAACTCTTTCAGCCTGACTATACTCTGCTAAGCTATTGGCTGAAAGCAGCATCTTCTTTATTCACTAACCAATAAAAGAAACACATAGACAGACTTTTTTGTGGGTCTTGCATATCCAGTTCATACAGGATAGCATCAAGCAGTCTAGGCAAGAGCAGTTTCTTTCCCAAATGGCTAACCAACTCCATAAGGAGCCTCTTTGATGACCATTTTTTTTCTTGAAGTAATTGGTGCTGCCCGGAGTAGATGTGTCTCATGTCATGAAAAGTCCTAAGTTTCTAAAACATTTAAATCTCATATTTTGTTAGTCTTTGAAAGGTTTGAAGAATACCTATCTAACTGAAATATATTTTGTATATCTAGAAAACTTAACTAACATGACTAGAAATTTGACTATTGAAGATGAGTATTATTAACCTATATTTCTTAATTATACATTATATTTTAAAATGAGCTTCACAAACACAATACCTTAATCAAGAGCATAAATATACATATATAACAATATTGACCTTAAATTTGAAGCAATAGAGCAAGATCCATACCAATGCAAATCTCTATAGGATAGGCTCCTTTAAATGTAAACAAGCATTTACAAAAAATATTTGGGAATATGGATGTAGCTGTGCAATATTTTCACTACTTAGAATTTGAATTCAGGGTCACCTGCGACTATGTCTACTTTTTTTCTGTTCATCAAATAATCTCCAATGGAGAAAAAAATAGCTTGAAAAGAGAAGCAAATTTAAAAAAATCTTATTGGCAATCTCAAATCATGAATGTATTGCAAAAGTATTAAAAACCGGAAAGACAGTGAATGTGAGCACAGTTTGGGAGTAGGTAGGAGGATTCCACACTCACAGAGAAAACAGCCGTTTCTGCATTTCACATTAAAGGATTATATAAACCTACACCTATAGACTTTTCTTTAATCATGTTTTTGGTTTTTAAGCACTGTAATAGATTTTCACACAACATATTTGTTTATTAATTTGATTCATAAAATATGCTCTTGTTGACACTGTAGGTATGATGTTAAGGTCAGTGAAAACATTTGAATAATTTCCAAGTATACTGGACATGAAAAAGTTGTTGGATTTTGTATACAAGAAGCAGGTGGAGGAAAAATCTAGTTAAAACAATGGTAAAATGGAAATAAAATCTTCTCAAAGGCTACCTTGCCTTTGGGGAAGGCCACTTAAGACCCAAACACAGAGCATAAAGGTAATAGTTGTGGTGGTGGTGGAATTGTTCATGATGTATATGTTTAAAGTGCCAACATAACAGAGCAGATATGTTATGTTGCAAGTCTTTCTCTGTCCTTCTAGCCAGATCCTAAATCATGACTTGGAGGCTTAATATTAATTAAGAAAGCTTGGCTGATAGCTCAGGCTTGTTTCTAACTAGATCTTACAACTTAAATTAACCCATTGTTATTAATTTACTTTCTGCCTGGTGGCTTTATGTCTTCAGTTCCATATTGCCCATCTAGCTTGCTGTGTGTCTATTGATATCTCCCCTTCTTCTTTCCAGCTTTCTCTCCCCCCACCAATTCCATTTAGCTATTGGCCATTTAGATTCTTATTAATCCAATAGTGACAAGTTTTCACAATGTACAAAAAGATTCTTCCACAACAATTTTACATGTGGCATTATTTGTATTTTAAAATGTATAAAACATCTTTGCTTTTCAAACATAGAGTGGATAAATATGAGTTCCCAAGGGGATCATTCTAAGACATTCACCAAACATCTTACATTTTTAGGATAATTCACATTTCTCTTTTAAGGCAATATTTTAATTTTGTTTCTGATCATATAATATTTGTCAACTTGAAAGGAGTAGCTTTTACACATTGCGTTCTTAATGCAGAAAGATAAACGAGCAATGAGAAAAATAAAGAATACAGTTGAGCTTTTAGCAAGACTAAGGTAGGGGAATATTAGAAACAAATGCAATCATTTACAGACTTGTGACCCAAATTATGGGTCTGAACATTTGAGCTTCTGCCTGAACTCTGTGCCATCTTTTTCCCTCATACTGGGAGGTCTAGAAGAGAGAATGCTCATTCTTTATTTGTGTGGTACTGGGCACATTATAAGCATTACACATTTACTAAGCTTCCCTCCTTTCCCACTGATTTTCTTTTATTTCCCTCCTAAATGAGATAGGACATTATGTCACCTTGGGGTAGTTATAATGACCACAAGTGCTGATACTGCTGATGGCAGAAGTAGCACCGGATCATGGATGATGTGACCCCCATGAACATGACTTTAGACTCCCGTTGGGCCTGCTAATACGGTCTCTGCCTGAGGAAAATGAGTCCCTTGGTGAAAGACATCCTGGTTCATAATCTGATTAGAAACTGTCTCGTGGAGTGGAAATGTGACACTAGGGGATTTCCTTGCTAGTCTGTTGAGTGAGAATTGATAGGCTTCTTGAGAAACTGTATGGAATGTGATTCTATACACAATTTAACCATATTCTATCTTGACTGTGTGTTGTTAAAACTTAGGATTTCATGAGAGAATTGAAAGTCATACATGCAAATTGGGCAAAGTCAAATATATGTCATGACTAAGACCTGCTCTATAAGAAGTACTCAAATTTTCAGTGAGCACCACTGTGTTCTCTTTATACAATTTGTCAAGACAGTGTGAGCTTTTAAATTTCCTACAATTAAGGGGTAGGGTCCTTGGCAGTTGGACCAGGACTTATTCCACGTGCATGAATTGGCTTTTTGAAGCTTATTCCAAATGGTGAGAAACCTTATTCAGCCTTGGAACAGTGGGGAGGGACTTGAGTTTGCTTTAACTGGTATGCCAGACTTTGTTGACTCCCCAATGGAGGCCTTACTCCATCTGAAGAGTGAATTTTGGGTAGGGGTATGAAAGGAGGATGTGGGGGAGGACAGGAGAAAAGTAGGGAAAGGAAACTGGGGTTGGTATGTGAAATAAAAAAAAATTAGATAAAACAATTTTGAAATATAAATAAATCCTAAAATAAAAGAAGTCAATTATAAAAAATTAAAAAGAAACCAAGGATGCTCTCAAATATTGTCCTAAGATCAGCAGGCATGGATTTATGTTTTGGGGGGGAGCAATTTTATGTTCCACAGAGAGTGGAAGACAGGAAAGGAACAAAATGGCTACACTGATTATTCAGCCTTCTGCCAAGAATGACAATTCAGTACAGAGAGTTGATTGGCTCCTTATTATTCTGGTGCTTATGAATTCTGCGTGTGATATGCAAATGATAAGTGTTTTGTGTAACTGTGAAAACAAAACTATTCTTTTTCTGCTATTACTTTATTGTAGAAATACTCCTATGTATGACTGGAAAGATTTTAATTTTTTTTAGTGGTTATGGATAATAGATGATCATGTACCTATATATAGAAAACCAATACAACTTTATTGTAAGAACTGTAATCCTATTCAGAATTAAATTTGTTCTCAAAAAGTTTTTGAGCAAGGTTTAAATCATTGTAAAAGAACAAATGAACTTTGAAGTTGAGTTCATTAAACAGATATATATATATATATATATATATATATATATATATATATATATAAAACATTGTCCTTTGGTTTTAGAAAGATAACTCCTGTATAACAGGCTCTCTAGAAAACAAAACTGTAAAAAAAAACCCACTATAGCCTTAACAAAGGTATTTTCCCTAAATTTTCTAAAAACTAGAAGATGAAATTTGGAATCTACATGTTGTAAAGACTTTTGCTATGAGACATATATATGCATGTCATTTGTTCAGCTCTTGGGCATTTTTAATTTGTTTTCTGCATCAAATGGTAGGATAGATTGTACATACAAGTTAAACATGCTGCCTGACCTAAGGAATGTTGTGACATACAAAGAGATGCTACTATCACTATGATAAAGAACATGTAGAAAATAAGCTAAGTCTTTATTACATAATTTAAATATTGTTGCAATATTGGACATAAAATCTGTAAGTTGAAATACACACACATATAACTTCAGGAACTATGACACAGTTTTTAAAGCCTTCCTTTTACATTTGGAAAGGTTTATTTTTATTTAAATACCTGAACTATCACTGTAAACTTTCAATACGTAATATTCTAGAAGAGAACCTTTTTGAGATGCTAGAATAGTTTGTCCAGTTTGCACAGTAAAACCATGATATGCTGGCTTCATTTGGAACCTACCGGGTGCCTATAATTTTATAACATTACAAATATATAATAATTAAAACATACAGCATGGTAAACAGCTCACAGATGTTTGGTAAAATAATAGGAGTTTACTTTCCAGGATGAGGTAGACATTAGAAAATGAAAGCCAGTGCTACCTGGCATGTGGCCTGGGAGGCCAGCCCATGGCTGCCAGACAAAGAGAATGCACAAAAAGTCCCAAAGCTTTAACACCATGCTGTCAGAAGCCTTATAATTCTTTTCTTAACTCTATAATTTTACAATCAAAATGTTGAACAGATGAGATTTGTAACATGAAATGTATAAATGGTAAAACTACTAAGCCTATAATAGCACACTGGACATTCTTTGCTAGTGCATTCTGGAGCATCCCAGGACCTAAATGATTTAATTATGAGAAGGATGCGGTAATGATTTTCCTCTTTGAAACTTTAAAACCTGTCCAAGTGAACCAACACTTGATAAATCAGGGCTATTGAGACTCCCTTATCAGGTCCTGCCAGGTTCCTTCTGTCTCTTATCTTTGCTGACTCGCAGTGGCGCCTGGGTCCACCTCCAGATTCTATTTGTCATAGTAACATTGCAGATCATCCCATCTCGAAATGACCTGGCATATTTCAGTCAAGCACAAGCACCTCTGGTGACTCCCATGGACAGCATCCTGCAGCTCTGAGTACCATATCAGGCTACAGTTGCATCTCAGGCAGCCATGCACAGTCAGATGAAACTACATTTATGTTTGGGAAATATTTTTCCAGCTCTTGCTACAGCAGTCCTGACTATAATTATAAAGTGATGGGCACTAAGGTCAATAAGGAAAGCGATGGTTTTCTGCTACTAAGTATGATGGAATTTATTACAATCCATGGTGATTGACTAGGAAATACAATTTGCCCAGAAATGTGCTAGCTGAAAGCTCTATGTTCACTTGGTATATTTGGTTATTCTAAATAAATAGTTGGAAAGACTTTTCTTTTAAAGAGACAAAAGAGTATGGGAAGGAATTAAGTAAATTACCTATTAATGTTTAATTGAATGATTAAATGAAATATCTCAGTGCATATGTAGTTTAATGAGAATATTCATTATGTTCTATTTTCCCCAGTAAAGTCAAAATGCTTTTATAATTAAGGTTAATAAAATATGCTGGCAACATAATCACATGTGTCTACATTTATATCTATTTGTATCTTTTATTGAAAATGGATTTCTCTTCCCATACAATACAATATATCCAGATCATAATTTCCCCTCCCTGTTATCTCCCTGTTTCTCTCTACCTCCCTTCCTCTCCAGGTCCACTCCCTTTATGTCTCTCATTAGAAAACAACAGGCTTGTAAGAGACAACACTCAATCCTGACAAAGTATAATAAGAAGAGGCAAAAACTATCATATTGAAGTTGGACATGGTGATCCAAAGGAAGGGAAAGAGTTTTCGGGCGCAGGCAGAGGAGTTAGAGTTCCACTCGTTCTCACAATGAGGAGTCCTTTAAAAATACTAAGCTAATAGTTATAATATACATAGAGGACCTGGGGCAAACCCATACAGGCCTATGCTTTCTGCTTAAGTCTCTGTGAGCTCCTGTGTGCCTTGCTTGGTTGATTCATTCGGGGTGTCCTCCAACCATAATGGCTTTCATACTCTATGTCTCCTTCCACTGGATTCCCTAAACTTTAAAGGGGAAGAATTTGAGAGGGAAATCCCACTTAGACTCTCTCTCTCTGCACAATGTCTGGCTGTGGGTCTCTGCCTTTATTGCCATCAGCTGCCAGAGGAAGTGATCAATGGATAAGGCACTGATCTAAAAGTGTAGCAAAATATCATTAGGAGTCATTTTATTGGTACTGTTTTTATTTATTTATTTATTTTATAAAAAAAGGAATTGTAGTATTTGGTTTTACCCCAAGTGTCTGGGTTATCTAGTCTCTGATTCTTGGTTATAGAAACAGTGTGTGGAATGGGTTCCTTCTCATGGAGTGGGCCTTAAGTCAAATATGATATTAGTTGGCTATTTCCACAAGTCTGTATAATTTGAAGACATGACAGACTGTAGGTCAAAGACTTCGTGTCTGGGGTCGCGTCCATGTTTTTCTTCCAGTAGCCTGCAGAGTACCTTCCTGCAACACAGAGGTTAGAACACAGGGATGAAGGTTCTATTGAAACACCAACTTTACTTCTCAATGGAGAATGAGTGGTGTGGGTGTCGTCATCTGCAGTGGGTACCTACTTTGTAGAGAGAAACTGCCTTGGTTTTGGGGGGATTTCCATGGAATCTCCTTGGCCAACACCTCAATTGAATGCAATCAATTCCTGCCACTGGAAGCAAGTTGCCTGGCATCAAGGGACTGACAGATGACCCTTCTTTTTATATTTGTTTTCATTGAGCTATACATTTTTCTCTACTGCCTTCCCTTCCTCCCCCATCCTACCCTGTCTCATGATCCCCACACTCCCTATTCACTCAGGAGATCTTGTCTTTTTCTACTTCCCATGTAGATTAGATTCATGTTTGTCTCTATTTGGATCCCATTTGTTGTCTAGGTTGTCTGGACTTGTGAACTGTAGGCTGGTTTTTCCTTTGCTTAATGTCTAAAGCTACTTGTGAGTGAGGACATCTTAATTTGTTGTTCTGGGTCTCGGTTATGTCACTCAATGTGTTGTTTTCTAGATCCACACATTTGCCTGCAAATATCAAGTACCATTATTTTTTGTTTAGGAGTCTTTTACTGAAGTCTTCTATTTAACTAGGGGGTATACATCTATTTATATCCTTTATCTGATCGGGCTTTAACTTTGGTAAGTATCTATGGAGGATAACATTCTTTTCCAATTTGGTGTGTACATATTCTTTAAATATGTCCTTAATTCTCTGGATTTTCTCAGTGTCTGTTGTTACATCTCCATTTTCATTTCTGATTTTGTTAATGTAAATGTTCTGGCTTCTAGGTTTCATTAGTTTGGATAAGGTTTTCTCATATTGTTGATTTTCTCATGTAATCAACTCTTTGTTTCATTGATTCTTTGTACAGCTCTCTGTTTCCATTTTCCTGATTTTAGCTCTTACTTTGATTATTTCTTGCCTTTTATTCCACTTGGGTGTGATTATTTTGTTGTTGTTGTTGTTCTAGAGATTTCAGGTATGCTATTTATTTCTAGTATAAGATTTCTTCAATTTTTTTTATATAGGCACTCAGTACTGTCAACTTATCTTTTAGCATCACTTGTTTTCATTGTACCCTCTAAGTTTGAGTATGATATGTATTAATTTTCAATAGAACATAGGATATCTTTAATATTTATTTCTGTCTTGTCACAGCAGTTATTCAAAATATACTTGTTCAGTTTCCATGAGTTTATTGTTGTTGATATCTAGCTGTAATCCGTGAAGTATGATAGGATGCTGAGAGTTATTTCAATTTTTTGTATTTGTGGAGGATTGCTTTGTGTCCAAATATGTGGTTAATTGTTGACAAATTTCCTTGAGGAAAAGAATAGAAGGTATATTCTTTAGATTTTTAATGTAATGTTCTATAAATACCTAAAGGTCCATTTGGTTTGTAATGTCAGCTTGCTCTACTATTTTTCTGTTTAGCTTTTGCGTGGAAGATCTGTCCATTGTTGGGTGGGACATCAAAGTCTCCCAGTATTTCTGTATGGTGGTTAGTATGTGATTTAAATTACAGTAGTGTTTCTTTTACAAACTTTTATGCCCTTGTATGGGGGCTATAGATGTTAAGAATTGAAATGTTACCTTGATGGATTTTTCCTTTAATGAGTATGTAGTGTCCTTCTGCATCTCTTTTGATTAATTTTGATTTCAAATTGTTTTTGTTAGATATTAAAATGGTAACACTAGCTTGCTTATTAAGTGCATTTATTTATTTATTTATTTATTTATTTATTTATTATGTATACAATATCCTTTACTTGTGTGTATGCCTGTAGGCCAGAAGAGGGCATCAGACCTCATTACAGATGGTTGTGAGCCACCATGTGGTTGCTGGGAATTGAACTCAGGACCTTATTAAGTGCATTTTATTGATATATCTTCTCCCAACTCTTTCCTTTAAGGAAATGTCTATCTTTGATGTTAAGTATGTTTTCTGGATTCAGCAGAAGGTTGGATCTTGTTTTCACATCCATTCTGCTAGTCTGTGTCTTTGTATTGGAGAATTGAGACATTTGACATTGAGAGATATCAATGACCAATGACTATTGATTCTTGTTGTTTTGTTGTTGTTGTTGTTGGTGGTATGTGTTTCTATTCTTTTGATTTTGCTGGGGTGATAATATTTCTCTCCTGTGGTTTCTTCCATTTTATGTTGGAGCTTTGTAATATCTTCTTTAGGGCTGGATTTGTAGATAGATATTGTTTAAATTTGACTTTATCAAGGAATATATCATTTTCTCTGTTTAGAGTGATTGAAAGTGTTGGTGAGTCTAGTAGTTTGGGCTATCACCTGTGGCCTCTTAGAGTCTGCAGCACATCATTCCCAGCCCTTCTGGTTTTTAGAGTCTTTATAAAAAGGTCAAGGGTAATTCTAATAAGTCTGACTTTATATGTTAAATGTGCTTTATCCTGTCCAGCTCTCATATTCTTTCTTTGTTCTGTTTGTTTAGTGTTTTGATTTTTATGTGGTGAGAGAAATTTCTTTTATTGTTTAACGTATTTGGAATTATATGTGGTTCTTGTACCTTTATAGACATCTCCTTTTAGGCTAGGGAAATTTTCTTCTACAATGTTGTTGAAAATCTTTTCTGGGCATTTGAGCTAGAAATCTTCTCCTTCCTCTATTCCTATAATTCTTAGATTTGGTCTTTTTATAGTGTCCCAGATTTACTGGATGTTTTATGTCATGAGTTAGTTAGATTTATCATTTTTTTGCTTAATGTATACATTTCTTCCAGCCTATATTCAATGCCTGGGATTCTTCTATCTCTTATATTCTATTGGTGAATCTTGCCTTTGTAGTTCCTATTCTACTTCCTAATTTTTTCACAAATTAAATTCAATTAATTAAATTCCCTTGTTCATGTTTAATAGAATGATTGATAGAAGTATCTTGGTACACATGTAGTTTAAGGAGATTATTCATTATCCTCTATCTTTCTCAAAAAGTCTAAATTTTTCTATTTTTAAGAAAAATAAAACACATTTTATGTTGTGTTGTAAGCACATGTATCTTTCTTAACACTTAGACTTCATAACAATTAGGATCTCAATGGACTGTAAACTTCACCATGTACCAATGATTAAACTAAAGAAATGTGTTGCTTCTACAGAGGCTTGTGTTTATTGCAAGGAGAACACTTGGTGCCTCAAATATGTATGTATATATATACATACGCAATGTTTTTGAACAATATATTTTGAATAATATATATATTAACACTTGACATCTCAAATATATATGTATATAATATATAAAACATATTTATATGTATTTAAATAAATATTTTAATATATAATATTCACATTATATATGCACACATAAGTACTTATATATGTATGTATATATCCAGTTTACTTAATTATTTAAGGCTGTTCATGCCTCAAGGTATTTGACAAAAATGTTTTGTCCTCTTTGAATTTTCTAGAGTCTGGAGACAGTCCATGTCCCATTTAACTCATCTAAAAATTTAAACTTATCACTAAAGATAAATGGTGCACATACCCTAATGTTCACACATTTTCACTAGGCAACTAGGACTGCAGGAACCATCTTGACATATTTATCACTGATCAAATAAAACATGCCAATGAAAACAGTAACCAGAAAAGTAATGCTACCCAAATTGTCTGTATTGAGCATGGGTGAGTTAGTGTGATGATTGCTTTTGTTTTACCAGGTTGTTTTCCATAAATTTCATAAATTAATTTTTAAGTGCTAGTTTTTGTAGGAAAGTTTACTGAATTATATATTATGTAATTTATTTAAATATTACATACACATATTTGTATATGTGTTAAATATATGTTAAATGCATTATGTGTTAAATATTTATTTATATAAACATTTTAAAATATACATACATATAAACACACACGTACATATATAAACCAGGATTATTACATAGATTTACTTTGTATGGTAAATACATAAAAAATAATTCTGCCACAATGGTTAAATTATATAGGATTTGGCAAAATTGATGATAATTTAGAAAATAGTATGATTAAAATTAATATTAATTATTTCTTTTTTCAATGTTACATAAAATTAATGCTTTATTTAAGAATTTTGACAATTATTTTGGGTTTTCTTTTCCTATTATCTCTATTAGATAAAATATCTATCTATATAAATTATTATAAACGAAATATAAAATAACTTCGAAGTAATTTTGTAACTGTTACAGTATAGTATATTTTAATACTCATATCGTCAATATTTTGAAATGTTTGAAAATATATTATTACAGGTTAAGTTGCATTTGCTAACACAGATTTAAGGCTTATTCAACCAAAGGGAAATCATACCTGGTACTGGAAACCTAGCGAACTTCTCAGAATTATTAATGTAATGGATCCTAGAAATGAATCTACTACACGACTCCACTAGACTAGCAATATTCCTTAGCACATTATGGTTCTTGTACTCACAGATAAGTGTTGCTGCCCCCACTAATTAAAGAAGCTTCTTTTACAGCAGATGGAGACCATCACTTACCGCAGTTCCTGGATCTAGGGCTCAGTGTGGTGGAGGACACCCTGGGTCAGTGAACACCCGAGTGAATGTCTATTTTCACATGGGCGCATCCTGTGAAGGCTCAGTTTGCTGGGGGATTGGCAAAGCTGTTACACATATGGGTCCGGCTCAAGAGAAAAGACAAATTTTCTCTGGAGTGTAAGCATGAATGTTTATGGATGACTGAACACTGTGTACGGATTCAGAGACTACATAATCCCTTAGTATTATTGTGCATAATAAAAAACAATGCAGTTCCAGGTTGCGGTGGTAGCGATAGCGGTAGAATACCAATTGATGCCAGCTTCATTGCACATGTGTTTAGGTGTTTTTTCTTCATTCCCTCTCAAGCCTGAGCCAGGGTTCTGTAGCCCAAGCAAATAGGATCAGTATAGCTCAGGGAACAGCAAGGAGGAGGTGGGTAGAAGGAATGTAAGAGTTCAAATGCCTGTGACTATAGTAGAAAAGAGCTTTCCCTTGACATGGCTACACAAATGTGATCGGAACAATAGCAGTATCAACAGGCACCATACAGGAAGGGGCGCTATTTCATGGCATGCCATCCTTACAGAGGAACTACAGGCGATTAGTAATGACCTCTGGGAGGGGAAGTTTCCCTAGACAAAGTGGTCAGCCCTGAAACTGTATGCATACAAAAATAACCAAGGGCATTCAGTAGATTGTATTTATTTGTTTCTGATCTATTGGTAGCTCATCAAATCCAGCTGGAAATTTCACACGATGAATGGAGATAGAGCCAGAGACCCACATTCACATCAGAGCAAGGGACTGAGCT
>JAQHUG010000011.1:10164906-10199561 GCA_028555095.1 Dicrostonyx torquatus
GGTTGTAGTATTTTATCCCTTCTGTGATTACTATAAAAGGTGATTTTATAATATGGAAAAAATTCCCTAATCAAAATTGTTGTCTTATAAGTGTATGTCAAAGACTGGGTAATACAGAGAAGTTAATTATTCTTTGATTTCACATTTGAAAGTGAATATTCCCCAATATCTGAGAAAGATAGACCATTATACCAACAAGCAATTGAAAGAATTTAACATGCACTGCAGGAAAGAGAAAAGTCGTATAAAGGTTTTCTGAACTTAACGCTTAAAAGAAAAAAAATAATCCGGGAAGTTACAAGCTTATTGTGAAGAGCAATGGATGCAAAGCTTATAAAAACTGTTATAGATTCCCTTTTGCCATCTAGGCACATCTAAGTCCTTAGGCATGTTAAAAACGTGAGCATAGGTCTTGTCTCCAAAAAACCTGATGTTGTTTTCACAATTAAGGAAACAATTTAAAAAATAACACTTGCCATGGTATGGAAGTTTGGGGTATAGACTGAGAAGAAGTTAAGTCCTGATGGCTCTTCTATATCACAGTCATTTGGGTATGACTGAGTTGCGGTTTTTACTTTCTCCCAGGTTTCTCGGAATGGTGAACTGCCTTCGTAGGCATCAAAGAGGGGGCAGGTGTCTAGTTTCCACCATGCAATACACTTCGGAATCTCTGTGGCAGTTAGAGGTGCGGGCTGGGGATTCAGGAGGACCATAGCATTTTGATACGTTACACTCATTTTGTTTCAAATAACATTCATTTTTGAGTTAATTATATTTTTAAACTGTCATGTATCAAAATGCATACATTTCAATATTATTATCATTACTCTTAATTTTGGTTTTTATAGACAAGGTTTTTCTTTGTACCCCCGGTTGTCCTGGAATGCATTCTCTAGACCAGGCTGGCCTTGAACTCACAGTGATCATCTTTCTTTGCCTCCCAAGTGCTGCAATTAAAGCTTCAAGCCACCACTGCCTGGCCCACTATATTGTTTATAAAGGTACATACTATCCCATGTTGCTATCTATTACAAGTTATTGAATGAGTTTTCTAGACCTAAAAGTCAGTTCTAAGTTTCTCTTTAAGAAATAATACTGTAAGGAATAAATATGCACAAGATCATATTTTCATTATTCAGTATTACTTCCTAATATGGCTCCTAAAATATCAGACTACTGAGTGAAAAGTTGAATATTTATAGAAATTATAACTTCTAAATTTTCCCAAGGCAGGTTATGCAAATCTACATCCCTAATTATAGTGAATTAAACAAGCCATTATAGAAAATTTGGCTGTTATTTAGCTTTATATTTAAGAAATATTTCACCTTATTACAACTGTTTACCACATTTTATTTACTAATGTATTAGATTAAGTACAGTATCTTTTCACTGATTTATTAAAAGCTACTACCACATGTGAGTTAGTTACTGTTCTCATGGCTTTCGGAAGATACCAGAAGGAAGCGGCTTGAGTACAGTGAGATTGGTTCATTTTGGTTTGCAGACTGAAGGCACCGTCCAGCGTGGTGGGGAAGGCGTGGCCACAGGATCTTAATGCAGCTGGCCCTTGCACGTCATCACAGGCAATGCATCTACAGCCAGGAAGTGGAGATGGGGAAGAGTTCTGCTATTCAGCTGGCTTTCTTTTTTCTTTTGCAATCAGGGACTCCAGGTCATAGCGGCACCTGTCTTCAGAGTGGCTCTTTCTCCTCAGGGAACTTCTTTCTCCAAACGCTCTCATAGATACTTGCAGAAATTTATTTCCATGGCGTCAGTAGCTCATCAAATTTGCAGTTAATATCATTACCCCTTCTTATTTTTATTTAAAGGAATTTGAGTTGTTTTAAAACTGGTAAAGTGAGGTTGTTGTGGTCTCTCAGACACATTTACTTTTAGGCTAGTGAGTTTTGGGTCGATTCTTTTTTCCTCCAATACCCATCTTTTCTTTGTGGGTATGTAAAGCTCGGGAGGTACTGACCTTTGCTACCATCAGCAGATTATGCCTTCGTTTTATATTTTCTATATACTCCAATTCTATAATATTGGTATTCTTTGGTTTTAATTGAATATTATTTTATCAATATTTACATCATACTTTTTTATTTGGAGAACATTGCATAGTGTTCGTTTTCATGGCCTCATGATTTCCTGTCTGTAATTGAGCACATTTTTTGGAGAGCTAGGGGAGGTTGTAGCAGATAATGACATTTTGTGCCCAGTGCATTCATCTGTGGAAACATCACTACCAGGTGCAGCAGTGGGAGGTATCTTTGAGCAGGTGATTTCCTGAGTGAATGTTTATTGTTAACATGGGCACAGTCATGTCATGGAATCGAATGCCTCAGCTACACGAGAGTGGCAAAGCCTTCTCTGGGTGAGGCTCAAAGGAATAACAGAAGTTTCCTCGAGGCTCTGATATGAAATGATTGACAAGTGTATACAAAAGCAAACAATGGAAGTTTCCTTTCCAGATATTTACAGTCTAAGACTGCTAGAGTACAGAGACCTCCAATGCAGACTCAGGCATGCTAACCCACCCATGTGAAGTAAATAATACCTTTTCTTAGAAATGTTCTTTCTTTCCCAGTGACCTGGAATGCTTCAGCCAGGTATGTTCTCCAGAAATGAAACAGAATTGCTCTTGTGCAATATAGTTTTCAGCTCCATATAATCGTCCTGTGAAGAAAAAATAGAATTCTCCAGTCATATTTCCTGAGTTTTCACTTCTTGAAAGAAGTTTTCTTTATAAAGCCACTAACGTAAAGTAATAAAAACTACAATGAGCTATCATTTTACCCCAGCAATAATGTCCATTGCAAAAAATAAAGAAAACAAAAACAAAACCATAAAAGTAACAAGTATTAGGAAAAGTGTGGGCAAAAGAGTATCTTTACACTCTGATCATAGGTATGCATATTAGGACACCCATTATGGAAAATAGTACAAAATTTCCTCATAAAATTGAAAATTCAAAGGCCATGAGATTCATTAATTCTACTGCTGGGTATAAATTCTAAAGGAAATGGACTCAGTGTGTCAAAGAGATGTCTGTACACTTATATTCATTGAAACACAGTAGCCAAGAAGTGGAAGCAATCTAAATGTCACTCAACTGAGTAACAGATAATGAAAATGTGCTACATGTACACAGTAGAATACTATTTAGCCATAGGAAGATGGAAATCCTGGCATTTGCAGCAATTGGATGGAACTAAAGAAGTTCAATCTGAGTGAAGGAAGGCAGATAAAGAACAGAACCGCAGGTTCTTATCAATGTGAAAGCTAAAAAAGAAATTGATGTCACAGAAGTTCATAGTAGGACATTGATTAACACATGATGGGGAGGATGGAAAAAGGAAAGGATTAGGAAAAGTTAATCAAGGGGTGATAATTTAGAGTTAGAGGCAAGAGGTTCTGGTATACCGCTGGTTAATATGATTGCTATAGATAACAGTAATGAACTATGCCCTTCAAAATCTAGAGCAGTCTTAGATTTACCACAAATAAATGTTTGAAGAAGTTGATATATTTAGCTTGAAACATTTAGCAATGTATACATGTATCAAAATGTTATCAAATACACATAATTTTTGACACATGCTTACTATCTCTGTGTTTGGGGGTAGAGGCAAGAGAATTGAATTTCAAGGTAATCCTGACTTACATATGGACTTTTAGTGAGTTGTGATGTGATCCCCTCTCTCAAAATGCCCTTTATTTTCCCCAAAGAGCAATAACACCTGGAAGAGTAGTATACATGCTTTATCTCCTTATTATATGTGCAATACAGGGAAATAAAACACACACATAGCTGGCCAGTGGTGGTGCATGCCTTTAATCCCAGCACTTTGGAGGCAGAGGTAGGTGGATCTCTGTGATGTCTAGGCAAGCCTGGTCTACAAGAGTTAATTCCAGGATAGCCAGGGCTGTTACACACAGAAACCCTGTCTCAAAAATACAAATAAACAAAAACCCTACATATATACATATATACATATTTTTGCAATCTGTGTACCCAGAGGTTTTCAATAAAGAAAGAGGAGAGAATTATATACACATAAGCACACATGCATAATTCACAAAATAATAGTTTAAAAAGTATTGTTGAGTTCATGTTTTAAACATGTGAATGAATTGTGCTATAATGATAAGTTTGGAGTATTATAAAGTTTGCATAAAATTGGTTTTATAAATTTATGTCATTTGGATTAAGTATTTGATATAAGGTTATTTGGTAGTTTTTTGGATGCAATTAAAAACCAAATCCAGGATAGTACTAAAAACTATATGCATACAATCATAAATTATTTATTTACCCATAAATAGCTAACTGCTGAATATTAGAGCATTACTTGTATAATTCAGTAGGACTCTTTGTAATAAATGCATTAGGGTAAAACCTTCTTAGAAAAAATTTAAATGCCAACAATTTTTTAAACAGATTTCTAACTTTAGCAGACATTTGGGTAAACATAAATTAAACTATCAAAAATATTACTGAACTTTTCAAGTTGCTAAAACTTGAAACAGTTATGAAAGTTTATTGGTGTTGTGGCTTCATAGGCTCCAATCTTTGTGGCACTAGAAGGATGAAAATTTTTGTTTCTATGCCATTATAATACAACTCATAAGTAAGAATTTTTAATATTACTTTATCAAATTATATATAACTATAATAAAAATATTTAAAAATAATGTAAATAATGAGATATTTACTATAAATAATGTTATACTAGCAAATGCTATGATGTTCAGAAGTCAGCAGTTGATACAAATCAATATGGACAAAATAAAAATAAAATAGATAAAATAGAAAATCTATCATGTAACATGTAGTCCATAGACAATATGATTTTATTATTTAAATTTGTTCTTTGACTTTTTCATGTGTTAATAAATGCAATCACCCTCTTCCACCCTGAAATATCCCTTGCTTGTATTCTTATCACTTTATTTTCTATTGTGGCCACTAGTAGAGCCATGGATTTGAAATTATATATTGAAAATTGATGGGTTGTTATGTTGGATACATAATTCAAAACAATTTTATAGGTAGATAGATTAGATAGATAGATAGATAGATAGATAGATAGATAGATAGAGATAAATAGTGGCTTGAAAATCATAGGCCTTAGTGGGAAACAAACTACTAATGTTTTGAAATAGTGTCAAACTTTCATCCAAATATTTTTACTTATACATATAGACAATGCTGCTAAATTTTAATGAAATATTCTCTATTTAGGTGGTTGGTAGTAGATTCACAGAGTCATGGGTGTTCAAACTGCTGAAAGTAAATGTCTACTGAATGCTTGTTCCCCAAATAGAATAAATTTTAATGGAAAGTAACAATAGATGTCTTCTTTGCTTAATGTTGTTATACCAATGGTGAGAATTATGCTGTGATATGAAAACATTCAAATCTGAACTTTGTTTTTATTGAGACAGGGTTTCTCTGTGGCTTTGGAGCCTGTTATGGAACTAGCTCTCATAGACCAGGTTGGTCTTGAACTCACAGAGATCCACCTGCCTCTGCCTCCCGAGTGCTGGGATTAAAGGCGTGCGCCACCACTGCTCGGCAAAATCTATACTTTTAAAAGTGAGTTTTATTGTATGATTGGGCATCTCCTGGATATGTTCCCAAGAGTGGTATTGCTGGATCCTCAGGTAGGTTGACTCCCAATTTTCTGAGAAACTGCCACACTGATTTCCAAAGTGGTTGCACAAGTTTGCATTCCCACCAGCTATGGATGATTGTGACCCTTACTCCACATCCTCTCCAGCATAAGATTGTTTTTGATTTTAGCCATTCTGACAGATGTAAAATAGTATCTCAAAGTTGTTTTGATTTTTGTTTCCCTGATAGCTAAGGAAGTTGAACTTGTCCTTAAGTAGCTTTTGGCCATTTGAAATTCTTCTTTTGAGAATTCTCTGTTCAGTTCAGTATCCCATTTTTTAATTGGGTTGTTTAGAATTTTAATGTCTAGTTTCTTGAGTTCTTTATACATTTTGGAGATCAGACCTTTGTCTGACATGGGGTTGGTAAAGATTTTCTCCCATTCAGTAGGTTGCCTTTTTTTCTTTTTGACTGTGTCCTTTGCTTTACAGAAGCTTCTCAGTTTCAGGAAGTCCCATTTATTCATTGTTGCTCTCATCGTCTGTGCTACTGGGGTTATACGTAGGAAGTGGTCTTCTGTGTCCATGTATTGCAGGCTACTTTCCACTTTCTCCTCTATCAGGTTCAGTGTGGTTGGATTTATATTGAGGTCTTTAATCCATTTGGACTTGACTTAAAGTATTTGTTAAATATGTTCATAGCAGAATTATTCGTAATAGCCAGAACCTGGAAACAACCTAGATGTCCCTCAACTGAAGAATGGATAAAGAAAGTGTGGCACATCTACACATTAAAGTACTACTCAGTAGTAAAAAAACAATGACATCTTTAATTTTGCATGCAAATGGATGGAAATAGAAAACACTATCCCGAGTGAGATAACCCAGACCCAAAAATATGAATATGCTATGCACTCACTCATTAGTGGATTGTAGCCATAAACAAAGGACATTGAGCCTATAGTTCATGATCCTAGAAAAGCTAAGTAATAAGGTGAACCCAAAGAAAAACATATATAGATACTCCTGAACATTGGAAGCAGACAAGATTGCCAGGCAATAGGTGGGAGCATGGGGGTTTGGGGTGGGGTGGGGGAAAGCAGAGAGGGGGAGAGAAAGGGAGAAGCAGAGGGTTGGGGAGAGCTTAGGGGAGTAGGAAGGTTGAAATGGAGGAAGGACGGATATGGGAGCAGGGAAGGAGATATCTCAGTTGAGGGAGCCATTTTGGAATGGGCAAGAGGCTTGGCTCTGTAGGGGTTCCCAGGAGTCTACGTGGATGAACCCAACTAGAACCCTGGGCAGTGGAGGAGAGGGTGCCTGAACTGGTCTTGTCCATAGTCAGACTGATGACTATCTTAAATATCTCCATAGAACCTTCATCTGGTGACAGATGGAGATAGAGACAGAGACCCACATCAGAGCACTGGACAGAGCTCCAAGGTCCAGTTGAAGAGCTGAAGGAAAGAGAATATGAGAAAAGTATTCAGGACTACGAGGGGTTGGTCTACCCAAGAGACAGTGTGCCTAAACTATTGGGAGTTCATCAAATCCAGCTGGATTGGAACTGAATGAGCCTGGGATCAAACCGGACACTCTGAATGTGGCTGACAAGTGGGGCAGACTGAGAAGCCAATGATAATGGCCCTGGTATTTGTCTCTGCTGCATGCTTTTTGGGATCCTATTCTATTTGGATGCATACTTTCCTAAGCCTGGATGGAGAGGGGAGGGCCTTGGACTTTCCACAGAGCAGGGTACCTTGCCCTCTCTCATAATTAGAGGGTGGGGGGGTATGTGAGGTAGTGGGAGGGAAGTGGGAGGAGGGGAAGAAGTGGAAATTTTGATTATTATTATTTATAAAGTAATAAAAATTATAATAAAAAAATAAAAAATTGAGTTTCATAAAAATATAGAAACCTCCTTGACATTCAGTAAGAGTAAGAAATAACCTTTTAGTATTTAATATTTAGTATTAAATAATTTCATTACATGGGTAAGTAACTTAAAGACCATTTACAAATGATATTTATTATTGTATTCCTTATAGTTGATTTCTAAATAAAACATCTTCCTTTAAGTGCAATAGAAAACACACAATTAATTAATTAATGGAAAATTATATATATGCATATTGTGTGCCATAAATTTATTAAAATACATGTATGTTATACAAATTGGTATATGTTGCATATAGGCCATATGTTAAGGAAGAAAGTGTGGGGGCATATGTCTGTGTATGTGATTGTGTGCACACTTTCATGTTCATTTACGTTGTGGCTAGAGGATGAAAATAGGTTTCTTTCTTCACTACTTTTTATCCAGTTTTTGAAAAAGGGCCTCTTTCTGAAATGGGAGTTTATTAACTCAACAAGGGTGCTTGATTACCATGTCTCTGGCATCCTCATAGCTCCTCTTCCCCAGTGCTAGAATCAGAGGTACATACTGATGATGCTCATGGATTTTTATATGATGTTTCATAGCCAAACCCAGTTCTTCATACTCGAATATCTGAGCCACATCCTCCAGTTCCAGTAAAGAAATCCAGAAAACATAATTAGAAAAATAAATGGATACTATACTACCATGTAAATCAAATTCTTTTTTATATATGATTATGTAGTCTGCATGCGATAGATTTTTTCAATTTAATCACAGATATTCTTATAAAGATATGTAGGAAAAGAGATGAAGCACAGACTTGAAGCTATATTCATTCATTCTTCATTCATTTATTCACATATTTACTCATTCATATAGGCAATAAGAATTCAAGAGTGTCACTTTCATCAAAAGATGAGAATACATGGCATCACACCAGAATGGCTCATGTAATCATAAAATTTTTTAAAATAAACATAAATATTCTCTCATAACTGAAATACAAATCTGAAAGCTTTTCCAGAGTCAACAAGGAAATTGGCTGTGGATCAAATTTGAACTTATAGGTGCTGGGGATTGGATGTATGATTTCCATTGTGTACTGTGGGAAAATGTAGCCAGCAGTTCTGTGGCACTCCACTTCTCAAGGCTGTGAGAAGTCTGGTTGCTTTTAACTGGTACTTGTCGCAAAGACATTCATGCCATTGCGAAGCATATAGGCAACCACGTATTTATTACTACAGACTGCTCCTAGCTGATATGTCTGGGATGCTTGAATAAATAAAAATGAATCACGGCATTATGAGATTGAGATGGTTGGGAAAAAAACATGCAATATGTACAAGGACTTGATGAACGATGAAGCATAACTACTAAAAAAACATGTGTGTGGCTTCCTTTTCTCTAAATTGTGCTGCACACATCTTTCGATTTCATCTTTTAGTCCAAATAAAGCTCTCGACTCAGAAAAAAGTTTTTACAAATCCAGTCGATCCTAGTAGTAATTAGTGCTTTGATTCACTCTCTGTGCCTACCATTCACTTGTATCCTTTTCTGGTCATTGACAAGGTTTTATGGTGGGTAAATCATAATTTATAGGATTTGCTTGTTAATTCGATGTTTATATTACTGAATATAACCTTTCAGCCTTTGTCACAGAAGAGGTAAGGGTTGTTATTGAGTTTCAAAATGTGTGTGGCTATTTTACTATTTACATGCTGAAAATTCTAAGTACGCTGCTACTGAGATCAGGAGTGGGGTGCGGAATCTAGAAAAGGGTTATGCTAAAAACTCAGCAACTTCACAGATTTCTGTAGGGCCATATAACGGCCTATATTTCTACATTTTATGGCAGCCAGACTTCCAGGCCATAGTTTGCACCTGGCCACACAGGAGGTGGTCACCTAGCCTTTTGAGACAAACTGATGCCATCCTAAAGAGAGGGTCAGGATATGCTAATGTTGCTCTGCTCCTTCTTTGTAATTCGGGAGCATGCCTGGGAAAGAAGTGTTCATTCGGTCTATGTGACAGAGCAGTCATAGATAGGAAGACATGACAAAATGGGCATAGAAAACTGTGCATGTGACGGTAGTCATCGCCTGGCTACCTAGGAAACAGAATGTTGATGAATTTCACCCTGTTTACATTTTGGTATAAAAGCTGTTTGGAAGATGAACGCAGGTAAATTTTCAGGATGTGAACTCAAGGTTTCGTGAGGGATCCCTGAAAACTCCCTTCTGATAAAGTCATGTGAGTTGTGTCTTTATTCCCACGCCAGCCTGCTGATCCGAGAAATAAGTTATGGTTGGGTTGGTCCTAGACCATGACAGATTTCTTGTTTTCTATCTTTACCACATTAAAAAAAAAACTATATATAGATAATTATTGAGAGGGTTGATAGTTTGATAGTTTGTGCATGTGTGTGTTCTTGATAGTTTGTACATGTGTGTGTTCATGAGTGAGTGTGTGTATGTGTGTCTCTCTGTGTGTGCAAGACTGTGTCTCTGCACACATCTGTGTATTTTCTTGAAGGTGGATGTGGTCAACACTTGATTGATGGTGACCCAGCTTGTATAAGCTTCCTGTTGGACACCCTCTTCCTCATTGATCCAGAAACTATAACAGTTTATTCTGCACCTGAACAAAGCTCCCGCTTTTCCTTATTCTGTTTCTTAATAGTATACACAATGTCTATCAAATCTTCTACATACAATATGAAGGAAATCAATTTTACATTTTATACTTCTTTTGTAGTCATTGTTTATCCCTGGCTCCTGTGAAAGAATTTTGAAGATACTAGAAAGGTATCCTTACAACTAAAGTAGTTTTTCTCTGTCCCACAAGGTTGGAATAAAAATCCATTAATTTAGCTACAGAGCTTTGAATTGAATCAAGAAGATTGATTAACAGGTCAGGGTTTTATGACAGAGAAATGAGCTTTACTTGAACTTACGATGTACGGCTAGACAGCATAGGTCTTATTTTCTTTCACTGTGGAGTGGGTGACATTGATAATTCAGATGGGCACAAGGAATAGAAGCGGGAGTGAAATGTACAAACAAGAGCTCTGGGACTTTTCATTGCGGAGAAAAAGAAAGGCCTAGATGACAGAGAGCTGAGCTTGAATTAAAAATTTAATTAACATGCTAAATCAAATAAGTAGCATACCTATGAGAACAACATAACCATACAGTACCCATTCTCTGTGCAGATTATAATTGGCGCCCTGAGAGAGAAAATGTTGACATTCCACAGGAGATCATAAAACCATATTTTAATAAGCAGAGAGGTGCTGGAGGGAAACTGTGCAGAACACAATTTAAAATGTAATCTTTTAAATCAGCTTAGATTTAGTTCATTTTTATAATGTAAACATAAAGTAAAAACGGTCAGCATTTTTTAAAGTCACATCATTTTTATTATAAAAATTTTAGTGAATGTTAAACAATTTCCTATAGTTTTTGCATAGTTATGTTCAAGGATATATTGTTTAAAACACTTAAAGTTTTCAATAACGGTAAGTGCAGGGACCTGTGCTACAGTTATCTCAATGTGCTTGTTGATAATATGTAACAGTAGCTCCACTTGGAATAGCTGAGACTCCAGGAAGGACTTCCGTTCCTATTTATTGTGCCATTGTCCTAACCAAACTTCCTTTAACTCAGAAAATAATTCAACTATTGTAGAAAGAGCATGGTGGCATTTCTGAGCCAATACCATGGCTATTTTAAACCCATGCTCTGAAACAGAGTTGCTCTTGAACACATTCCCGAAGACTTGGTGTGGTAGAAGGAATGTTGTGAGGCTAAAAATATTAGGAGTTTTAATGCTAGAAGGAAAGTCAATCACCAGCTAGTCATGAATCCCTAAGAAAACAAGCTTAATTAGTTTGGGTGCATGCTACTACATGAAACTACATGTCACGGAACTTAATTAATCTTAATTAAAATAGCAAAATAAAGCTTAGATTAGAGGCAATAAAATTCCTGTGCTGTTTGGCCACAACACTGGTTCTGTTGACCTGTGTGACACAGGATATCATATTTCTTTCTTTTTTTTTTTTTTTTTTTTTTTTTGGTTTTTCGAGACAGGGTTTCTCTGTGGCTTTGGAGCCTGCGTTGGAACTAGCTCTTGTAGACCAGGCTGGTCTCGAACTCACAAGAATCCGCCTGCATCTGCCTCCCGAGGGCTGGGATTAAAGGCATGCGCCACCACCGCCCGGCAGGATGTCATATTTCAGGGTTATACTTTGTTACCTTCCAGTTAATGATATGGAATCCTATCGTTGACAGTGTCAGCTGCATCTTACTTTACATAATTATAACTCAGATTGAAATATTCCTTTAAGAAGCAGCTTTTATGAAAAGGTGAATATTTAAGAATATGCTACCCTAAGATTACACTTGAGGGAACCCCAACAATTTTACAGAACATCCTCAGAGTAAGTCAACCCTGGATAACGCCTCTCATTTCCTATCCTGTCCCAACTATTCATTTTGGCTACAGCATCCATGTGAGTCACAATAGTTTTGGACACTGATAAATAAAAATTGTTCACAGAACTTATAAGTATAGTTGATTTTATACTCAAAAAGTATGTATTTTCTTCTGGAGTCAGTTACATGATTGTAATTTTAATATCTTAGTTTCTTCAGTCATTTATGCCATAATTAAAGTCTGATATAAATATTAATCCTGTTTTTCCTAACTGTTGATACATATGTGTGAAGAAAGTGTATTTAACACATTTTACTGAGTTAGTGGGGCCAGAAGTCTAACTCTTTACAACATGCAATGCAGACTCAAGAGAGAGATGTTTCATAAAACAGTTTTAGTCATTTCTTCTTATATTAAGGAAAACTATCAATTTTCTAGAGAATTAAATGTATTTTAAACTCTATTTCACACAAACTTTTATATTTCTCTCCAAAATTTATAATCTTAGGAATCAAACTTCCAAAGAGGAAGAAAAGTGTAAATAACCAATTAAATTCAGAAAAGATATCTGTGTCAACCATGTAACACAAAAGAGTGATGTAAACACATGATACATGCTAGACATTGCCACTGTAAAGAATATTGTTTGTTATGAAATTCTTGAAATGATTTAAGAAAGGTGAACAACATACATAATTTAAAAATCTATGACTATGTAGATTTTTTGACTATATAGAAGAATAAAATATAAAATTTTTCCTTATTACAAATTAGAGCTTTTGAATTTTAGAAATTTGAAGGCATTCAATTTAAGAATCAGAAACCGTTCACAAGTTATGCATCAGTCTAAGCCAGACCAAAGTCTCAGCATGGAGGGTGTATGTGGGCACAAAGACCCCCGCAGTTGAGGAACTATTGATAACTGGTAGCTGCCAGAAGAGAGAGAATCAGTTTTCTGTATATGGTCCCTGGTTGGAGGACCATACTTTGTGAACGGCCTTGCATCCAAACATCTATGAATAGCATATATTGAACTCAGAATTTTTTATAAGAAGACTCAAAGAGGAAAAGGGGGATTTGGAAGAGTTAGGGGGAGACAGGTAAATATTATCAAAATATATGACATATACAGAGAACTAGTAAAGAACTGGAAACCATATTTTATATTTCTAAAAATAGTTACTTTCCTCTCTTTTCATCAAATTTCTTTACCTAAAGTTGAGATTTGCATAATTTATAGAAAACTCCTTTTTTATAATTTTTCCTCACAGATAACTTTAACATTCACACTCCTTTGAAGATGACAGACTGTATTTCTCCTCCGGTTAAGCTCTCCCCAAGCTTGGCATTGCACTTGGATGTAAAATACATGCTCCCACAGTGCTCTAGAAGTTACCACTCTTCAGCTTGCTTTTCTGACTGCTTGCATGTTTTCGTGGTCTTTTTTAATTACATTATTATTATACCCATACTACTCTTCCTTCTAAGTAGTCAATACAGCAATGACTTTTTTTCACTTAGAGATTGTAAATTAATTCCTTTAATTCAACATTTGTATTTCTATGTGTGAATGGGCTACCCCTTTACTACCTCCAGACCTCTGTCCACTACAGATGCTCTAAAATTAGATATTTTATAGCATAAACACAACTCTTTAAATTCATTATCAGTGTTCTCATACGAAGTATTTTCTCCTTCATTCCACTCACCTCCATTTTATTTATTGAGATCTTTTTTTATTTGGTAGTTGTCTGTCATTACTCATGGATGGACGTATTTCTCCAAAGGCTGACATACTTCACTTTGTTCCTTTCTATATCCTTCTTTCATGAAAGAGACTCAGTATACATTGAGCACAATAAATAATGGAAGAAATGACTGAACTTAATGACTTATGTTGAAGCATGAACAGTTTTTTTTTTCTCAACAAGGCCCTGGGAATCACATTATTGAACTTCGTGGTTATAGTAGAAAACAAGAGGTTCAAAAGATTCTTCTGGATATCTTGCAATATTGAGTTAAAGTTTTAATAACAAAATATGCAAAGCTATGAGGCACTAAGTTAGAAAATGTTAAAATGTTTTTAAAAGTCTACCTATTTAATTTTCAACTCAACTCTTTAACTAACACTTATATAGGCTTCAGTTATTAACAGCTATCAAATCTTATGATACATTTAGAAAGGAGAGAGTACAGTGTTGAGTTGGAAGGGACTGCCTTCAAGGTAAGATGAAAGAGGCCTTATAAAGTATGCATAAATTGTTAAAGTACCAAAGAGAACAGCTTAAATACAGTCAAATAATATTCAGGCTAGTAATTTTTGAATGTTGGACATTGATGAGACATAATTCAAAGTGCATGGAGTTTGATTAAATGGGATTCATGTTAAAGTTGAAGAAAACAAGTGAACTAAAAAGTAGGTGAAGACAGATTTGAGGTAATGATATGAAGAAAATGAAATAATGAATGATTCTGATGGAGCATATATGATGGTTAAAGGTGAAAAAACAAACCAACCAACCAACCAAAAATGGCCATCCCTAAGCCAAATGCTAGAATAACATTGTGAGCAGTATGGAGGAGTGTTTTTGGGCAGTGAGACTGGAACAAGTGAAACTATTGGCACTAGAAAAACATTGCTGTGTTCAGGTATATGCAGGGTCCCAGCAATATGACACCAAGGGCTGTAAGGGGGAGAAAGTGTGTAATGGAGATGAAATTGGAAGTGAAACCATGGTCTCTTTTACACAGGGGCATCTCCCTCATGAGAAATGTGCAGCACAGACCCAGTGTCATTTGGAGAATTTGTAATGGTTTATGTAATGATAATTGGGCTTTTCATCATGGGGCTCTATAATTCCTTTATCAGATTTATTAAAGTGACTTTTGAAAATTAAAAATTCTCGCAGATGTTAGTCTATTTGGATGAGGCTATCAACAATGAAAAGTAATATTAAATGAATCAAGTTCTGTTTTCAGTGTCACAATTCTTTACATATGATTTGTATTTTTATTGGAACTTTGAACTGACTGGTTTTTTTAAAAAATAGTACTGTTATTTATTTTTTATTTTATGTGTATGAATTCTTGCTTTCCTGTATATTAATGCACCCAGTGCACGCTATGCCTGTATGTCTAAGAGAGAGATAGAGAGAGAAGTTTTGGTGTATGAAACACACACCGGGTTCATATTCATTGAAAGCTTGATGTCATCACTTAATGCTCAAAACAAATAAATTGTGCATCATTATATTTTGAAAGAATATTATTTTGCTTACATGAAACTTGGGTTTTGAATGAGAAATAACATTGATGAATTTAGCAATCTCCTAGGAATTATTCCATGTTTTCTCTTTCAGTGGTGACTAGTTTTCTGTCCTTTTTACCCATGACACTCCAAGATGTCGCCAGTAGCCTGTAGAACCTGACTTGAAGGTTGGCTCCTGTACTGCTGCCGACAGACCAGACCACAGAGTAGAAGGTGCAATCCAACAACTACTGCATGCCTCTTCTCTTTGCAGTGGATCTCCCTTTCCAGTCTTGCTTCTTCTGGAACCCGAGTCACTCAGAGTTGGCCATGCATCTACAGCAGTATTCAACTATGCAGTTTTTCTTATTAAGTCGATCTTAACAACCGTTTATTTTTAAAAAAAAAAAAAAAACGAGAAGTTAACTTCTTTCATTTAAGGATCAAGATTCTATTTATTTTGTAACTTACATTTTTTGCTGTTGCTAAAATTAAGTCAATATTTGTAGCTCAACTTCTGTCACTGTCTTATGTTTTTTTCTCAAAAACCTAGAAATTTTGTTTTATTGCAGAACATTTTTCCTAAAGTGATTCTATCACATCTAGTTTTATAAGAGCACTAGTATGAAAGATGGAAAAAAATGAAATATTCAGTGACAGCTTAGAAAGAGTTTGCACTGGAGGAGACCTTAGAGATAGAGCTTGAAAACTGAGGAGGGGAAGAAGTGAGTAAAGGCCTCGTGAAAATAGTTGAGCCATTTCAAGATTTTAAAGAACAAAAGGCTATGGAAGCGCTCTGTACACTGTGGGAAGGTGTCATGTATAATGTCTTTTGAGCAGAGGTGGTGGTAAGCTGACAGATGCTGAAACCCATGAAGTAAGTGGAGTTGTTTAAGTCAAAATTATCAGCAAATTAGCAATAGAATATGCATTAAATTATTGATTTAATTTGAAAAACCTCTTGTTAACCTCATAGATTTACATTAACGTTTCAAGAAACTTGAAAAGCCTCAAAAAGTAAGAGAATTAAGATATATTTATAGAGATGACATGATTTATTTTAGTTTTTAGAAGATGAACTTAATGGCAAAGTGCAAACTGTTTAATATAAGGAAAAGATAGTGCTTTAAGTAGGAAAAGAAGGTAGAAGATATAGGAATTTAGAGGATGTGAGTTAAGATGCTTGTAGTTTCTTTAAATAAGGAAGTTCATTCTCCAAAGCTACTTTTGAAAATTTTTTCAACCATCTGCTAAAACTTGTTTGTTTACTTATGCAGAGGGCTTAATAACTAAAAAAGCATATGAATTTTTTTGTGTGTATATCTGTGTATCACATGTATGCCTGTAGAAGGTTGAAAAGAACTTCAGTTTCCATGGAGCTAGAGGAACAGACCGTTTTCTATTCTGAATCATCACGTGGGTTCTGGTAAGCAAACAGTGTCCTCGGAAAAAGGGTTCAGTGCTTTCATCAGCTGAGCCATCACTCGAGCACCAAAGTGGGTTTTTCCATAAGAGTCATCAGAGAAGGCATCCCACTGCACCATCATGTCATATCTGCAATGATGTTAGAGATGATCAGTTATATTAGGGCTTAATTTTCTGAAATGCAGAATCTGAGTCATTTCATGGGTCTCATTTTGTGTTCTGACATTCTAACATATAAGGAAAGCCTAATTCATGGACAAGAAGAAATTATAAGACATTACAGTTTAAAATGGATAAGAAAATATTGCTCCTATACATAATAATGAGGAGAAAGCCCCTCACACAAGCATTGCAGGGCAAGATATCCATGTGGCATATGTGATGGAGAGGAGATAGGAGATACAGATAATGTACCTAGTGATAGGTGTCAGACACATTGTGAATGGATTATGTGTCCTGCTTCAAAGATTTTGAGCTTGTGCTTTTTCTCCATTATCTATAAAGAACTCAAAGATTTAAAGTTCTAGAGTGCCAGAATCAACTATACAGAGAAAGAATAATGTAGTTATCCTGTGGAGAATGGAGCCCAAGTAGATGGTGTTGGTGAGGACAATATGACATGAGAGTTGAGATAACACTCATGAGAAAAAATTGAATCATTATTTTTAAACTTTGAAAATTTGAAAACATTTAAAACTTTTATTGGGCTATAAGCATTTATGATTGACTTGAATAAATGTGCTATTTCCCTTTATAGATGGCTTTCATGAAGTCTATTTCTTGTTTTATGTAAAAAGAAATACTTCAATTACATTGTCAACACATGGAAAATGTTTTGACTGCCTGTTGTCATTTAATCTGTAGATATCATGACAAATAATATAAAATCCCTAAATAAAACATTGAAGAAATGCAGTTTGAAATCATCTGGGAACTCATTAAAAACATAAATTTCTAATTTCATATATGCAAATTAGATGGGGATATTTTTGCTAGAAGAGCAAAGAGACGTTTTGGCTTGACTTATTGGAGATATCATACTCTTTAGTCAAATGAGAACTTTTTCAACAGAAATAATATGCCACATTCAGATAAATTTTATGGTATTTATGGCTGTATAATTATAATTATTATGCCCTGTACAGTTTGTTCATTATGATGACTAACATGTGTCTACTTGATTGAGCTGAAAAGATATCTAGATTCATGGTATAAATATTCCTGGCAGCTTATTTTTAATTTTGATGAGTTATTAGATTAAAGAAATAAGACCACTCTCCCTAAACAAATAGATATCATCAAACTCATTGAGGATCTTAAGAAACAATACTCTCTTTCCTAGAACTGAGTAATACAACTTTTTTATATTTGAAATATTTTTGAGTTATACTTGAGTATTTGAGTTATACTCCTTTATGTCAGTAACTCTATGATAAACTTTAATTATTTAAATATGGTCCTAGGAAAAATATAAAGATCTCTTTCTCATAGTTTTTAAAAATTTATTTACATCTCTAATCTAATTTTATTTAGAATCTAATAAATCCATTTCCTCTAGTACAGACCTAATTATAGAGCTAGGCAATACATGCTCTTTTACTTACCAGAAACAACCTTAAAAATACATGGAGCTAAGCTGGGTGGTGGTGACACATGCCTTTAATCCAAGCATATGGAGGCGGAGGCAGGCAGATCTCTGTGAGTTCAAGACCAGCCTGATCTACAAAATCTAGTTCCAGGATAGGCTCCAAAGCTACAGAGAAACCTTGTCTTGAAACACCAAAAAAAAAAAAAAAAACCCAACCAAACCAACAAAAACCATGGAGCTAAATACTAAATGACCATGCATGCAATACTGTTAGCCAATGAGCTGAAAGCAAGTTTCCATTCTGGAGAGAAGTGGTGATTAGTTCCATGACGAAAGGCACTAACTTCTGGTACAGAGAATGAGGCTGTTGATCTGAAAATTTACTTCTTTCCCAATAGAAAAGAGTAACAGAAGAGTTTGTATTTAAAGGCAAGGACAGACACATACCTTCATTGTCATAGCTTAGTAACATCTAAACTCTGTCCTCTGCCACAAATTAGTTCGCAATAATCTCATTTGGCTTCCATTCTGCAATACGTATCACTGGTTCTTCAAATTGAAGACATTATACTTATTAGACCTAGCAAGATAGAAATGAAAATTGCTATAGTGTGTATTGGGAAGATATTTACATGATGGAAGGTTGGAAATAAGAACAGTATATATTCAGGAGCCTCTGTTAAATGTTGGTGTTCCAATGGTGTGGTGTTACAGTGATGGCAGTTCTGAAATAAAGGGTCAGTTGCTGTGTGATTTTTACCTACCCTTTATTTAGTATCAGAAACCATAACCTGAGTGTATGTAGCAGTAATTTGCTAATCAATGTATGTATGTAGCACATCCATGATTGACAACAAGCAGGTAGGTCCTGAAAATGCAAGATAATCATGTGAAGAAGTGCCTCAGATACCCATGGTTTCATCTCCACTTATACTGCCTTGTTTCTCATTGTGGATGAGGAGTCTCATAGAGAATTCCCTATTAATACCCAGCAGAAGAAAAGCCAAATGCTAAGTTTGACACCTCGCCACATTGGTTTCTTGGGTCCCTTAGTTAACAGCTAAGGAAGGAATCACTGTGGTCACTAGGGTAGAAGATTCTGACTAGGGAAGAACTCATGACGAATCTCAGTAGACTCAAGAAAAAGACTATTTTTAATTTTGAGAGTTATTTCTTCCTTCCTTTCTTCCTTCCTCCCTCCCTTCTTTCCTTCCTTCTCCCATCCCTTCTCTTTCTTTCTTCTTTTTATCACTGTGGCTGTCCTGGAACACTTTGTAGACCAGGCTGGTTTCAACTGCCTGCTTTTCTCTCCCAAATGCTGGGATTAAAGGTGTGTGCCACCACTACTCTAGAATATTTGGGATCAGTTACCAAATTTTAGATTTATTCCAATAAAAAAATCAATAAAAATCTATTCAGAAAACTGTATTTTCTAGTGCTTGTAACTGAATCATTAATTTGATTTTAATATAATACTTCTAAAGACTCATATAAACAGTTTCCTACTTAAAATTAACAATTTTGAAATCAGTGGGGATCTCACAAACTAATTAATTCAGGCCCCATATGCCTGCTCAGCTTTACAGTTACATGATTTATTAAACATTATTCAGGGTCATCTGTGATGAAAATTTGCTTCTCTATTCCAGTGCATATAAGAATATTTTATAACTTTTATGTGAATATTTTGAATATATCTTCACATTGAACATTTAAAGGCACAAAAGCTATCTTCAAATGTTGCCATGTGTGGTACATGAATATTTCAATGGTTCTATTTTATAAAGAAGAAATTCCAGGAAAATAGTTTAATTTATGAATATGTTTTTCATAGATAACTGTCAGTTTGGTGATTGTTACAATTTTTGTATCAAGTGTATTAAGCATTAGTACAAAATATGCTCCATGTGCGTCATGGAGAACTCCTGTGATTTATATGGCTTACCTTGGGGTGAATTAATTACATGTTCTTTCTGAGATATGTTAAACATCTAGCATAATTGTATTCAGTCTTTTGATTTACTTCTTAAGTGGAAAATCTTCCTTAGCGGAAATCAAAATAAATGATTTCATATCTCTTTAGGCTTGAGGATAATTAAATGTGAAATATTGCTTTTGCACATTAAAAGATATTAGATGCCAAGTGTCACAAGTAATTGTTTTGGTGTCAATTTTGCCATGGGTTTTAATCTACTTTTTTTTATCTCTTCTCTCCAATTACACTTAGCCTCCTTTCAACATACATATTCACTCGTGTATCCACATATTTTGAGAAACCAAAGCTCAGTATCTACAATGTCATGTTCAGCCTTTGTAAAAACAAACCCAATGTTATTCGAACAGAAAAATCAATTGCACGCTCTATCCACCAAATCAAACATGGTATTCCTATTTGGTGAGAAATAACGCTACTATTTGGTGAGAAATAACTCCATGCCAATAGCATAACGTTGGTCTTCCAAGAAATCACAAGCAGCTTTGGTGCCTCTTTTTTTTTAAATACTTTTGGGTTTGTGCATTTATCATGTTAAGTTTGCATCTCATGTGTATGAGTACAGGTGTGTTACATTGACATGCCATTACCCATGTGTGGATGTCAGTAGAGAACCACAGGTTTCAGGGTTCACCTTCTGCATGGTTTGAGACAGGGTCTGCTGTTCACCACTGCATAAATCACGCTGGGTTCCCCAGTCAGGGTTTCCCACAAGGTTCCAGAGATCGTCTGTCTGCATTATAGATGTACACTGCTGTGCCTGGTCTTAACATGGGCTTTGAGGATAAAAACTTTGTTCTCCTGCTTGCATAGCCAGTACTTTACTGACCCATCTCTTGGGTTCACATCGTGCTTTATGATAGCACAATAATACAGAAAGTGTTTACTATTTGAAAAATTTCAAGTATTGATGTCTCTCTACCCTTTTTACCTGTTTTCATATAGTAATGCAAATTGTTCTCCTCGGAGTGAATCTGAGGATACTGACATATGGTGAACATGTATATTTGGTAAATGTGAACATTAACATTTTTTGATTTTTATTGAGCTCTACATTTTTTCTGCTCTCCTCCCTACCTTTCCCCTCCTCTTCAACCCTTCTCCAAGGTCCCCATGCTCCAAATTTACTCAGGAGACCTTGTCTTTTTCTACTTCCCATGTAGATTAGGTCTATGTATGTCACTCTTAGTGTCCTCATTATTGTCTATGTTCTCTGTGATCATGATTAACATTAACACAATTTAACAAAAATCTTCTAAAAGATTTATTCTTTTTCCTCTCAAATTCCATGTGCTGGTACACATTGGTGGTTAATGACAAACAAAAATCATTGCCCTTCTACCTTCTATACCTGCAGTGGGATAATTGAATTTAATGCTCTTCTTTGCTGTTGGAAAAGTCCTTGGTATCCCGGAACACTTTCCATATGTGAGAAATCATTCTTTTAAGTGACAGGCTGAGATCTGTAGTCTGAGTGATTCCAAATCTCACAGAGGGACAACTCTCACAATTTCCTCAGCAATCTCAACATCCACTGAACACATGTAGTGCCTTCTTCCAGTTTACTGTGGTGTGACTCCATCAATCCTAACAGTGTGAGAGAACACTGAGATTTGATGTAATGGCTACAGGGATGAGATTCACTGTATGTTGTTAGTCTCAAGGAACAGGTAGGACTGTTCCCAGTCTTTTAAAGAAGCAGTAAATTATGTGTTGACAACACTATCATAGGTTTCTAAGGCAGCAGAAATAAAATAAAATGTAGGGTTGTATTCCTGAACATTGGAGGCAAGGCAAGAGACTCTGTCCAAGTTCCTGATCAACTCCTGGCTGAAGAAAGCTCACTATGTATACAAATCAAGTAAAAAAGAAACAAGTAATAAGGTAAAAACTTTGAGTTGGAGTGACAATTTTAGCATGTGTATCATTTCATTTTCTTTTTTTTTTATTTGGAATCAAAATATGTTAGTTTTATTATCATGAATACATGGGCGAATTTGAAGATATGTTATATAATATTTTAATACCAATATAATTATTTCAGTTTATCAGTTATTAAAATTTGTTTTATTTTCCCACCTTTTTAAAAATTGTTTACCCTTTATTGAAAATTTTTCTCAATTAACATATCCCGAATAGTTTTCCCAACCCCTACTTCTTCTATTTCCTTTCCATACAGATTCATACCCTTTTTTTTTGTTTGTTTGTTTTTGTTTTTTTTTTTAGTTATAGTTTTTTTATTGTTAAAAGAAAAAGTTTTGTTCTCTTTTTACTATTTCGATTTATTTAAAATTATAATTTTATAATTATTCTACAATTATTTTTATAACAAATACTTATTTTTCAGAAAATAAAATGAGCGTTCTAGATTAGGTAGCAAAGGACAAGTTCATTCATCATCAACGTTCCAGTATTACTGAAAAATTGTGAGAGGACAAATAAATTGGGGAAATGTTTATTCCCCATTATTCTTATTTTAGGCTGAGGTTAATTTCTACTATTTTCTGATAGTGACAGTGAAGAGTACTTATTAGAAATTATTGAAGCTTGAAAACCAACACATTCCATGAAAGCCTTCTTTCCCATTTTAACAGTGGGAAGTATATATAAATTGAATGCCCAGGTTATATGCTTGTAAACCTTTATTCATTTGTGGCTTTTGACTTTTTTCTGCTCCTTTTATACATTTATTCTTCAAATGATATTTTCATCATCATGTTTCCTTCCTCCCTTCTACACTCCTAGAAGATATTGACAGTTTCTATTGCCTGCATCAGACTTAAGACTCTACCTTGGACCACATTCTTTGTTTAGGATGGTGCTAGAATTACGTCCTCTCTTACTCTATTCTCTGTTCCGTTTTTAAAGGCTTTGAGGTTTTCGGCCACCTGTATTTTCACAAAGAGATCCTCCAGTTATCCCGGAGCTCTTCTTTTATTAGCAATGCCTGCCTGTTCTTTCATTTCTTCTAATATTTGTGCTTTCAACAAAGGACCATATCCGTTCATCAGTATTTTTAAAGTCCCAGTGCATGTTTCTGGAGCATTTGCTGTGTATTTAATAAGTGCGCTGTCAGAGGTGGATTGTTTGAACACATCATGCAGACTTTCATTCTTTGTTCTTTCTGCATGTTTCATCTTCCCCAAATAGCCTACTGCCTACTATATCATGTATAACAGGTTTCTCTTTATTGACTGATTATTTGAATTATCAGGATCATCCTGAGGAGCTGAATACAGCACACATCACTTCACACTAACGCCACAGAATTTTCTTCTGATCTCTAACACCCATAACATAATCCAGAAAGGTTTGTGTGGTAGTTTGAAATAAATTGGTCCCCAAAAGGAGTGGCACTACTGGGAGGTGTGGCTTTGTTGGAGGAAGTGTGTAACTGTGGGGATGGACTTTAAGGTATCTTTTCAAAAGCTTCACTTAGAGTGACAGTCAGTCCACATCCTCTTTCCTTCTCAACAAGATGTAGTGTTTGCAGCTCGGTTACCACATCTGCCTGCACACCACCATGCTCCCTATCATGATGATAAAGGACTAAAGCTCTGAATTGTGAGCTACACCAATTAATTTTTTTATAAGCGCTACCATGGTCATGGTGCCTCTTCACAGGAATAAAAATCAAAACTAAGAGAGATTGTAATCATTTTTAATATTGTCTCTTAACTCTTCAAGACGTGGTATGTCAAGTTGCTTCTTATTGCAACAGCACATTCTAGAACAGTGTGTAGCAGATAGCAGTCATTCAATAGATAGTTATAATTATTATTCTTATAAATAACTAGTATTTAAATCATTACCAGGTATAGTTAGAATCAATTCTCAACATATTTAGTGTGTGAATTTGAGAAACATCTGAAGTTCTTACTTTCAGATTTAAATCATCTGACAATTATATCTTATTTCTGAAACCCAATTTCTTTTATTTCAGCAGATAATTACTTTTTAAAATATAGAGCAATAGATCACATGTAAATGTTTGAAAGTACAGTTAAAAATAATTTACATCTAAGCATCTCTCTCCCTTTCATTAGAACACAATACCTTCTTAAAATTAAATTCAAAATTAGTCAAGCAAGTTAGCATGAATTTATATCCAGAATGGTCCAGCTGTTTCATATCTAATTCTAAGTTACATTTCGAGAAAATTATTTCAATGCTACTTCTGAGAACCTCTTTGCTGAAATTACCATAAAAACCAAGTAGAGACTATTACATCCATCAAAAAGTCTCTGGATTCATAATTAGAGCAATTTATTTTCTTTTATAACATATTTTTTCTTAACTTCATAAAATGATAGGGGTGGGAAACCACTCAAAACCTGTAATACAATAGTCACACAAAAATATTGACACACAGACATGTATGTGTGAATGTGCACACACACACACACACACACACTTTTTTTACTATGTAGAAATAAAAAAGTTTTTTTTCCAGATTTTCTTTTTTTAAAAAGAAAATGAAAGACTTAAAGATATTTTTCTTTGACTTTTGTGAAGAGTTTTTATTTGATTTTAACATTGTAAGACTTTTTTAAAAATCCTGTCATGTTAAATTGGTAAAACTAATATTCTAAAAAGATGAACAAAAAGATAACCATTGTCAGTGAAAATTGGACATGTCATTTGTCAAACAAAAAAAAAGTGTGGCACCCTCTAAACTTCAACAATACTGCCGAGTTGAGTCATCTAGATTCTCAGCCACAGACACTACAGCCATAAAATAATCTTGCATAGATGAGAGGCTGTGGGTGGTATTGCACCCCTTACTCCCTTACTTCTGGGCGGCAGAAGGGCGTGTGCACTTTTGTGAATTTGAGTTCAGCCAAGTCAACATAGTGAGTTCCAGGATACCCAGGGTTATAACATAGCTTTGTTTATGAAAACAAAACAACAATGAAATAAAATAAAATAAGACAAAAAAGATAATGATACTTATATCCTTGAGGACTGGGGGTAATAACAGTGTTACACAGACATAAAAAAGGTGACTTTAGATAAACAAAAGAATTACAAAACTTATCCATATTTTATTCTTTTTTCCTCTATTCATTTCACATTATTTTTAATTTATCTCTTAGAGTTCTCTACCAGTATGTCTAGATCAAAAAATATAAAAGTGTATATCATTCAGGGGAAAATAAGTTATAATTAGAAAGAAATATACTTGTTGAATGAAATCATTTCTTTAAGAGTCTCTGCATTGTCTTACAAAATTTCCTGCAATTTTACACTGAAAAAATAAAGTAGCAGTTTGTCGAAATCAGCGAACACTTCTTTACAAAACTGTAAAGTTCTTGCATGTTTGTTTGTTATTTGATGATTTTCTTCAAATTTGCATAGATTACAAAGTGGTTTGGTTGATTAAAGTGTTTAGCTATTTTATTTTTAAGTTTAAAATGTTTTTTTTTTAAATTGCACCTTTCTTTGTAATTGAAAGTAGGTTCTCCTATTACACAATATGTCCTCTTCCTCTTCCTGTCAACTCCCTAGCAACTCCTCTCTACCTCAGATCAATTTCTCTTCTTTTTCCCTTCAGAAAAGAGACAACAACCAAACATGACAAAACAAGATGCAATTAGACAAGGGAAAGCCCTCAGATTTAGGCTGGACAATGCAACCCTACAGGAGGAAAAGAGTCCCAGAGCAAGCAAAGGAGTCAGAGAGATCACCACTCCCACTGTTAAGACTACCACAAGACCAACAAGCTAAAAGCCATATACTCAGAGGACCTGTGCAGAACCAAATAGCCCTGTACTTGTCAATTTTCTCTCTGATTTTATGTGAACTTTTCTTAGTTGATTCATTGCCATGTTCTCCTGGTGTCTTCCATTTTCTCTGACTCCTACAATTTTTCCTCCCTTCTCCCCTTTTTGCAAAGCTTACTATCTCCAAGGGGAGGGACTCAAAAGAGACCTTCATTAGACTCTCGCATAATGATTGGTTCTACTATCTCCAAAGGGAGGGACCCAATGGAGACCTCCATTAGAACTGTCTGTATAATGCCTCGTTATGAGTCTCCATAAAACTTCCCATCTGCTGCTGGAGGAAACCTCTCTGATGAATACAGCAGAATATCATTTGGGTTCATTGCTTTTTTGCTTTTCATTTTCCCTGCTGTGTTTGTTTCTCTCCTAAGTATTGGATCTGTCCAGTCCCCGGTTTCTGGGCATCCATGCAGAGTCCAGCTTTGGCTCTTAGCTCCTGGCTATCTCAAGTTACATCAAACATTGATTAGCTCCTCCCACAAGCTCTGTGCCACCATTACAGTCAGAGCATCTTGCAGGTAGGATGACATTCTAGAATTTGGCTATTCTAAAGGTAATCAATGGTTATTTTTCTTTTTTGTGTCTGGTATTTGATGCTCACTAGTGAGTTTAGATTAAAATGTATGTTGTTTGATTCTTTCTGTCTTTCTACTTCAGAATCTGACAGGTACTGAAATCAGTACAGATATTCTATATTGTCACCAACGAGACTTCATTCTGTGTGCTTTTTCTACATTTGCATACAAAAGGGAATCTCCCAAAGATTCTACTTATGCGTTCATACTTGCATACTTAGAGAGAAATAGCTTCCAGACATCTATGCTCAGAAAGAAAAATAATATAAATTGAGTTATCGCTCTTATGCCTATGCATGTGTTTTCATTGGATGAATAAGATGCCTTGATGATTAATCAAATAAGCATCCACTACTGTTTTTTATTATGTCATTATTTCATACATGGAATTAAAGTTTAGTGTTATATGGGATTGAATCAAATTTAGACTGTTTTTAAATCCTGTAAATTAAGCATCAGACTGATGTCTTAGTGTTTTTAAATTATTACAATCATTTGGCTGTTCACTCACTAGAAAAAAAAATTTAAATCTTCTTGTTACTTAGGTATTGAGGGGAAACCAAAGACAATATCTTCAAGGACATGGAGCAAGTAATCAGAGCAAATCTATCAGGCACTGTGCTACAGAGCAAAGGAATTGCTGTTGAAACTTTCAGATAATTTGAAATAACATTCGGTCTCACTGCTCATTATTTTCCATGGGAAACTCCCACAGAATTCAGCTGCTATTCTGTTTGTAAAATAGACTGTTTACTACACTGAAGGATTTTTGCCTTATCAGTGGCTCTTACGTTGTGAATATATTTCATGTTCATTGTCTTTCCATATTTTCCTTATTAATTTCTTACTCTCATTTAAATAATTATTTCCAGGTAAGTCAAGTCACTTGAATTTGTAGTACAAATCTGCCATCTATAAAGTTCATGTGGAGAACAGCCTAATTTAATAAAAAATTCAAAATTAATATCTGGAAATATTTAAAGTGAGTTTAACATAATTTATTCAGACAGATTTATAGTTATTCTTGGCTGTATATTGCCCATGGTTAGATCCTGGTTCCAGAAGTCAGTCAACTTACTTTTTTAAAGACTTGTTTACTTTTATTTTATGTGCATTGATGTTTTGTCTGCATGCATGTTTGTGTGTGGATGTCAGATTCACTGGAACTGCAGTTCAGACAATTGCGAGCTGCCATGTGGGTGCTGGGAATTAATCCCAGATCTTCTGGAAGAACAACCAGTGCTCTTACCCACTGAGCCATCTCTCCATCCCCTTATTAGTAATTTTTACCTGTAACAACTGATAATTTTATTTTTATAATTTATAATACAAGTGAAAATTACACTTTTTAAAATTCCCACATTCCCCCCAAACTATTTTCTTTGTTAGGAAGAGGAAAATATTTCTGGTCCACAATTACAAGACGCTCAGGCTCAGCACTGTTATCTTCTGTTAAAAAGGAAAACTTAAAAGAAAACTGATTACAAAAGAATAGAAAGAAAGCCTCCTTTCTTATCTCTCTGGCAAGACATGTTATGTCTGGTGGGCATCATCATGGCACAAGTGGGAGGTCTTATCATTGGAGGCCTGGGCATCATGGACAAATGCTCTCCCATTGGTGACTTCATTCCAGGAACAGGTCGCATTGATATCACCCCAAGAGGATGAGGAGGGCCCATCATTGGCATTATGGGAGGGCCTTCTACGGAGGATGAAGATATCATTCCTGGACTTTGGATGACCTGAGAGGCTTGGGTGAGTGAGGTGGGATCATGGGCTCCACATGGAGAGGAACAGAGAATGGAAATGGCAATATCTTTCCTTGTTGAAACACAGGCAATAATTGTAAATCCGGCTCTGGCCCTGCTATTCCATCCTTTTCTGGTAGTAGTTTTTCATATGTTTCTTATCGTTGTTTTTCTCACAAGAGAATCATAGGTAAGATACATACTACAGAATCACAGTACAATTTAGACATGTTGTTGTTCAGAGAGTTCAACTCTTTTGTTTTGTTCAAAGATAAAGTCTTTCTATAGGGCATATACTCGGATTCAACTTTCCTACATCAATCTCACAGGTGCTTGGCTTAGAGATAAATGCCACCCTTGTCTATTACCAAGCTCTTAAAGTATTTATTAAGTACTCTTGTTGATAAAATAAAAATAATATTTCCCTCACTCATAAGCATGACTATGAATTTATTTATAAGACTTTCACATGTACTGCTGTCATTAACTAACAATTTGTATTAACTATATACTTTATAGTTAGATACAATAATAATTGTATAATAACAATTTTAGAACATGTAATGTTGCTGTAGGAAATCCTACAGCCAGTAGTTACCTGCCCACTGGGTCATGGGTTCTTACACTATTTATGCCAATGTAGAGCATGTGTTCGACCTCTTTCCAGCTGCGGGACTTGGTTTGTGTTCTCCATTCTAGCAGAGGATTCTGAATTCTGAGTCTACCTCTAAAAAAAAACCATCTATTTCTCAATTCTGAGCTAGTTTGAGATTTAAGTGTCCATCTTCACTGGCACCCATGTGGATTCGGATTCCACACCTAACAGGTAAATGGTTTAAAGGCCTGCCGGTCCACGGCCTAGAAATTCTCCCAACTCGGCATGCTTGATTTGCTTTTACCTAAAACATTCATTTTTTTGTAGAACCCCTGCCACAGCGGAGCTTGATGCCATGTAGCAACTAGAAAATTTTCCAAGGGTATGCACTACTGCTATGTTCCCTGGCAAAGTTCCCTGGTGCGGTTCCTTGCCACGTGGCGACTTCGTAGCTTCTGGTTTCTGCTCTTTGCCCATGAGTTCTGGGTTTTTTGTTTCGTGTATGGAACTGATTTAATTGCTTTTAATTTGTCAAGCAAAGCATATTTTTCAGTATTTAACCAGTACCAAGGCAGGAAACTAAAGCAGTTTAGAACTGTTGCTTTCACCACCATGACCGTGCAGCCACAACATTTGCTGGACAATAAAGAATAAAGATTATGACACCTAAAACAGTTTACTGGATCAAGTAACAGGTAATTAATAAATCAATATGGCAGACTACATTAATATTGCAACTTTTAGTAACTTTTTTTTACTAATACTATGGATTGTATTATGTGAGGCTTATATGGTTATGGTGGTACTTCAAAGTATTGGGTATTGGGACCCAGTTTTTTTCTTGATATTCTATCATTAAGTAAGAATATGGCAGTTTTAGGAATGATATAGTCTTTACAGGTTAATAATGAACAGTTAGTTGACAGGATTAATACCATCAAAAATCAAGTTACATAAAAAATTAATACTATAAAAAGAATAACGTTAATTTTACACCCAAAATTGAATCCATATTTAAGTGTACTAAGAAGTTATCTGAAAGAATGTATACTGTTGAATTTGATAATCAAAATTTGTTAAAAAGTTATGATAAGTTAGCAGAAAGAGTATCTCTCCAGAATGACAATCTGCAGCTATTCAAGTAATGTCCAAGGATTAGATGTTATCTTTAAAGGAGAAACTTTAGTCCTTGGAAACACATGTGCAGAATGATGACCAGAGGCTAGGTTCCTCAATGAAATCACTAGAAATATATACAGGCCAGGAGATTCAGGCTTTACAAAAGACAATAGTAAAAAGATTTGAGGAAATTATTGGAGCTGATGAACAGGGAAAGAAGGCACAAGGACAGGATTCAACATCTCCATTAGCTGTCAGAGATGACTTACCAGGGTTTTAGCTTCCTACCCTATAATCTACTCTGACAAAGCATTAAGTTCTAAGGGCCAAAACTTCTACATATGCATGATGGCTGAGTCCTATTTTTGCCATTCCCAGAGGAGATATTATTCCTAGGAATTCCTTGTCTACCATTCCTTCTCAGGTGTCTTATTCTACCACAATTAAAACATTTGGCATTTTGGTATCTCCTCATTCCTTTGGGAATTGCTCCTCCTACCCAAGATTCAGTATTACAGTCAAATGTCTCAATGTTTGTTGTATACAGGATCCATTCATCAATAGGTGCTGAGCTAGACTTTAAAATCCCAAGTATCTTTTTGTATTCCTAGCTGGCATTTTCAAAAGCCAGAGGTTCAAAAAGTACTCGTCTAGCTTCTGGGTATATTGCTCCTATTTGTACAGCCTTAGTTAATCTTTGTAAAAAGTCAGTAAAGTGTTCTCTCTGTCCCTGTTTAACCCTGGTATATGATTCAATTCTTTTTTCTTGTTCCTGAATCCTGTCCCAAGGATTTAAGGCCGTTTTGTGGCATAGGGACAAGATTTGTTCATCATAAAGAGCTTGAACCTGTGGGTCAGCATAAGTGCCCTCACCAAGAATTTGATCTTGGGAAGTCTCAAGGCCTTTTGCTTTTCCCTGTTGTTCTAAAATTTTTGCTTCTTCTCTGAAATAAATTCTAAATATTAATTGGGGCCCATCATCCAGGACTGCTGAAACTCCTCTGCCTCCAGCTCAGACAAAGAGCTATAGGAAACTAAGAAATGCTGGGAGCGGGAGAAATACTCTTCTCCAGGAGCACACCAAATGATTAATCAATATCAAATGATCATTCCTGAAAGCAAACATGCAAGTAACATTTTACCAACTGAGCAGTTGGTATTTAGGAAGACACATGCATATGCATGCACATACATGCACATAACAACAAATGATGTGAAAAGAGACCGTGGATTTGAAAAGAAACAAGGAGGGGTATATGGAAATATTGGATGGAAGAAAGGGACAGACGATGTTATTAAATTAAATTATTTTCTCAGCAAATAAATATGTGAAGTAGATGAACCTACAGTGACAAACAAGAGGATCTCCATGACAAAGGACAACATCAGTATAGAAAAGAGGAGCCCCAAGAGAGCCCATTATTGATCATGTAGCAGAAACCAGAGGTCTTGACCCTGACCAATGTCTCGTGACAATGAACACCTGTGAATAAAGATGAATGGACTAGAGGATAAACAGCTTCTACAAGATTCTTCTTTTTTGTTTTATTTCTATGTTTTGTTTAACTTTTAGTTTTTCTTTTAAACTTGGATTTGTTTTGTGGGAAAGATTGCAAGGACAGAGGGCAGATGTGAGGTCACAAGGGTATAAGTGCAATAGGAATGCATGCTGGGAAACCCATCAAGAATCAATAAAAGGGAGAAAAGACAGAGGTAGAAATGTCAAAATTAAATTAAAATTTGAAAGCAAATGCAAAATAACAGAACTGTATTAAAATTTCAAAGACAATTCTAAAGGAAAAACACCAGAAATGATAATACCGAATTATTTTCTTAGAAATAATTTGTTCCAACGTGAGTGTCAGCTCAATATTATAAACTGTCTTGAAGTCTTAGATATCACTGAGCTCAATCGTTTTGTAGTTGTGGAAATTTAGAATTGAGTTTGTTAAGGTGCTCTCCCAGTTCAAGTTTAAATACTCAATCTTGAGCACTGAGAGGTAGTTTTCTGATTTTCTTAATGTCACATACCTATCTGTGATAAGTTGAGACCTTGCATTTAATAAACTGTATGGTGTATTTGGGGTCAAAGCCTAAAAATCATAAGATAAATAAAAAATGGAAATCATATATTTCAATTTATTTTCACCTGGAACTAATTTGTAGCCTGAATGTATTTCTTATTTCTGAACTCACTTTTTATCTACATAATTTGGAGAATAGGAAATTGTTTTAATCTAGTAAGTGAAGGTCAGGGATTCTGCCAATCACCTGAATAAGTGCAAGAAAACTCATGCAATCATGAATTAGGTGACTCCAAATTTCAACAGTGATTCTATTAATAGAAACAGCAGAGACAAACAAGGAAAACTAATTCAAATAATTACTGAGAGAAAGAGAAAAAATGAGTATGAACGCATATCTATTTCTATAAAAAAAAAGTGAAAACAACATGCAGATAAAAATAAAGGCAGATCCTTGTGAGTTTCAGATTTGTGTAATCAATGCACCAACAATTCAAAACACTTGAATAAAGGCAGCATCTGGGTTGAACACATAAGACTCTTTTCATGCCATTATTTTTTGAAACAATGCACTGTCACAGCTATTCACACAGCACTTGCATTTTTATGAAATGTGAGTAACACTGAGATAATATAAGGCCTATGGAGCTATATGTATTGGTTATATGCAAATGCCGCACCATTTTATCCAAGAACTTGAACATGAACAGATTCTGCGACTCTTGGATGTCTCCACCTCCCACAGACATAAAAGATTCCTGAATAAAAAACAGGTAGAGGAAAACTGTAAACGGCGTAAAAAATAAGAAAGTGTACTCATTCTGCTTGATGACAAAGAATATTGCATCTGTGTAAATTGTGCTTTCTGCACTGTGTACTGCATGTAAAATGCTACTCAACAGTTTTGCTGGAGGAAAAGCTGCTTTAAAAAAATCACACTTTCATGACATACTTGCCTTATACAGGATACCTACACAGAGAAATAGAGTGTTCTTTAAAAACCCAATTATGTAGGAAATGTTACCACCTCTTAACAATCAAATTCCTCTGCTCTTGAGTGATAAAAATGCTTTATTGTTTTTTCTTTGCATAGGGTTGTGTCTAGGCTTTGAATTTCAGAAAATTCTCTGAGGGAAAGTAAACATTTTTTTAAGTTTTTTTTTTTCCCATCAGATACAGCCGCATGCATTCCAGAAGGCTTCTCAGATTCCATAAAGAATCAGAAAGTAAAGATATGAATTCATACCACAAACCTTGTGACATTTGTTAGGTGAAATTAAGTGGAGTCCAGAAGTCTGAGTATTTCTCTCCTCACATTTATGGTAGAGAATATTAGTTTTACATGGATACACAAGGAAAATAACAGACCCTAAACTTAGAAGATTTGGCCATAGTCCTGCTGAGAGCTGCCTAACAGGTTAGAACTTGTATTAAAAGCCGGGTTATTAATGATAATAATCATCATTTTATTTAGATTACTTTATCAAATCACTTCTGTATCTGTAGAAAACTGTAATCCTATCAGGCTTCAGGAAGTCTTAATAAATAATTTCTATGATCTTTCATGTAATGGGATACAGTTGATTTTGAAGTAATGTTTAAAGTTGCAAAAGTTTCTCGAAGATTCTTTGCGAAGTATATGTATAGAATTCCCTGAATGGGGAGATCACACAGAGATGACAGATATTTCACTAACAGATATTGACAGTTGCTTTATTTTTTAATAGAACAATATAACTCTGTCAACCCTTCGAAGAGAGGCAAATACCATATATCCTTTAGTGCTTATAATTCTTGTTTCTGTTTTATTTCTAGAAGGTCGGTGCTATGTCTGAAATAATCAAACCTATCTTGGAAGAGGAAACCTGACAATGAAAAATAACAATTTAAAACAGATATCTGGACCTTGATCATCACAGATTTGTGATGCTAACCCTGCTTAAAAATCTTTGGACATATTTACATTAGAAAAAATCAAACCCTCATCTCACTTAAGCTGTAATAGTGCCATGCTTTGCTATTCTTTTACATCTCTATTAGGTAATTTTCTTATGACAAAATGCCTGGCAAAAGCAATTCTAAGAGAGGGGAAGTTCATCTTTACCTAAGAGCTCAGCCAATCACTGTGAGGAATAAAGGGCAGAGAGGCCACATCTCCATTGCAAGAATAGAGTGAGGTGGCATATGGTGCAGACAGGAATCAGAGAAGCCAGACAAAACCAGAAGGTGGTACATCCCTGAAAAGGCCTACACCTGATGACTTGCCTTTGCCAGGACCAGCTCTGCAAATGTTCTTCAGCACACAAAATAGATCCATAAGCTTGGAGTTCAAACCATGAGTCTTTGGAGGCAATTTCAGATACAAACACAAACATGTACATATTAAAGATAGCGAAGAAAATGAGTTTTACAGCCTTTGGTTTCAACAGATTGTTTCTTTCTTGCTCAAAAAGAATAAATGTGTGACTGACTGTTCACATGCTTATCTCCCCTGCCTGAAAGTCCTTTTAAAATTACAGACAATTAAATTTAAAAATAATGAATAAAGAATTCCAACACTGTGTATTGAAGTATAACAGATATTTGTAAGAAATTTCTGGAAAGTAAAAGAACTATTTGACAAGAA
>JAQHUG010000011.1:10202546-10217186 GCA_028555095.1 Dicrostonyx torquatus
AAACAAACAAACAAACAACAAAAACAAAATAAAATATCAACTGTAGATAGATGATGCTATAACATAGTTCCACACTAGCTCAGAATTGAGTATAATAAAGAATTCTTTATTTAGGGGTAGACTCAAAGATCACAATTCTCTGTACTAGTGAAGAACAGGAACTGAATGCAGCAATGGAGAGAGGCGAAGCAAGTTTTATGTCTACATTTATTGTACAAAAGACCATGGCCAAGTGGGCTGGTGTCTTAAAGACTATTGACTGAAGGAGTTTCCACAGCAGCCAACTGCTGTTTCTGTCCAGTATGTGCAAGTTGTATACATTTGTCATATTTGTTCGATCTGTCTTTATCGTTATCCATAGTGCTGTGTGTATATTGTGTTGCTCACTGTCCTTCCATGGCTGTGTGTGGGATTCAGAGGGAACTGGAGAATCTCACAGTGCCTCACTCAAGCCTTTCCCCCAACAACCTGGCCTAAGTCACTCCACTTTCTGTCTCTTATTTATGTTCATTTAGCCCCACTTTTGAAGGCTCTATGCTCATTGTTCTTTAAATCAAACTGTCTAAGCCATAGGAGAGAACATAAAATATAGCAAAGATATAGGGACATTTGATAATAAGGACTTTACAAAGAAAAGCATTGAGGAAATTTGTAGACACATTTTTTCTTCAAACTTACCTTTATAGGTCTTTTATCTGTCATGCTCTTTAAAACACTTAGTCATTGTACAACTTCAGCTCTCTACCTGAACTCTCCCCATCTGCTTCTTCCACATTGTTTTCTTAATATCTACAGATGACATTACAACAGACAAATAATGTATTGGAGATAATATATGTAGGTTGTAAAATAGTAATGCAAAATGATTTCAATATAAATAATAATAATAAACTGTGCACTTATTTTATTTACCTTGTATATTATCTGTGCCTTTCCCACAGGATGTGGGATTCTTGAACACAAAGAATACTGGCCTTCATTTTTCAAAATATCCATTGTTATATTCTCATCATCTGAACTAGAAACTGGTACATGCATGGCAGCTGATGCATAGTTTTGTAAATGTAGAATAAATTCATAAGAGTTATTGGGTATATTGAAATTAAACTTTCTGCTTCTTTAATTGGCGAGAATTGTTAAAAGCAAAATACTTTGTCTTTAGAGTTTTGAGCTCTCACAATTGTTCCACTCTTGCTTTCTTTCCTGCCATCTTTACTTGATTGTGTGAAAATGTCCAATCATTCTCCTTAGCTTCTTGAGTGCCACACATGGATCACCTTTCTATTAGTCTTTCTGTCTCTGTCATTTTCTCTGTACCTCTCTCTGTGTGTCTCTCTGTCTCTGTCTCTCTGCCCCCTCCCCACCCTGATTAAGAGGTATATGGACTAGTTAGAAGCAATCAAACACAGGTACTGGTACCGAGTCTAAAGTAAGACAGAATTATAGTTTCTCCCATATTTTTATAGCACTCTCAGAAAATAGAAAACATAACTTTACTGTAAAGTGAGACAAATGAAAGACCTCCACCTCCAAAGTGAGATCTTATTATTTTGAACATAGAGCAGAGGAATATCCTCAATACCATGAACATGAACTTCCGATTTGGTTGTTATATATAACCAAGAGCGGCAGGTCAAACAGTGCTGTTTCCCCATCAAAAGAAAACAAAAGGAATAAACAACCACCAACTAAACAACAAATGTCAGAATGAACTCATCCTCATAGTCCTTCAGTTACGAATGAATCCTACAAACAGCAATGAAGAGTAAATAGTGGAGCAGGACATAGATTTAATAGGAGGAGAGTTATCACAACCTCAAGACTGCTAAATTTAATCAATGTGCTAGAGACCACGCCTAAGTTTTATAAATTTAGTAATGATCTTGATAATTATGAAAAGTAATTTATTGATTATCGTGTATGTATATATTTAAGCCATAGCAATTTATTTAATGTATCATAAAATTTCAACTTTTAATACTAATGTACAGATGAAAATAACATAAAAAATATTAGGGACAGAAGATCAGTTTGGGTCATAGATGTAGGTAGGAAAAGAAACTCTTTATAGAGCCACTCAAGTGAGAACACAGACTGGCCTCGTTTCTGAGTGACCCAAATGACTTGAAACAGGTACAACACCATAATAAGTATGAGAAAATACTCTCAAGAGATACTGGCTATTGTTGGTCTACTGGTTGGGAAACAGGGAGTCTGTTAAGTCCAAAATTTTCTGTGTTTACCAGCTCCATATTCCACTTAATGACAGCCAGGCAGTCTCAGAACTTCCTAATAGCCATCAAGAGAGATTCCTTTTGTACCATATGGAAAATCCTTATCCCTACAATTTATTTTAAAAGATTTTTACTACAAAGGAATGGAGTAATTTGTGACTGAGAGCTATATTGCAAACTTTATTATCGGTTGTTCATCTATTAATCATAGAAATTGTGACTAGGACCAGTTTCTGTCCTATATTCCTGAAAGCATGGCATTCTCAGGGTTTTCCAAGAAATACATTGCATGTTCTTCTATGTTTCTACTTTACTCTTGTGGAAAATTATGTAATAAATCATGTTCTGCTTTCATCATGCTTTGTTAAGACTCAAATACTAGTATTATATAATTCCTTTGGTGTTCACACAAAAGACTAGATGGAAACAGGGAGATATTTACTCATTAAACAAAATAATCAACTTAGAAAATTTTCTTGTGGAAAATGCAATTTATTATATATATATTCGTTTCAAAGCTGAGATCATGTGAATATTACTGTCATTGGTAATCAGCTTCACAGAGATTTTGGGGAATGTGGCAGTTTCTATTCAACTTAGATACCCATTAAAATCCCTTGGCTGATAGGAATTGATGACTCTGTGTGTGTGTGTGTGTGTGTGTGTGTGTGTGTGTGTGTGTGTAAGAATGTATGCTTATAAATGCATTTAATTGAATTAATTTTTCCCCTTGGCTTTAAATGGAAGTTATAAATCTCCATAAATAGGAGCTTATACTCATTTCTGATTGTTTTCATTTTGTCTGAAATATTTTGACTTAATCATCTTGCATGTTTCTGGTGTCTGAAACTTTCTTCTCAGTCTCCTTTATCAGAAGTCTTCTTTGCTTCTCCCTTAGATTTTGCCTTCTTTCTGTCTCTGCTAATTCACAACTTTGTCTCTAGAGGGATGACTAACTTCTTTGCTCTCCATCAGCTGAGTACCTCTCTAAAAGCAGGAGTATTAGGGCCATGATTCAAGGCACAGTCACACCGTTCCATTGTACAGGAAATTTAAATTGATCCAGATGCATGAATCACAGGAAATGTTTTAATTCACACATTAGCTTTGGTAATGAAAACTTTCTCTTTTCATGTACTAAAAAAAGACTTATAGGACTTTATAAATAAATCATTCACAGTCAATATTAGAAATGGACTTTAATAATAAGCTACAAAGAAATGTCAAAAGGGTATACATGTAGAAAGATAAAAGCTCACTGTAGAAGTCTAAGCAGTGATTTTCTACACAAATATCTTGCAGGCAGGTCACTGTTGTAGATCAAAGGGTTTTTTTTCTAGGTGATACAGATGATTTTCCTTTCTTCCTGGGTGGTGTGAGGAGTACCTTCCAGAAACCTCACTGGTGGTCAGTCGAAGTGAAAGTTCTGCTTGGGCACCAACTTGCCTATCCTGTGTTCTGTAATAGGAATAAGTGTTGTTTTCAGTCGAAGTGAAAGTTCTGCTTGGGCACCAACTTGCCTATCCTGTGTTCTGTAATAGGAATAAGTGTTGTTTTCAGTACAGATACCCTGTGTAAAGAGAGAGATGATGTTTAAGAGCATATTTATCTGTGCCTGATACCAATTGATATTGCACCAACATTTTCTATGATCAACATTTTAAAGAGCTTCTCTGTGTAAACATAATTTAAAAGATACCAAAAAGAGAGCTGCTTATCTAACTAGGGGAAGAGAGAAACATTGGACACAGCAGGGACAGGAAGCCAAAGGATGCAAATGAGATGGAAAATTATCAGATATGGTGTGCTATGAAAAATTTAATCAGGAAATTATCTATTATAATAATTGGAAAACTTGTATTTTTCACTCTGTATACATCAGTGTATCAAGCCACAATATCATGCTGTAACTAAATAAACCAAATGAGAACATTTTCTAATTACTCTTTGAGTAAGATTGGTTTTTCAAATAAAATTTTTGCACATGGTATTAACATGTGAAAAAATTTTTTTCTCATAAGCAAAAAAGATTGCTTGGTTCATTCAAGTGGCAAACAAAGCACATACATTATTTTGTGCTAATTTCATTTCATGAATATATGGGATTGATACAGTATTTTTTTAAAGAATGAAATAAGAGGAAGAAAAACAAAGAGAAGAAGGAGCAGGTAGATGAAAGTTTGAAAGAGATTGGCATCAGAAACAAATACTTGCAGGAAACCTTCAGTGGTGGAAAGATGGATGAGTGGAGAAGATTATAGAGGAGAAATTGATGCCAAGATTGAATGCTGTTACGGTGAACAAAAAGTCAAGAAAGAGGAACCAGAAGAAGACAGCAGCAGTAGCCAGATGGCTGATTGCAAAGTTACACTGGAAGTGCTTAGCTGGCTGGGTCGTTGGTTACTTTAAGTTAGTTTAAAAATAAAGTGATTAAAAATGGAAGCAATGAATTAAGGCCGTTATGTAGCTACAATCTACCACCTGGATGCTGATGAGAAGCCAAGGATTCCCAATGTGTTTACAAGTAGTCTAGAGGCAATGAAACAAGAATAGAGAAAATGTGATACAGTCTGTACTTAAAACTGAAATTCAGGAAAATGTTCTACAGAAAAGAAAAGGAAAAACATGGATTCTTGAGTGGGTTATGTTGGGGACATCTAGGGGAAGGAAAAATGGGGTTGGATGCTATCCTATTTCATTGTAGGTGTGGGTATGCATGTGTGAAATGCTCAAAAATAAAAAAAATGCAAAAATTTATGATTCTTAAAAAGATCAAATGTATATGTTAAATTATTTGTTGGAACTAAATCAGAGTGGCTAGTTCTGAAACTCAGCTTAAGATAATCGATGTTCAAAGCAAGAAAAGTCCTGCAGACTTATGGCATAAAGAAAAAAAATATTCATTAATTTAATAAAAGTACTTCAGATGACCATAAGATATTATAGAGAGAGCGAAAAAAATTATTAAATTTCATTTGGACTTAAATAATTCAGATTTGACTTTGAGAAATGAATGGAAGTTTTTCATGACATTTATTTGTTTTCAGACATAAAATGTTAGTGAAGCATACCTAAGAGGATTTGAATTTTATAGCTATGAAATACTATGCTACAGAAAACTGTTTTCACCTTCTCAGAAGAAAACATTAGTTTCTTGATTTTGAAGAAAGAAGCTTGTCTCAAAAATCATGCTACGCGATCCTTGTGAAATGACAAATGAAGGGTTTTTAGAACTTTCAAAATTCATTCCAACTTTGTGTTATTTTGTAGGAAAATAAACACATATTTAAAAAACAGCAAGCTTACGGGTAAATATTTAATTGTTGCTGAAAATCTTTTTTATGGTCTTTTCAGAATATCATTTTTCTGAATATCAGCTCAGTTTTTCACTAGTAAATCCAATTTTTCTTTCAATACCTTGGTAACATTAATGTAGCCATTAGACTATGCATGGATTGTAATTATCATAAAATATGTTGAAAAGTTATTAATATAAGCTAATTTTCTTTAAGTACTTAAAACTATATTTCCTGTGTCATACATGAAATATATTTCACATACATACACATACACAATACTTTTATTTTTACAAAGGCAGAAAATTTCAGAAAAGGAAAGCATTGTTTTATTTGCATTTAGAAATAGCAGTATATTACAATGAACACTAAAGAAATTTAAAGTAGGGGGCTGGAGAATGGCTCAGAGGTTAAGAGCACTGGTTGCTCTTCCAGAGGACCTGAGTTCAATTCCCAGCAACCACATGGTGACTCATAACCATCTGTAATGAGGCCTGGTGCCCTCTTCTGGTGTGCAGGCACATACAAGAAGTCAGAACACTGTATACATAATAAGTAAATAAATCTTAAAAAAAAAGAAATTTAAAGTAGATGTAAAAATAAAGAATTAGGGCAAAGAAAATGAAATTTTTTATTTGATTTGACCTATATCATTGAAAGAAGCAATCAAGATGATGGGGAACAAGCACATGAGGACCACAACCAAAGCAGAATCTCTGATGCCATAGAAATAGGGCTTGCAGTACAAATTATAAGATTAAAAATAATAGGCAGCATTTAGTTATTGGTTTGATTTGTTCATAAAATTGTAAGTAATGCTAACAAAACTCACAGCCCAAGGTTAGGATTGTGAGCAAGTTGGGATAAAATGAGAAAAATGATTTCAGAGAAAAATAGCATGGTATAATTTAGTTGGTCCAGATGAAAGGACCTTAGAGTTCTGTGTAAAGGATTGGATTCTAGGAAGAAGAAACAGATTGTTGAAAGGACTACAGGCTAAAGTGTACTCAGTTTTACAGGTGTCTTGTTATTAGTGCTTCAGGAATTTTATACAATAATTTTGATCACATTCACTTCCTTTCATCTGAACTCTTCCCAGATCTGTATCCTCTTCCTTTCTCACCCAATTCTGTGTCTTTTTCCCTACCAAGTCCTATTTGTGCTGCGCAAAAATTTCAAGATGTGTGGTCTTTTATTGGAGTGGGGCCAACTTATTGGGGCTATACTTTTATAATGAAATTTCCTCTCCCAATAGATAAGAACTTTTTGAGTTTCTTCAGTTTGGTGTATAATTGTATGATCAACTTGCTGTTCCATGTTGGGATTTTGTCCTGTTTAGGTTTGCATAGATCTTGAACGTGGTGTCACAAGTGCTTTGAGTTCATATGTGCAGCTTTCCTGCTGTGTCCAGATTACACAATTTATATAATTATTTATATAATGATAACAATATAGTTATCCACTACTTCTAGTCCTTATATTCTTTTTATTCTTTCCTTGACAATGGTCCTTGAGTTTGTGGAGAAGAAGTTTCCCTACATATGTTCTATTTAGGAGTGGGTACTATAGTGTTTTATTCTGAACTTTGGCCAGTTGTGGATTTCTGTGATGCTCATTATTTACAATAAACAGAAACTTCCATGGTAAATGTTAAGAAATGGCTTTATCTATAGACACAATGTTAAGTCATTATAGATGGGTTAAAGCTATGTCCATTTAGCAGAGTAGTAATACTAGATTTTCTCATAGGGTACATGAGCTCTCTAGCTATAGACTTTTGGCCTAACAATCGTACTAAACACAGGTTTCATCTACTGGAATAAACTGTAAATCCAACCAGAAAGTGGTTGGTTATTTCCACGACATGATTGCACTAGTGGGTATGACTTGTCAAGCCACTTGTTATTGTTGCTAATGAGGTTCACACATCGGTAAGACTAATAATCATTTATATGCTGATATATATATATCACCTTCTAACTGTATGAAAGCTATCGGAAAGATGAAACTTGCAAGTCCATACAATATTGTTTCTCCATTTTCTATTACTCAAATTTGTGTTTTCTTTTTATATAAGGTTCTACTGCCAAGTTCTTCAGAATAACCAATACCACTGACAGTCATCTATGAGAGTGGGAAATCTTTGGAACCTCACTGGCCAGCAAAGTCCAAGGATGTAAGTCATTTCCTTGACTGTACTTTTTAAATGTTTGTCTCTCTGTATACAAGGTACCTTGTCAATTGGAGTAGGAGGGTCTTCTGTATTTCTGTGCTTTGATTGGTTAAATAAAGACTCTGCCTGGCTTGTAAGATAGGTCAGCCCTTAGGTGGGCAGAGTAGACAGAAAGGAAGTTCTGGGAAGAGAGAAGGAAGTGAGCCAGAAGCCACAAGCTGCTGTCGCAGATGGATGCAGGTTAGACCTTTCCGGTAAGTCACCACTTTATAATGGGTTAGTTTATGAGGTGAGGGCTAACCAAGAAGAGGGTGGTGATGATGGGCCAGGCAGAGTTTAAATGAATATAGTCTCATGTGATTATTTTGGGCATAAGCAAGCAACCAGTGGCTGAGCGGGCCAGTGGCTGGGGGCTGGGAGCTAGGCACTGGGAACAAACAACCCACACCTCTCCTTCCAATTACAACAGTCAATCTATCTCCAGATCCACCCATCCCACTCCTGGGCATATACCCAAAGGATGTTCAATCGTAATGTAAGGATATTTGCATAATTATGGTCATAGTAGCCTCGTTTGTGAAAGACAGATCCTACAAACAGCCTAGATTCCCCTCAATGGAAGAATGGATAAAGAAAATGTCATACATTTACACAATGGAGTATTAATCAGCTGCTAAAACCAATGCCTTTAGGAAATTTGAAGGGAAAAGTATGGAACTAGAAAGGTCATCTTGAGTGAGCTAACCCAGACCCAGAAAGACAAACATGCTATGCACTCACACATAAGTGGACACTAGCTGTAAATAAAAGATAACCATACTACAATCCACAGCTGTGGGGTACACATGGATGTCTCTGGGAAGGGCAAATAAAAGAGAGCTCCTGGGTAGACTGGGGCCAGGTGGGGATGGGAACTTGAGGGATCAGGTTAGAGGAGAGGCAGAGTACTGAAGGACATGACTGGAAAAGGGGGTTTCATTACAGGTAAGGTAGAAACCTGATGCAAGGGTAACTTCCATGAATCTACAAAGATGATACCAGCTAAGGCTCTCTAGCAATAGTGGATATATAGCCTCACCTGGCTTTCTCCTGGGCTCAGATTGGTGACTACCCCAATTGGCATCAGAGAGCATTCATTCACTAACTGATGGAAACAGGGGCAGAGACCCACAGACAAATATTAGGCCAAGCTTAGGGAATCCTGCTGTAGTGAGGAAGGATTGAAGGAGCCAGAACAGTCAAGGCCATCACAAAAACCGACAGAAATAACTCTCTGGGGCTCATAGAAACCCACAGAGTCTGAACCAACAACTAGGGAGCCTGCATGGAACTGAACTAAATGTAGAGACATTTTATGTGGCGTTGTATAGCTTGGTCTATTTGTGGGACTCCTAATACTGGGACTTTGCTGGCCAGTGAGGTTCCCTAAAATATTGGCTAGCTCTTGCATACTCATTCCTCACACTGTATTGCCTTGCCCAGCTTTAATACAAAGGGAGGTGATAAATCTTAGAGCAACTTGATATATCATGTTTTGTTGATATCCATGGGTGGCCTGCCCCTTTTTGAACAGAAACAGAGGAGGAGTGGATCTGGGGAGGCAAAGGGGAGACAGGAAGAGGGAATAGTAGGAGATTAGAGAGGGCAAACTGAGTCAGGATGCAAAATTAAATTAATGTCAAAAAGAAGATGCATTACTACTCTGTTATGGCTTAATTCCAACTTTGACTCTTTTGTATGGGATATATATATTTTAGAAAGATTTTACATTGTTATGGTTCCATATGACGATTTGAAAGGGTTTTAGTGTTACATGTTTTAGAGTTTGAATATCTTAGTGAATTAGAGTCTTAGGAAATGGACAAGATGGAATTGTTGGTTGTGAGTTTTAATTTAAATTAATAAATGTCAACACTAGAGTGCTGAAAAATAATCAGACTAAAAATAGTGACTTCTACATAGAAAACTTTAAAAGGTACTCTGTCTTACTCTCATAACTGAGTTTACCATTTGAGAAGTGCTCAGTGGTGGAATCCTTGCTTCATGTGTGTAAGGCACTGGATTCAATCTTCGACATTACTTACAAAAACAAATGGAAAGAAAAGCACTAGGTGTGAGGATCTTCAAGTTTCCCTCAGATTGTTTCCCCACTAGCCTCAACAGTAAATGGTGAGTGTTGGGATTGCCCTCACACATTTAAAGTGTGTGCTTCAGCAACACACTAACTTTCTAGTTTGTAACAAGGTTTGAGTCTTGAGCAGTCTTTGATAAACGTGCATAAGTGAAAGTAATCTTGGTCCTCAGAAAATTTCTTTAAATTCTCTTGTACTCTTCCTAACCTTTAGTGCCTCAGGTAGATGTGTGCAGGTAGAGTGTTTGTTTCCCTTACTGTCCATTACGAAGATTACTATTGTCTTTTCTGGAAGTTCATTCCCAAATAAAGATTTTGATCATTGTAGAGTGTAGTACTCTTCTTGTGAGTCCTAGCACACTCATCTTTAGACAATTTGGGGTACTGGGTGAACTACCATGCTCTGTGATTAATGGCAATTCCCAATATAGTTTCAGTAGGAAACACAACATTGTAAGTTGTTTTGAACAGCTGAAAATTACAACTAAATAGCAATATCTGGCAGAGGTCTAAATTTTTCATCCAGGGAAGTTTTGTTGCTAAACAAAAGTGTATACATATTGGTTCCGTTGGTCCCTTTTTTAGCTGCAGGAGTGCACACAGGCGAAAATCTGAAAAGCACAGGACCACACTGTTCCCTGGGGTTTTCCTAACTACAGAACTGACAGAATAAAACTGTGTATTTGAGCTTGAGATGTGGATTACTCTTCACTAGAGGTTAGTGCTTAAAACGTGGAATTGAAAAGGTCAGCACTTTTATCCATTAAGCCATCAAGCTTTTTTCTATAATAAGAGTAGATGAAAGGTTTTAACTTGAATCACAAGCGTAAAGTTCAGCAGACTGATCGTATCTCAAATTGAAAGAACAAGACAAAAATACCTTTGTCATTCTGTGGATTGGAATCCAGTGGTCTAAATGTCAGTGCAGAGTGGCAGAGTATCAAATCTCGGATCCTATCACCAAAAGTCAGAGATATAGCAATTTTCAGCTTTATAAATCCACATTACATTTAAAAATAGGATCACAGTTTGAACTCTTCTTATCTAATACTAGCACGAGTTTATATTTTACAATAACATGCTTATTTCTAATTACATGCTAATAAATGTGACACCCTGTTTAGGATCCAACAATGCTGTTGCTATTCTATAATATGCCACATACTAAAGACAAGCAACTCCTGTGCTTACTTCCTAAGCAGGATTTAATTGCATACTTGATATGATGAAAATAAGACAGATTTGATTTTATTGTTCTTATAAAACAGTAGTGTATAGGCACTTAGAGTTTGCACTGATATTTATAGTTCTTTTATTGAATTGTAACACCCAAATATTTTCTAAGACATTACCAAGCTATTGTGGTTATAATTTTGTTCCTGAGTGACAAACACTGCCTCCTCTTTATTGTGTTTTTCCTTTTTTTAATACCTCTTTATTAAATTTAGTGTATTTATATAACAAGGCAAAGAAATATAAAACGAAGAGGTTTTTCCTAGGCTAGGATACCATTTCCTGCATATTGGGAAATTATATTTCTCTCATGAAAAATAGGCTTTCATAACTTTGTCTTGATCAAATAGAGAATTCTCGAGAATGGCAGCAAATAAACTAACAAGATGGAAGAAAAACTATAACAAATCCATTAGATAAATAATTACTCTACACTAATAAGATGATTCAGGAAGCAAGACAGATGAACCTTATGCCATACCATGCAAATTATTAGATACTTACACCCTGTATATGGCTCATTCTGGAAGCTGATTTCTTAATAAAGTTAAAATATAAGACATTTTAGATGTTTATCTTTTATTAGATTCTGAATTATGCCTTCCAGGCTTCTATAGGAAGATGCTATGAGCTGAGTTATTTATAAATAACAGAAATTGATATCTCATAATTCCAGAGTCTGGGGAGTCCAAGATTAAGGTTTTGGCCGAATCCAATAAAGATTGTTTTTTGTTTGGCTGATTGATTTTTTTGGCTGCATTTCTGCTGTTAGTGTTTGTTTTACTAGCAGATGATAGTTTCTCATTGCTATCTTACATGTTTAAAAAGAACAAAGGAACTTCCTTGCTACTCATTAGGGGAGTATTAAGAATCTATGAATCTATTACTGGGGACATAGAGGTGCGTTAGATGTTATGACCACTTGCTGTTCTTACAGAGGACTGAAGTTTACTTTCCCAGGATCCACATTGTGTGGGTCTACAATTGTTTGGAACTACAATTCCAGTGACTCAACACCCTCTTCTAGCTCCTAAGACACAAAAGTAAAAATATTAATTAATATATACATATATACATATACATACATACACACACATATATAGTCATTAGGGGTTCTGGGTAGGCACTACATTGGTTTCTAGGTGTTCAGTGAGTTATGGAATTGTTTTCTTTAGCAATAGGGCCCTACCATCAGTTTTTGGAGTACAGCCAATAGTTTTGGCAATAAGCTATGTTTATGGGTTTCTATTGTGCCTCTTTGGCAAACAAATCTTTCAGATATAACCCATTCCTGGCATTGAAGGTTTTGTTTGATGGTGAACGTTGGTTAGTTGGGTTTTTTCCACATTTGATTATTCCATTTAGATTTGTTTCATGGGTGTTTATTTTAAAAAGCTTCTTCTATCTTAGGTTTTCATATGACCTCTCAAGTGGCCCTTACTTTTATTTCTCTCTCTTTGTATTCCTTCCCTGCTTCACTGCCCCTCTCCATTTGATTCTCCCATTGTAGCCCCTACCCCACGTCCATCCATAACTATGTATGCTATTTCCCATTCCTAGGGAGATTATCTCCCCTGCCCTAGTCCCTTTCTCTATACCTGTATTGTTCATGGTACTGGAATGTAGTCTGAATGCTACCAGAAAAACAAGGTAAAAACAAACCCAGGTAGACATCCTGCAATCTAGAATGGTGACCTCTTTGCAGGATACACCGGTACAATAGTTGTGGGAGTGATTGGCTACAATCTATTTGGAATTAAGGCCTCTTCTGTGAGATGAACCCACCCTGGACACTACTCAGTTACCCAAGAACCTGAGAGTAGATGAGTCATAGACATGCAGGAAAAACAAATACTACTGTTCTGCTTAAGTAATGTGGTAATAGGATGACTCCTAATGACATTCTGTAATACTCGTAGATCAGTGTCTTTCTCAGCCACTAACTTCTTCCTGCAATATATTGGAAACAACACAGAAACCCACAATTGCCCAATGTGCAAACAGTGAGAGATCTTAGAATACTCAGTGGTAAATGGGCTATCTCCATCAAATCCCTCCTCTCCGGGCTCAGAGAAGTTTGCAGACAAGGAAGTGAAGATTGTTAAGATCCAGGGGGGCTTGAAGACACCAAGGAAACTAAGCTTTCTAGACACAACAGGACTGAAGTGCAGACGAACTCACAGAGACTGGAGCATCATGTACATAGTCTGTGCAGGTCTAAGCTAGATGGGGTACCACGGCTAAAGTAGGTGCAAGCCCCCTTCACTAACATGGAAGCTATCTCCAATTAATAACCACTCACAAACGAAAAACTATTTTTTTCTAAGGGACTATCATCAGGTATGTAAACCACACTTAAGAGCAGGCTCCATGCCCAGCAGTAGATGCCAATATAAAACAAATTCAATGTTATTTATGGAGAATTTGTTTCATGTACTATGTAAGGGCGTTTATTTATACGGTACAGATCTCTTGCTTATATAATATGTTTTCTGTTTTTATTTGTATGGGTTTTCTGTATGTGCAAATGTTTGTGTTTTAGCTTCTGTGCGCGTACCCCATTGGTTATTTTTTCCTTGTTTGTTTTTATTTTATCTTTATTTTCTTTTTAGGATGCCTGTTTGTTTGTTTTTTTTTTTTTTTTGACAGGGAGAAAAGAAAGCTCTGGACTTGGGTTGGGGGTATGGAAGTAGGGGAGAATCTGAGCAGAGTTATGGACAGGAAAATTGTACTCACATTGTATTGTATGAAAGAAAATCCATTTTGAACTCAAGAATAAAGAGATAGTCCCTTCACTGATTCGGGAGGGTAGATCTGCTTTCAGCCTAAGATCCTACCTGAGAGCAGATCAGAATTTAAATAATAGCTGTCTCCCCCAAAGATGTTAGAGACTTGACCCAGAGATATAATCGCCAATATAACCCAAAATGACTGATATGGTTAAAAAACTATGCAAATTTAGAAGGAATCAGAAAAGGAAAATGTCCTGTGAAATTGGAACGCAAGATGGAAGTTATAACAAAGGAACATCTGAAACTAAGAAGACAGAAGATTAAGAAGGGTTCTGCTCTGCAAGCTTTGGGGGTTCACATATTCCTGCCGGTACCTTAATTTTTAACACCCTTCACAACTATGCGAGAAAATAAATGATACTCTTTTTTATTCATCTCTCGTACACTATATCCCAGCCACAGTTTCCCTTCCTTCTCTCCTCTCAGTATCCCTCTTACCCGTGCTTTCCCCCAGATTGATTTCTCTCTATTTCTTCAAGGAAAGAGGCTCAGTCATTAAAGACTAGGCTAACAATCAAAATTATATTTTTATTTTTCTTATTTTAGTATTGAATCATATATTATAGGCAGTTTTTTCTTTCTAAAAATGTTTAAATTGTTCAATTTATTTCTTCATCTTTTACAGTGTTATTTTTTATTTAATTTTAAAATAACTCACTTATTTTTTAAATTTTCATCATATCTTTTTTTGCCATTTTTTTTATTATTGTTAAAAGAAAAATTTACATTTACTCCCCTTGTTCCCGGCCCTCCCGCTCCCCCACTACCCCACCACCCTCCC
>JAQHUG010000011.1:10246924-10266214 GCA_028555095.1 Dicrostonyx torquatus
CTGCTGCTAGCTGTCGAGTGAATTTGCTTCTTTTTGTTCTAATTTCTTAGGTTCATTTGAATGGAAATTATTTTCCCAACACTTTACTCTAAGGCAATGTCTGTCTTTGAGGTTGAGATGTGTTTCTTGTATGCAGCAGAAGAATAGATTCTGTTTAAGTATCCAATCTGTTAGCCTGTGTCTTTTATAGGTAAGTTGAGTACATTTATATTAAGGGATATTAATGACCAATTATTATTATCTCCTGTTAGTTTCTCATTTAATTTTAACAGCCTCAAATATTTCCTGAAGTTATTTTTAAGGTCATTTTCTTCTGCTTCATCTGTATTTGGTTGTTCAAGTTTTGCTTTTGTTGGGTCACTGGATTTTACTGGTGTCATGTTGCTCTTTGTGGTGTTGCATGTGTTATTACCTTGTCTGCTCATCTTTTCCTCTGATTAGTGTAGTAGAGTAGGGCTGTTAGTGACTCTTACGATCAGTCTTCCAGGTGCCAGTGGATCCAAGGCTCAAATGGTTGCTCCTTTTGGAGCAGTCAGTGTCAAGGTTCCAGTCACCCCGTTTTCATTCCATGTTTCTGGAGTGTGCTTGGTGCTCCTGGGGTTTGTTCTATTCCTGTGGAGTTCAGAGTCTCAAGCCTGCCCTGACCCAGGCCGCTGGCTCAGCCCTGTTTCTGTAAATGTCCCTGGTCTGGATCCACTAATGCTCCTGTGTAGTCCTGCCTCAGCTCTAGTATATTCTCTTGATATTGAAATGTATTTCTGTGTTGTTTCCTTTTAGTCTATGTATGATAAAAAATTAAAAAATATACTACTGAGGAATTTTGAAAACCGTACTTGTATACTTGTGAAAGACAGTATGTTCATCAAAATTCAAAAGTGTTTGAGCTATTCAATATAGTCATCAGTCTGACTATGGGAAAAGGCCAGTTTAGGACCCTCTCCTTCACTGCCCAGAGTCCTACCTGGGAACATCCCTGTGGACACCTGGGAACCCCTCTAGAGCCAATCCTCTTTCCAACCCCAAAATGGCTCCCTTAATTAAGATATCTTCTTCTTTTCTCCCATATCCATCCTTCCTCCATCACAACCATCCCACTCCCCCAAGCTCTCCCTAACTCTTCAATTCTCCCTTCCCTCTCCCCCTCTCCCCTTCTCTCCACCTCCCCACTCACTTCTATGTCCCAACTTTTGCCTGGCAATCTTGTCTGCTTCCAATTTCCAGGAGGATCTAAATATGTTTCACCTTATTACTTAGCTTCTCTAGGATCACAAACTATAGGCTCAATGTCTTTTGTTTATGGCTAGAATCCACTATTGAGTAAGTACATGCCATATTCATATTTTTGGGTCTGGGTTATCTCACTCAGGATAGTGTTTTCTATTTCCATCAATTTGCATGCAAAATTCAAGATGTCATTGGCGACTCATGGAGATAAAGACAGAGACCTACCTACATTGGAGCAGTGGACTGAGCTCCCAAGGTCCAGTTGAAGAGCAGAAGGAAGGAGAATATGAACAAGGAAGTCAGTGGTTGATCCACCACTGAGAAAGTGTGCCTGATCTAATGGGAGCTCACCAAAGCCAACTGGACTGGAACTGAACAAGCACGGGATCAAACTGGACCCTCTGAATGTGGTTGACAATTGGGCCAGACAGAGAAGCCAATGATAATAGCACAGGGATTTGTCTCTACTGCATGTACAGGCCTTTTGAAATCCTATTCTATTTGGATGCACACCTTCCTAAGCCTAGATGGAGTGGGGAGGGCCTTGGACTTCTCACAGTGCAGGGTAACCTGCCCTCTCTTAGGACTGGAACGGGAGGAGAGAGAGGGAGTCAGGAGGAAAATGGGAGGAGGGGAGGAAGTGGAAATTCTGAATGGTATTATTTATAAAGCAATAAAAAAGCGTTTGAGAAATTGAAATAGCCTAGAAGAATTTTTAAAAAAACATATTAAAAAAGGAGAAAAGTGCTCCAATTTCCAAAGTGTTTAGTCCACATTAGAATGATTACATCAGAAATAATAGGACAAGCATAAGATGCAATTTCCCAATACAGAGATATGATAATTATGTTTACGTTGACTCTGGCAACTTTAGATGATCCTATTAATTTGTATCTATGACCTGATCAATATCGGAAATGGAACATTCTGATCTTACTGGAGAGATTCCTCATGATGCCATGTTAAGAAGATTATCATACGCCAGCAACAATGAGCATTCCAACCCAACAGGTTTTCATTATTCCCAAATAATTTTCATGAACAAACTGTCACTATGAAATTAATTCATTTTCAATATCTTAATTTTAAATAAAAGATCTGCATGTCTTCTAAGAATCTGTAATACTTGTGAGTTGTGTAGGCCTACAAGCAACTTTCATGTCAGTACAATAACATTTTTATATCTATATTACAAATAGAGTGATATTTTATCCAAAATATAAAGCTTCCATAGTGAAGTTAGACAATTTCAATACTAAAATATAGAATTATTGAATATTCAGAAAAAACTAACCAGAAATCAAAGCCCCCACATTAAATTTATTTTTACATTTTCTATGATAGTATAACTTTTAATAGTATACATGACTACCTGTGTGACTAAATGTGTGTGGAAATAGTCATCAGGGATTGTGCTATTAGCTATCTACCTAAAATTACATATAGTACTCATATGTCTATATGTAATATATAGTTATATAATATATATGATTATACTTTAAATTAATTTTGCCCATATGGACTGAAAAAACTTCCCCTCAAAGCCATGAATATGTAACTCAAGCCCCAACACTAGACATGAGATGCTCCCCTTTTGAGTTGTTGGTCAAAGTTGTGCAAGAGACTCCCAAAATTTTGTACTTGTTGTTGCTTCTGATTGTCTATAAGAAGTGGGTGGTCACAAATCTGAGAGAGAACATTGTGCTGCATGGGATACACTGGAGAGTGGAAAGGGAAATTAGAAATGTTTTAATATCAAAACAGTAAAAAAAAAGAAAATACCTTATATTTTTATTATATATGTATTCAAGATATAAATAACTTGATTTTACAGTTTATCAAGGTTTTATTTTACCTAGTATCCCTCCTTTTCTGAACTTTGATTTTGGAGTGTTCACTGCAGCTGGTGTATGACAATTAACGCCTTGCTTGTTACTGTCTCTCAACTCTGATGTAGAACATGCCATTCCCAGTGTTGGTCCACCCTCTGACAAAAATTAATAAAAGTTTCCACAGTTGCCAAGCTCATATCATAAACATAATTATCATATCTCTATGCTGGAAAATTACATGGCACACCTGTCACCTTTATAGTTTTATCATTAAAATATTGACTAAGCACTTTGGAAGCTGGAGAGGATTTTCTCTCATTCAAATTTAAACAATATAAGTTGTAGTTTTAATGGAAAAAAATTAGTCTGAAGCTCCTTCAAATACGCTGAAAATGGTTTTCCGAATAAGAATACACATTGAAATCATTTTACTCTCTTCCTACGCTGGTTCCTCTTCCCCCCTCTCTCATCAGAATATCATCCTCTCATTACACAGCTTTCTTCCTAATTTATTGAAAGATTTATGAATTTTCTGAACAGTAAGGAGCAGAATATTAATCTTTTATTTTGCACTGATTAGCTCTATGAGTGTTTGTAATAAGCTAAGGTGGACTGGTACACATTTTGATTATGGATAAAATTTGCAGATATGATAAGCCAGTTGATAAGTATGTTTGCCAAGAAGAATGATAGGCTTTGTACTAGGATAATTATTCAATGGATATTAGCTATTCATTTTTAGTAGAGAAACTTGTGTTTTAGTTTAGCTTCTGTTGTGATAAGAAAACACTGTAATCAAATGCAACTTGAGGAAGAAATAGCTTATTTGGATTTCTTAGTCTGAATCACAGTCCCTTTAAGGAAGCAAAGGCAGCAACGGAAGCAGGTCAGGAACGTGGATGCAGATCTGTTGCAGGAGCCATGGAGATGCTTGTTACTGGTTTGCTCCTCATGGCTTGCACTTCCTGCTTCTCTACAACATCTAGGACCACCAATCCAGGGGTGACACCAACCCCAATGGGTTGAATCCTCACACATCAATCACTAATTAAGAAAATGCCAATCCAAGCTTGACTATAGCCCAACCTTCTGCAAGTGATTACTCAGCTGTGGTTCATTTGCTTAGATGATGATAGGTCCCCATTTTTTCTTCTCTTTCTAATTCTTCTGTTATTTGTACATAATAAATATAATATAAACACAAATTAGAGCATAACCAAAAATAAAAAGTTCTACATAATATAAGAAAATCAACATAGGATTTCAATTGATTTTAAAAAATACATCAAAGAAGGAATGAAAACATAATATAGTCATTATGACCTCGGTTTTCCAGCCATAATCTCTATACACTTCCATTTGAGCAGCAGTGTTTGCTATATTCCAGTTCTTCATTACAGTCCTAAAGAAATATCATTATCAAATTAATGCCTTGTATTTATATCTGGTTTCTGGGGTTCATATATGGATTGTGTCATCTTTTGTTTGATTGATTTCTAATCCGTTTATATGAGATATCCTTAAGAATAATTTTTATAATATTCCAAATTCAGTCAATTTTGTATTTTATTTTTCAGAATAATGTGTTTCTTCCCTTTGAGGATCACTTAACAAGCTCACATGTGAATTACATCATGTGATTGATTAATACTCATCTTGCACATGGCTCTGAAGACATTTTGAAGGCAGGAGTTCTATCATGTTCTACATACTGTAACCCCTCTTCTGTCTGAACACTACCTGGCTTCTACCAAATAATTATAAAATGAATAGAAAACAATATTTATTAGCTTAAAGAGATATGAAGTAGGGAAAATTAAGACTCTGTTGAATAGACATCCTTGTCATTACAGTTTTCCACTATTTAGTATTTCTTTTTTTTTTTTTTAGAACTTACTTCCATCAATTGTTTTCTGAGAAGAAAATAATGGAAAGCATTTTCTCACTGACTTGCAAATGTGCACAAAAGCTTAATAGCAAGCCCTACATCACATGTTCAAAGATAGACCTTTATGTTGAATTTCATAGTCAACACTTAGATGAAAGAAATCTTGTGATTTCTTTCCAGAGTAAACAATGCAGCCAGCATTGTCAGGACAACTCCTCTTTTCAATACTAGGCACCGCAGATTTTAAGTGATGGCCACTGAAGCCTAGTCCTTAGGTACCATATGTGAATAAAATTTTAAACATAGCACGGGAGTATGGGAACGTAAACCTAGGAAAAAATCAATTCAAAACATTCTCAAAATTTGCATTATATTATGGTTTGCATTTCTTCATTAATACATTGACTTTTTATAAAGGTCATCACTATGCACATCAATAAACAGCTTTGAAATCTTTTAATAAAAATCCTCTCTCATCTCTGTCTGGAATAGCATAAGCAGGTTTAGTCTTGGGAGATGTGATTGTAATTAAGTTTACTGTGAGTCAAAAGCAGTTCAAAGAGATTAATTTTAAGCATTGAAAACCTCAAGACACTTCATATGATGGCACGCATCCAGAAGTTAATCTAATCATTTGATGACAATTTGAGCACTGAAGATTACTTCACTTAATTGTTTTCACTTTGCCTCTTTGGGAATTCTTTACATAAAACAAAGACAGAAGGTCTTTTTTTTTAAAGAGTAGGGGAGAAATACTTCAGAGAGAGAATGAACTTACCAGCTGTATCTTCTGAGTTAAATAATTATTGGGAATAATATTTTCAGTCATTTGATTATACTTTTTAGAGAATTATTTAAATAAATCTAATATAAGAACTTTCTATTCCAGTTGAGCTTATGATAACATTTGTGTTATGGAAATAAAAATTATTGAATTAAAAGTATAAAATAAATCAGGGTATTGCCTCATCTTTGATGTTCAGAGTGTGCTCATCAGTATCCAAGCTATACCTCGTCTCATAAATCCCCATGAGAACACGCTGCTGGATCACTGATCAGGGATGAGGGTCACAGGAAGTTGAGTTACAGCAGTTACAGTTTTATGCAGAAGTGTCCAACATCAATTCCCCTTGTTTTTGGGTGCTCATAGTATATTACAAAACAGCATATTACTTTACAGTTTGAAAGGCAATGTTTTTTTCCTTGCCTGGAAATTATGCCATAACTTCTGAGAAACAAACATAATGAAGCTAATTTACTTTCTCTTTTATCTTCCTCCTTTAGGTGCTCAGGAGACAGACTTTTGGAGTAATTGCCTTGATCTTCTTTCCACTCACAAGACTGATAAATGAACCTGCAATGAGTATATTATCTGCTTCTTATCATCATCATACTACATAACTAGACAGCCACTAGTTACACATGGTTTATTTCTCTTTTTAAGTTCTGGGCAATGGAGACCTAATATCTATTGAAATCCTCTTGGGAGCTATCCCAGTAATTTCTAATATAGAGGTGTGAGTTACAGTGTGTGGGCCCTTAAGAGTTCTGATGAAAGTCATTCATGAAGGATGCTTTGATGACCCCTACTCTAGAGTCAAGAGGTTTCATGTGCTCCCTCACTGATAATTCAATTCAACTATACTTTTTAACCTAACATTACAGTTGAAGGGTTTAATTAAGAATAAAAATATCTGCTTTGTTAATTACATGAGTTGTTTTTTTTCTGTAATAGACAGCAAAGTAGATGCAAAAAAGCAGAGAATTTTGAGATTGGCATATCTGGCCTTGGATGATAATTATTACACTAATTGGACATGTGACATTGAGAAAGATGTTAACTTCCATAACTCAGAGTATCTTTCATGTTTAAGTGGAGATTACATTACCTAGACCAAAACAACTTGTGGAGAGGATCTAATGAGAGATAATTAGAAGGCAATTAGCACATAGACATTAGTCATCTCATTCAACATTTACTGTATGCTGCCAAGTATCAGATGTTATTTTAAATACATTTGAAAATAAACAAATTAGAACTCCAGATTTTTAATTCTATTATTTACCTGTAGACGAACAAAAGTACACAGAAAGGTAGGTGGAATTGCATTATGAGATTAAAATGCAATTAGACAGACAAAGTAATTTTCCAGAGATTTCAGGGGGAGAACGTAAATTCAAGCAGAATTTAAGTCCTAACAATTAAGTTCTACAACATAAAACAGAATTCTTCTTTCTTTTCTTTCTCTCTCCCTTCTATGATTATGTCTGATTATAGTTAGAATTCAAACTTATAAAGAACATAATCAAAGGGGATAATATCAATTTTGGTTTATTTTGTCTTCAGAGAGAAGGCATTCTGCAGTCCTATTAAAATGTCATTTTAGGAATCACATAAGTAGAGAAGAAAATGACAATTGAAAGAAGCATTACTTTTAAAGTCTTCTACAACACAGAATATATAACATACATCAATTTGAAAGAGAATAAACAGTCTAACTTGATTCCATGGGGTTGGTTGCATTGCTAGCTTTCATATTCAATGAGGTTGAGAAAACGTCATGAGAAAAACCAGAGGTGATGGTTCATGTGTGTTGAAGTATGATAGGGCTGAATATTAGTGTGGCATTCATACTGTACTCAATTGTGTGGCACCTGTCCTGAAACGAAGAAGAATATCAAAATAAATACAGAGATGAATGTAATCAGCATTTGATAATGAAATACATATCCCCATGAGCTTAAGCTGGCATATGGCGTAGCAATGGAAATGCAAGTTATTAGAAGCAGGATTTTAACATGCCCACTGTACATCAGAACAGCCTAGGTGGTCAAACATGAATAAAGATTAGGATTAGGTAGAACTTATTTTATGATTACAATACTACAGACAGTGTTGCTGAGATATTTCCATGAAATGTCTTACTAATAATGTAAGCATATTTTAAACATTTTCTACAATGAAGTTGAGGTGAATTGACATTTAAAATGTTATACATGTAAAAAATGAAGGAGGCAGGGCTGGAGAAATAGCTCACATTTTAACAAGCTTGGATTGCAGACAAAGTGACCTGAGTTTAATACTTAGAAAATTAGACAACAAAAACCAAAACCAGGTGCAGTGACTCATGCTTGTAACCCAAGTACTGTGCAGGTGGAGACAGACAAACGGCTTGGGATCCCTGGCCAGTCTGCTTTATTTAGTGAGTTCCATGCCAGTTAAAGACTCTTTCAAAAATAATGATTCATGACTGATCCTGATGAAAGAAACTAGAATTTGTCTCCTGGATTTCACGTACAGGCACACACACACATGCATGCATGCATGGATGCCACACACACACATATGCATGCATGCACACATGCACACGGACACATGCACACACATGCATGCATGCACAAAGAGAGAAATCTGGGAAGGCAGGGAGAGGCACAGACAGACACAGAGAGGAAGAAAAAGACAAAGATCAGATAGAGAAAGATAGAGATAGAAAGAGAGAAACACAGACAGACAGATTAATGAAATGACTACCTAGGGTTGGAACTCAAATGTTTTTAACCACCATCTTGGTTTTTTTGTTTTTTTGTTTGTTTGTTTTTTATTTTATAATCTGTATGCAAATCTAGAAGCACGTTCTTGTTCCCACAGAAACCACCAGAGACTCTGAAGTTATCTGCCTAGCCTAACGTTAAGACATTTAAGCCATGGGCTGCAGTTAATATATTCTAGCTCAGGACTGGTCTTCACCTATTTATCACAGATTGAGAGCTTCCTTCCTAACCTGGCTCACTACACTCTGTCAATGTCCTTCTTCTTCTGTTTCCTTGGTCTTGATTTTGCATTCTCTTGATAGTTCCTGTAGGGCTCTGGGTAGCTAAATCTGGAGTGAATAAACACTTCATGTTATCAGATCTAGGAGAAAGACCTTGTTTTATTGGATGTGGAGAAGGAACTCATGCAAAATAACAGCTGAAATACTAAAAAACTAAATAAGATTTGTAGTAATGAAGGAGCAACTAAACATAAATAATTTATGTAGTATTCCCTAAAGCAGACTTTAAAAAAAAAAAAAAACAGAGTATTGATATACTACGGGGCATAGAGAGGCTCTGATTTAACTTTGAGGAATATTGTATTTGCAGCTAAATACGGCTTTGGTTTTTATAAGTATCTTTCATAATAAAATTAATTATTTAAATAATTACAACAATGTAAATGAACCATCATCTTAAAATAGAACACAATTTGCTTCCTGCTAGTACCCTAAGGGGCCTTTTTGTATAGTTTAGTGTAACCATGTCATTGCTCCAATTCATGAATTTGTGCTTCCTGCCTTATGGATTAAACACTGCAGGGGTTATAATGTTCTAACTACCTTTGTTTCTACCTTTTCTTTTCTTGTGGCCAGGTTAGTATTTTACCAACAACTGACATGGTTTGAAGGGAGGCTGGAGGTAAGAACAGCATGTCTTCAGGGTAATTCTGGTTAAATATATGTGCATTTAATTATTTACACTCGGCTTTCCATATTGCAATTTGGAGTTCTGGGAAAGCATTAGAATCTCAGTTTATTGCTAACAGCGTGACACTTGAGTTTTCAGAGAAGGGTTGATATGGGGCTAATGAGATTTAATGTGGGATATTTGGCTTTGCTTGAAATTGCCTTCCGCTCTTTCAATACATAGTAAGATTTTGCTAAGTCCCTTATCTTCAGGATATCCTTTAAATTGAAAGATGAATACCGCAAAAAAAATTTCAAAATGTATAGCAAGATTCCTTACTTATTTCAACTCTGGAAGAGGCAGAGTTATGAAACTATTTGAATTCTTGTTGGAGTAGGAGGAAGGAAAAAAAGCAATATCATATATTAGGAACAACCAAGTTTCTGAAGGATGTAATACTTTCATGGCTTACAGACAAGACTGTTGAGGTTATGGAGTGTGTTTCCATGAAAATAATGATGTGTGGTTCCATATTTGTAGAGTCCTGGAAATGAGAAATACTGATGTATTTCTGAGAATAGAAGGAGCAGGTAGGAGTGATGAGATGAGCGGCATGAAGGAAGCATTACTTGTATTTTATTAGTTTTGTTGCATGAAATTATCTCAGGATTATTTGTGTTATACAAATAACTTGTGATGTGGGGTAATGTGTGACTCACAAACATTCAGAGTTCTCTTTCTGTGTATGGGATATTTCTTCCTATTTGCCTCTCCTTATAATTCTGTCCAGTTTCTCTATCAAGCGATTCAGCTCCTTCTGTAAATAGAACCCCATCCTGATTCATGTTTTTATACACTGGTCCTACAAGGGTGCTCTTTCTTTTGTGTCCACTATTAATTGACATTAAATGATTGTTAGTGAAACACAAATGTCATGCAGGAAAACAAAAGATGGACACTTTGGGGAATTGAAGGCATCCACCCATCAGTAAGACATCTTGAGTCTAAGCAGGTATTTATTGGAAAAAGCACAAAATATATCAAAAAAATTTAAAACCCTAAATTTTGGAGATATTCACATTCAGTGTTTGAGAATTTAAGAAACATTTTTGTTGTTGAAATGTGGAAAAGCGAAATTCCAGTAAGAATTCCAAATAAACAAACACCAAACCCAATAAACTCATCCTACATGAAATAAAAAAAAATTGACACAATGACAGAAAACATATTCTCTAAATATGCCTGGGAGGTAATCAAGATTTATCAGATGTTGATTTAATGAAAATGTCTTCTTCAATTTTTTGGGTTTTTTTTTTTTTTGGTTTTTCAAGACAGGGTTTCTCTGTGGCTTTGGAGCCTGTGCTGGAACTAGCTCTTGTAGACCAGGCTGGTCTTGAACTCACAAAGATCTGCCTCCCTCTGCCTCCCGAGTGCTGGGATTAAAGGAGTGCGCCATCACTGCTCGGCATCTCCTTCAATTTTAATAACTTAATATAATTTGGAATTTATTCACTGAAGAACTTAAAAATAAGTTAAAAAGATGAAGCTTTGAAGCTTCTACTGTTATTTTAATAAAGAATATGTTCAAAGATAAGAAAACCCTCCTTAAAGATAAAAATAGTGATCTGGAAAACACATTAATAAAATTTGTGACCGTTTGACAACTGAAAATGAGCAATTATTCTAAAATATACAATTTATAAAATTTGCATGACCATGAATAGAAAACACAGTTATCTTTATCTATACATGAAATGTAATTCTTCCTATTTGGAAATTCCAGACACAGATGATTCATTCATAACTGATTTTACTTAGTTGGGAAATAATTCAAACATAGTTGACGTGACCAAATTAGAATATGTTGAAAACTGTTGTAAATGGCGGGCAGCTGTGTCCCGCTGCTGAGAAGTGGGGCCGTTTTCCCGGTGCCTGGCTCCCAGCCACCAGCTAGCTTATGCCCGAAATAACCACACGACAATTATATTCATTTAAATATGCCTGGCCCATTATCTCTAACCTTTGCTTGGCTAGTTCTTGCATCTTATTTCAACCCATTCTTAAATAGTCTGTAAGTCACCTCGAGGTAGTGGGCTTACCTGGAAGATACAGCATGTGTGACCCTGGCCGCTTCATGGCGGCTCTCACACTTGCTTTCTTCCCCGAACTTTGTTCTGTCTACTCCGCCCATCTAAGGGCTGTGTCCTATCTTACAGGCCAGGCAGAGTCTTTATTTAAACAATGAAAGCAAAGAAACACAGAAGATCCTTCCCACATCAGAAAACAGACAATGCCAGTCTTCAGAGATGGAGAATTTTACATGATGGGTTCATCAGTTGATGATATACAGTGAAAAAGAACTAGTAATGACATAGATCACCCGAACAGTGACGCTAAACTGATCCAAATACATAAATGTAGAACTCTTCCACTTTCAAAACATTCATTTCTTAAAGTCTAAACTATAGAAGCAACATAACAGAGAGACACTTATGTTATCTTATTTATGATTAAGGTTAGAAAGGAAGGAAACAAAATACTAATACATATTGACTTTTCCCATCACCAATTCAGGGATGTACAGTAAAATAGTGATAAATTAAAAAATATGCACCTCTGAAAATTGCACATATTTTCCACTTAATGTGAATAACAAAATATGGAGATTTTGAGGAGAAAAGAGAATATATTTATAACTATGGCCCACAATAACATTTTCTTGGAGTAGTAACAGCCTCTTAACACATTTGAATCCATTCTGATTACTACATGCCAGTTCTTATTATTATATCATTTTGGAAACTACTATTAGTGGATGGGAAGTGTTGTATCTGATTTGCATATCCCTGATGATAAATGAAATTGTCTTTCATATACTTAGTTTGTACACTTTCCTTTGAAAAAATGCCTATTTAAATCCTTTAGACATTTTAAAAAGTTGATACAAGTCCCTGGAAACAATTCCCTGATCATATACAAGAATTAGAAATACGTCTCCAGCAGGTCGTTGGTGGTGCATTTATTTAATCCCAGCACTTGGGAGACAGAGGCAGATGGATTTCTGTGATTACAAGGTCAGCCTCATCTACAAAAGTGAATTCCAAGACAGCCAGGACTGTTACACAGGGAAACCGTGACTTATTTCTGTAAGATTGGTACTAGACTCTGCTGTGTATAGGTTTTGCTGTAAAATTAAACATTTGTTTCTGAAAGGATGAAGGAGGTTCTTAAGAATGAGGGAAGCTAGAAGAGGCATGAATACAGCAATCATGCATGGAATTCTCAAAACAAAACAAAAACGCACTAACAAGATACAAACAATTCCCAAAACTTCATATTGGTTAAGAAGTTCAATAAACTCAACCCATACGATGCCTTCCCAGAGTTAAATAAGTAATAAGCAATCCCTAGTGAAAGGACGAGACTTTCCAATGGGATTTGCTTAAAAGTAGGCAGAGCATGACACAGCAGCTTTCTTGCATTATCAACCACGCTGGGTGAGAATCTCAGTAATTCGACTTCAGTAACCCATCCTCCCAGAAACCCTCTCTTACGTTCCTATCATAACTGACAGCAGTGAAGCGATTCCTTCTCACAGCTGGAATTATGCAGAATCATTTCTTCGGCATTCTATCAGGGCCCTACTTGAAAAGATGAATTTTTTTTTTAAATTCTCAACTAGAAATGTCATACACTAGTGTTCCATCCATTGCTTTTAATATTGAGTAAGAAAAGATGATTTTTTTTTTTAGAGAAATAAATGCCACTGGGGGGAAAAAAGAGACAAATCAAGAAAACTCACAAAGTATTAAAATATAGGTGGAGAAAAGTATCTTAAGCTAATATCTAAAAGATATAAAATGTGAAACAATTTATTATAAGGTGTAATACTTGTGTAGTATGAGACTCTTCACAAGAATAATCTAGTAAAATTTGTGACCTCCAAAGAAAACTTTTTTTGATAAAAGTAGCTAAAAATTACAAATGAAATAAAATTAGCCTGTATTCAGGTTATAACACCAATGCATCATGATAGAATAAAATGGAATATCATGTTTAATATAGTCAATATTAGTCTATGATTTAATAGTGTCAGATTACTTTAAATTATAAAGCTATGTTCTCATCTTAAATCAAGGATGCTGATGCCATGTGACCTTACTTAGATTCCATTATAGAATGAGAATTATAGAACTTCCACATATCCACAAATAACTTCATTATAAGCACTTCCCTGAGTCTTGATCATTCTGATGACTACTCTTTGCTTGAAGAAGAAAGCAGCATAAATAATAAGTAAAGAAGCAAATATGTTAGTTTGAAATTTCAGTTATTTGTAATAATTAAATTGTTGGCAAAAGGATTACTGCTTTTATTTTGGGGAAAACATTAGGTAAAATAAATGATAAACTGAGAGAAATAACAGTGTTAACCCACTGAGTATATGATAACAAGGTTTGTTCTGGCTTGAGCCTATCCCGGTCTTGTGTATGCCGGGGTAACTTTGGAGTACAGATGCACAGCTTTTCAGGACGATGCACAGATTGTCAAGAAGATATTTTTCTTGCAACCATTCACCACTGATTCTAGTGCTTACATTTGCCCTGACCCTTCCACAATGACTACTGAGTCTTCAGAGTGTGGTGTAAACATTCCTTTTAGAGTTGAACATTTATTCCACAGTCTCTTATTCTCTGCTATTACAAAAAAAAAAATCCTTAGCTATAAGAGAAATGCAAACTAAAATTAATTTGAGATTTCACCTTACTCCAGTCAGAATGGCTAAGATAAAATAAAAGAAAAACAAAAAGCAAACAAAAAATTCAAAACAAAATGCCACCAACAAAAACAAAACAAATGATAGACAAATGCTGGTATAAATCTAAGAGGGGAACACTATTTACTTCTGATGGGAGAACAAACCGGTACAGCGAATACTCAAATCAATGTAGAGATTCCTCAATACTTACTGATTTTTAATGATAACCAGCTGACTTGGGGTATCCTCATGAATTTATACATTGATTGAATTGATTTGTTCCACACAAAGCATCAGCATTGAGATATATCGGGGCACATATTATCTTTCACATTTTACTTGCAATAGGACCTTTAAAATTTGTTTCTTTCTTCTTTTCTTCTTCTCTTAATCCCTGAAGTCCAAGCTATAAGATCTTTGTTTGTAGATTGAAATGTCAGAATTTATGGAAAATTAATTGAGAGACAATGACATATTGGATCTGGGTTAGAATTGGGAGAAATTAGGGATTTCTTTGGTAAAAGAATTGCAAAAACAAACAAAAATAAATAAAAATTTTAAAAAGTTAGAAAATCATGTTGTAAAGTTCTCTTCACACTATTAAAACTATGCTAATATCATTTTTCACTTTTTTGTGCATGGAAAAGACCTGGGCATGGGTCTAAGAGTAGACACTTGAATGAGAGGTTTATGTGCAAAACAGACCTGGTTTAGAAATACCACTGAGAAACAAATCTCTCCCGAAGAATAATGGTTTTATGGTTGGCATGGTGGTACATGCCTGTCACCCCATCCCTGGAGGGGCAAGGACAGGGATGTGGATGTCTACATATTTTTGGCACCCCTATAGTAGATAGTGAGGTCCAGGCCAACCGAAGCACCAAAGGTATACAGCTGTTTGTTTAACCAAAAACCAATCAATTGATTAAAGTGATAGCTTGAAACTTATTATCATTTTGGCAATTATTCAGTTGACTAGGCATTTCTCCTGCAGTCTTTGGTTATCTTGTCAGGGCTTCTGAAGTTTCTGTGTAGTAGTTTCAGTTTTCCTTTAAGTATGTTTTCACCTGGCTACAGTAAAGTGCAGAGTGTCTCCCAGGCCAAGCATGAAACAACTGGAAAGAATGCCATGCCCTGTCTCTGGGCTACAGCACAGAGGTGGTATACCTGCCCTCCTTTTTCTGCTTGCAAAATAATCACTAAATTCCAGGGATGATGATAGAAAAAGAGAAAATAAAAGAGAGAGGACATGTCAGAGGGAGGGAGGAAGAAGAGAGGAAACAGAAAGGAAGATGGAGACTTGGAGAGGGAAGGAAGAGAAGGAAGGGTGAAAGAGAATTGCATCTTGAGGAAAGAACCATTCCATATAGTTTAGAGGTAGCAAGCTATGAGCTAAGATCCTAAGCTAAGTCATTGCACTAGGATGCCTAAAATAATTTAATATTTTTCTATGTTTAGAAATTGGATTAGACAATTCAACTCTTTGTTTACATATTTCAAGTTTATATTTCATTTATAAATGTTACCATAGCATTATGTTATCATTATTTTAATGGATATAGCAAAGGAAAAAGAAATACACAATTTTAGGATGTACTTGGGATTTTTAAAACCGCACTAACAGGCTTTGAAAATATTTTTAAATGGTTTAATTATGTTTCTCTCTTCTCTAGCCCTCTTTATAATCTAGGTTTTTTCAGGAAAACAAAGTCATTGTTAACATATTTACAAAACTGAGAATTATATTTAAAGACAAAATAAGTATAGAAGTTAGTGTGAATGAAGTAAAAGATAGTTCTCAATGGGAAATCTAGGAGACCATTCTATCGCATATTCTTAAATTTTCTTTCAGCATTTGAAATGAATAGAAATTTTGCTTTTATAAATTGGTTTCCACCTTATCCTAACAAGGACTGGGAGAGGTGACATTAATCTGTTGACTGTGGCTGAGCCCATCAGATATGCTTCATAAATGCACACCTGCTGTGCTGTTCAGAGAACCTGTGCTTTATGACGCCCCATTGAATACAACGGACTGACAGTTTAAAAAGGCAGAAGGAAAGATAGGCAGGAGGGAAGTCCAAAAGCAAATGATTTAATAATATACCAAAATACACTCTTCAACGAATCTGGTTGTTACTTGTAAGTAATAGTGTGACCATGGTCTTGAATGAGTCTATATGTGACATGCAGTAAAACTACTAGATTTGATAAAATGAATAGACTCCTAAGACTGAACAGACACTGAATATAAATTCTGAAATCCACAGAACCATAGGGTTTTTCTTGGAAGTGTGAGTGATTTAGAGATAAAAGCCTTGACTGTGAACTAGCCAAATTGTGCACAACCCTAATACAGTATTAAAATGTACAGAACTTTTATCAAAAAATTGGCTTATTATAGTCCCTTATGTAATATTACATTTCTGAAGTTTCAACAAAAGGGCTATAAAACCTCTGTGTGGAGCAGCATAATGACTCCCAATTGTTCTAAGAAATAGCTCAATCCATGGAAAATATTATAAAGAAATTTCACTCAGCCTGAAATATGTTGATTCCTTTGATATAGTCATAGCAGTTCAAGCATGAGACTGAATATAAATAGGTCTTACTAAACTGTGCTGGATTTTTAAATGACACACCCCTTCCAACAAGTGATGAGTACTGGATATGGTTCACTTTAAGGTTTCTAGAAACATGGATATTAAGGTAAAATATTCCAAGACTTACTCTTTCTTTCTCAATTGTGATTGTGGGAACGCATGATTTTGTTTGTTTGTTTGTGTCTCTTTGGGAACTTCTACATTTGCCCCTTTCAAGTAGAAAAGCTTGCATGTTTAAAATAATTTAAAAATTTACACTCAGAAAGAAGGGTCTTCTGGACTTTCAGGTTTCAGTTCATTAACTTGTTAAACAGTGCCCAGTCACTTGAGCAAGAATATCTTTTTGGGTATGGTGGTTCTTGCCTACGATCCCAGCACATGGGAGGGAGGGGCAGAAGTATCTGGAATTAAAAATCTTGCCTCACTATATAGTGAACTTGTGTCCAGTCTGTGCTCAATGAGGGACTGTCTCAAAAGTAAAATAATATTGACTTTTGAGTCAGCGTTCCCCTTCTGATTCTCTTACCTTCACCCCCCAAATGGCATCATAGACAAGCATTACCAAGTCTGTCTAAGTCATCTCTTCTTATAAGAGCATATTGCAGTGTTTTTGTCAAATAATAGCAAGAATTTTGGTTCAGTATTGTAAAAAATATAAAGATAGTTTTCTAGCCAAGTTTGACTTCCTTATATAGCTTCAGTGTTAGAAAAATGAATGGTTACAATATGCAGCTATTTGTACTCTTAGAATTTTATATTCCAAAATTTTCTATTTTCATAACTTTCTCTAGGATTTTAATAAAAAGCAAACACTGTGATCCTTGTTTTACTATGATCCAATTTTCAGTCAATAAGTTTCACACTTATGCACACATTTCCAGTGTTCTATTATAGATTTTTCTTAGGTGATGGTTGACTAGACTCTATATGCAAAATTCTTCATTCTTGATCTCTGCTCTTAAGACAACATTTCTGTCATTGTCAGAATTCTAAAGCTTGTGTTGTCTGTCTTCTTCCATTTTACCTTTTGGGACATGTGTCTGCTTTTTGGAAATGGTGATGGCAGATTTAGATGTGGTATTTTCTGATGGTTGAGTCTAAATATTTTCACCAGGGTTACACAATTGGCCTTTGTGAATTGATAGGAGAATATGTCATTCTGTTATTTTCTACTATTTCATTTTTATGTGGTTAATAACTATAAACTACAGTGTGCCAAGAATGAATTGTCTTTATTACCTGTGTTACTCATTTCACTTTTATTAACACAATATATGTGTATAACTTTCTATATTAAGATATTATTTCAGTGAAAGTAATAAGTTTCTTATCTCTGAGTAGCAATCATAGTTTTTTAATGCAATGTACAGTTCCTTCAGGAGTGTTTGGATGTTCTGAATATCAGTGTGTATTTATGAGATACTTATTTCATATCTTTCCCAATTCATGCTCTCATTGATTTATTGACTAAATGAGTTTTTTCACACAATCCTCTAATCTCTAACTTCTGTTAAGTCCCTCTTTGTATGCTTCTCCTCCTTGCAATCCATGCAAGCAATAAGATTTACTTCAATATATAAAACAATGGGGGAAAAGGTTTTGTTCTTTTTTGAGACAGGACTTCTCTGTGTAGCTTTGGAGAATGTCCTGGAACCAGCTCTTGAAGACCAGGCTGGCCTCAAACTCACAGAGATCCACCTGATTCTGCCTCACAAGTGCTGGGATTAAAGGTGTGAGCCACCACTGCCCAGCCCTTGTCTTTAAGGTAGAAAATAGGATGTAATTGGAAGATTCTATTTACATAGGTTAAATCCTCACCCCAGGGGTAGCATATTCATAAACTCAAATGATTTTCTTCAAGAATAGTCATAGACAACACTTGGATAAACATATCACAAACAGTGTTCTTCAAAGTTCTTTCTCAGGATCTTTCCTTTAGTGACATAATCAACTCTGTTTTGTAATGGATCTAAAAATGTACAGATGAAGCCATATCCAGACATTATGTTAGCATCATATCAAAAGACTGCATAAATTATGATAGAATCATCTGTGGTTTTCTCTCCCAAACTATACAAATAAACCACAAAAGGACAAAGCTGAAAAAATACAATTTAAAAAAATAAATTCCCAATGGAATCAAATCAAAACTCTTTCATTTTGGCATTAGCCATATGGTGTGGGAGAATGGTCTATATATTCTGTCAATTATATTTTAAATTAGCGCTGATTGTCCAGTAGCCATGCATGAAGTACAGGCAGGACAACCAGGCAGGAAATAGAGGCAAGTCAATGAGAACAGGAAAATTCTGGGAAAGAGGAAGTCCATTTCCCTGTAGTCTTGACCAGACCATAGTAAAAGCAAGATGTAACTGCCCTAATGAGTAAGGTACTGAGCCGCATGGCTACACAGATAAGAATAATAGGCTAATAATGGGCTATATAAGTTATAAGAGTAAATAAAAAAGCCTGAGCTAATGGGTCAATCAGTTTATAGTTAATGTAGGCCTCTGTGTCATTTCTTTGGGACTTAATGACAGC
>JAQHUG010000011.1:10270004-10281423 GCA_028555095.1 Dicrostonyx torquatus
GAAGAAGCAAGATGTGACTGCCCCACTGAATAAGGTACTGAGCTACATGGCTAACACAGATAAGGATAATGGGCTAATTAATAATGGGCTATATAACTTATAAGAGTTAATAAGAAGCCTGAGCTAATGGGCCAATCAGTTTATAGTTAATGTCGACCTCTGTGTGATTTCTTTGGGACTTAATTACACCGGGCACCAGGTAGGACACATAACCCAGAAAACAGTTATATATGTATTCGAAATGTGATTCATATGACTTTCTCTTTCTCTCTTCCTCCCTCCACACTCTCCCCACTTCTGTATGTATGTTTGGATAGCTTGAAAGTAGAAAGGGGACCACGAAAGGAGAGGAGGAGATCAAAAAGGAGGAAGAAGATAGAGATAGGAGAGAATAAAAAAATACAGGTGACATGAAGTCAGAATGGAAAACTCTGGGGGAAGATGACTCACCATGGAAGAGTATAGCAGGGGAGCAGTTAAAAGCAGAGCACAATGATTATATATGTATGGAAACACGTAATGAAACCCATCTCTAGGTTTGCTATTAAGTAAATAAATATAATAGAAAGAAAATAATGAGTTTTTCAGAGAAAAGAAGAATGGGTGTTTGTAAGATATTTAATGTCTAGTTCTCTGCTCATCCTGAGTGAAGCATTTTTGTTAATATTTGCCAATAAGAGGCACCCAAAAAAAGAAAGATTGTAAAAAAAAAAGAAAAAAAAAGATTGTGTTGAATTGGAATATCAAGTATTAGGGTTTCAGTAATTCTACTTGCTATGACAGGTACATGAATTTACTGCCTGAATTACGTCTGTTACCTTTTTTTCTTAATTCCTTAAAATGACATAAAGTTGTCCATATGGTCAGCTTAAAGGCCTCCCAAAAACTGGCAACAAGACATTTGGGGAGATCAAAAAGAATGTACATCACCCATCTCCCATATCAATCTTGGGGTTCCCTGTGGTGTCTTTTACATCAACATCTGCTACTATGTTGGAGGGCATTGGCTCCCATAGTATAGGTCTCATCTTTAAACTTAGTCTCCAAAAATCTAGTGAATGTTTTTATCTCAGATGTGGTATTCTTCAAATGAAGAATGTGGTAGGTTCAGTTATTAGGATCTATAAGGTCTGGGCAGGCTGGTGTAACATGTTGAAAACGCTTTAGCCTCCAAGAAGAGATAGGATCCTAGACAATAACACAGAATATAGTGAGATGATTAAAACATCCATGACTATTCCAGACAGATACAGCATCAGAAATAAGGTAAATAAATTACAACTGAATCAATAGACTACTTAACATTAACATTTGTAAATGCTGAGACATAAGAATTAGAGGAGAGAACAAAAGTTTGCCAGAAAGTGTGGTTTGAAAAAAAATATTCTTAACTTATGGTTACATATAGAAAGATTATAAATAATTTAATTGTCAATATGTTATCAAGGCTTAGTCTGCTAAACTTTCTAACTATTGGTATGAAAATATGTTTCTTTTCAAAATGAACATCTGTCTCTCCAGCTTTTTGGACTTGCTTCCCTGTATCTCAAGGAAATTCATAATTATGCTTTAGTATCTAGTCTATTTCTTAACAGAATTCTGGGTTTACCAAGTTAGAATTAAATTTGTAATCAATAAATATTATCACATTTCCATTCTTATGTAGACACATCACTATTCTTGACAAACTGTACATTCACCCTCTAAAATGTAGTTTCAAAAAGTTTTTTCTATCTTTTATTCATGAAAGTTTAACACTAGAATTAATGATTTTAATTGTGTATTTGGAAGGTGCCTTTTACATGTAGACAATAACTTTGGAGACAGAGTCTCAAAGCACCAATTTTAGCTTAATTAGTTCATGTATTTGCTCAACTGATAGCTTCAATGTCTGTGCTCCATTGCAGAAATTACATGTCCTTATCTGTAAAAACAGATAGAGTAACTCACACATATTAAACAGAATTACTCATGGTTGAATGTGATAACATAATATGTGTGTAAGCATAGAATTTAAATGTTATTATGTTTAGCCTTCATTTTTGTTAGCAGCTCCCATTTGGAGAGGGCGACTAAGGAGCTGGAAATTTCCTTTGTTTGGTTAGGTCCTTCATATCAACTAAAACACTTAACTGCTTCTAGAATTTTGAAATTTATATTGTTAGAATTCTTTTGGAACATCAGAACTCTTCCTGTTGGAAGACTGTCCAACTTTGGTACAATGGTTTTTGCTTTATCCTATTGAATTTTATTTTGTCATGGTTGGTCATTATCTCATAGATATGACAAAAATCTATTTTATAAAAAGGAATGGAAAAATCTTCTGGAAACAAGATTGTTCTTTTAAAGTTGTTTAAGAGTTTCTCAATAATCTGATGTGTAGGAGGGTCCACCTTTATTTCTGTTGCTTTCATTGGTTAAATAAAGACTGCCTGGCTTGTAAGATAGGTCAGCCCTTAGGTGGGCAGAGTAGACAGAATGGAAGTTCTGGGAAGAGAGAAGGAAGTGGGCAGTCGCCATGATGCTCCCGCCGCAGATGGATGCAAGTTAGACTTTCCCAGTAAGTCACCACCTTGTGGTGACATACAGACTTTTATAATGGATTAGTTTAGATGTGAGAGCTAGACAAGAAGAAGCTAGTGATAATGGGCCAGGCAGAGTTTAAATGAATATAATTGTCATGTGGTTATTTCAGGCATAAGCAAGCAATTAGTGGCTGAGCAGGCCAGCGGCTGGGGGCAGGGAGGTGGGTGCTGGGAATACAACCCACACCTCTCCTCCCTTTTTACAACACTGATATTTTAAGTAAAATCTTCTTGATAACCAAGTCAACTAAGAAATTTCAAATATACCTGGCCTTTAACCTGTATTATACTAATTTCTCCTTTATATCACAAATGTGCAGAAATTATGTTCTACTATAGGTTATTGATTTTTGGGTTATGCAGATCATTCTTAAATGAAATAAGTGAACTGAAGTGGATGGGATACAAATTACAATCTGCCGATCCCTTGCAAATATACAAACACACACACACACACACATATGCACACATGTATACACACATCCCTCTTGAATTGAAGAATATTTTGGATCAGGAGAGAGGAGACACAAAAGAGTGAGGACTTGTATTATCCAGAACATTGTGTAAAAACATTGTACTGTTCCTCAAACCCCTTGGGGGGTGGGGGAAGCACTGTGAATTGAAGGACAAAGAAGTAATAGCAAATGAAAAAATGATAAAGTTATTGGATTCTCTTCATTTCTTTTGCTTTTCCATTTCTTCATTTTAGGAATATTCTCTGTGGTTGTAACAGATTTCAAAGAATCAGTCTGTAACTTGGCCCTGATTGTATAAACCCCTTGCTCCATACCCTTCCGACCAGATTGGACACGCACATGCGTAGTAATTTTTGGCATACAGTGCACCTAGAAGCAAGAGAAAAATATTTATTAATTATTTTTCTCAAAACACTTTCATGAGCTCTTTATTCTACCACATTGGTTCCAACCACACTCCTAATAGAGTCTTTTGAATTTCTTTTACTGCGGCTGCCACATTTTATTAGGCAGTAGAGAGTTTCAAGTACAGATGTATTACTGTCTTGAAGTTCTAGGACAGAATATTCTAGACACTATACATTGTCACGGGGAAGGTCCAACTAAAACTCAGACAAACTGACTTAATCTTTCTTTATAATGACTTTAAAACCAGCTAATAGGGAGTTCTGAGCTAAGATCTTTCACTCACACTTGGTAGTATCATGGTGTCTATTTAGTATAATCATATGAAATTCTCTTCAGAGGAAAACAAACATGTATTGGTATTTCCATACAAATATTCGATAGTTGTTATTTGTTATACAATCTCCCCTGGAAGTCTCCAGAAAAGATAAAATCATGAGAGTAACTGTAAAGGGACTATGGATTTATAAGTTATGCCTGATCAAAGTAGGCTCAGGCTCACATACTGAAGGAGGCTGTATTATCCAAAGAAAGAATACAGACTCAGGGTCACATGCTCCATCAAGCTTGTTTTATACGTTGTTTGATATTTTGTCAGTGAGACAATATATTAGGAAGTTGTAGCATCCAATAGTACGCCTATTGCTTTCAAAATGCAAGGGGAAGGTATTGAGAAAATACTCCCTACTCTATTTTTTTATATTTATCTTTGTGTGTACATATATCACAGCATAGAGTGGATGTAAGGGGAAAACTCATGTGAGCTAGGTTTATACAACCTACCATATAGAACCCAGGAATTAAATTTAAGTCTCCCTCCTCTGTGGCAAGTATTTCTACTCTCTAAAACTTGGCTTCACAGGCCCCCCTTTGTAATCTAAAGTAAATAAATAACTTTCCTCCTTACAAACTGTATAACCTTTACCTTTTATTTCCCAGAGCTGTTTTTGTTCCTTAAAAAGTTTAATTGGTTTAAGATACATCATTCTAAAATATCTTAAGGAAATTGTGAAGCAAGGCCAAGGAAAAATGAAATGTAGCTGCTATATTAGAATACAGACTACAGGGACTTTTATAATAAGGGAGTTTGCAGATTTGTATTTATTGAGTTCATTTTGTTTCTACTTTGTAATTTTATCTTATGCTTTCTAGTAATAATCTTTTTATGATTTTTCTAGATTTATTAACACACAAAAGTGATAGTCTTCTCAAGTGACTTGAGGTTTACAAATTGCAATTTTAATCTGCTTTTTAGAATGTATTAAGTAATAAGATAATGAGACATATATATATGTATATACATATATATATATATATATATATGCTTCTTGTCCCTTCCATGAATCTATATTAACACTATACTTTCAGCACTAATGTAATTGATATGTGATTTCTCTCTTTTTCCATAACTTGGTTTTACCTAATTGGAAAAATTCACTATTCTTAAGTGCAAGATTTCTTACACATCACTAGTTTAACAGAATTCTCATGTTTTCAAGTAGCATTAACAAATATATAGGTCTAAGGAAATGCTACTCATTGGCACAGTAATGTAACTTTTCATTGCAGGTAAATGATTGCAACTCTAAAAGATCATTATAAATGAGTTAACCCAGATCCAAAAAGACAAATGATGTATGTTCTCTCTCATCTGGGGTTCCTAGCTCTAACCCTTCAAATGTGAGTATATAAACTGGAATAACCACAGAGACAAGGAATATAAAAAAGAATCATTGTGAGGGTGTAAGGAAATGATAAACAAGGCAAACAGGATTTAAGAACTAATCAACAAGAGAAAAATCATGTCTGACACTAAAAACCTAGTCAACTACCCAGAACTAGTCAGGTTGTAGGTCTTTACTAAGTCATCATAATCCTAACTACATTCTAAATATTTGTCCTTATACCCATGGGTAGCTAAATATTTTTCCTTGTACCCATGAATAGTATAGCCCTCACCTGTCATAAACAAATTAGAAACCCTTACAGAAAAACCAACAGGCAGTCAAGTGCATTATGGTGGATAGTAGCTACTCAAGAGGAAGGACATTGTAAGAGACAGAACATGGAGTGTGTTGTCAGGTTGTCTCCTAAAAATATGAGAAGCTACAACCACAAAGTTTCACTAATTTAACTGCCTAAATATGACTTGAACACAGACAAACCAGAAGTATGCTCATGTTGATGGGGAAAAGCTCCTTACTAACCATAGACCAAGAACCACAGCCAACTAAGAAATGCTGGAAGGGGGAGAAACAGTATTGCTCAGGCAAGAGACAACCAATTGCTTTTATAATACCAAATGATCTGTCCTGAAGACAGACGAAGCAGGTTGTAATTATGCATTTAGAAACACACACACATATGTTTACACACACACACACATATATATATACATGTTTACACACATATATACAAGAAAATACATATATATAAATGTTTATACACACATATGGTTGCAACAATTAAAGAAAAACAGATCATAAATATGAAAGAGTTGATACATGAGAAGGAAGAAATGAAAGGGAAAATGAGGTAATTATATAAAAAATTAACAAAAACCATAAAAATATGATGGAATGCATTTGGAACACAGAGTTCAGAATGAGCAAGAAGGGTATTGAAGAAGGCAGTGAGGGTAAATATTATCAAAGTACATTATATATGTATTAAATTGTTAAAATTAAGTCTCAAAATTTTTAAAAGACAGTAACAGTCAAGGAATGACAGTGCACATTTTCATGACCACATGTTGGGGTATTTCTCTGTGTTTTTCAGCATTGTATTTTGAAACTGATGATATTTATAAAGCCAAATAACATGTCAAAAGATTTCTCTGATTAATATTTAATGGTGTGGTTAAATGATTTTGCAACACTAAAACATAAAATGAAAAGTTACAAGCAGTAATTCTAACTTTGTGTTAAATATAGACCAGCTAGTTAAATTTATTTATTTACTTATTGTTCTGTTTTTTGTTTTTTGGAGATAGGGTTTCTCTGTAGCTTTGGAGCCTGTCCTGGAACTAGCTCTTGTAGACCAGGCTGGCCTCAAACTCACAAAAATCCAAGTGCTGGTATTAAAGGCATGTGCCACCACCTCCCGGCTTAAATATATTTATTAAGAGTATAATTGTGAACCAAATTCCTTTAACAATAGACATACATTTTTATTTACACACATATAGAGCATCAAGCATAAAATATTAGCAATATTTCATATTTTGTAGTTATTTTCTTCATATTTCTTTATTTAAATTTATTTTACAGTAAATAACTGTTCTTATAATGGCAACAAAATTTTTAAAATTAGAAGCCAAATTTATGATAGAAAAAATTATTATATTAAATAAGTTACTGACTTTTTATTTAATCATTACAAGGAAGGGACTAAAAGAAGCATTTGTTTGCAAATATACACAATTATTTTAAAAGTTAGTGGCTAAATTACAAACAGGGAGCTTTTAAAATTTTATCAGAAAAACTGAATAGTAACAAGAAAGTGTTCAAAATACATAAATATCAAGAATATAAAAAATTTAAGCAGTAATGACACACCAATTTCATCTGACATGTTGCCACAAACACCCAACCAAACAAAAAGCTCTTGTTAAAACTCGGAGTCTGCCTAGATATAAGTTCCCAGGGTCTCTCAGGAACACAATCTGGCCATAACTAACGAGATCATAAATATTCTTTATTTTGCTCCTGTCCATTTGTCAAAGTAAAAACCACCAGTATAGAAAAAGACTGCGTCTTTTTTATTGTTCCACTTGCTACCGACCAGGGCACTACCTGATTGTCTATACGGCATGAGTATAGTACAGCGATTGAGAAACAAATGATGTAAATACAGTGACATGAAATGGTGCATTCATGTATGATATTCGCCAACAGTAAATAAACAAAGCAATAACAAGAGCAGAACAAACAAATGAAAAATGTAACGAGAATTTAGAAGAAAGAGTAGTTGGAGGTAAGGGGGAATTTACAGTGAGGGAATGTGGGTTGTATTTGGTCCAGACACTTGTTAAGCATGCATACTTATTAAATAAAATAAATATTAAAAGATGAGAACATAGAACTTCTGTACTGAAGGATTTCTGTTCTAAGTACTGATAAATAACATATATAAAAATGAAGGGGAATGAACTGAGAAAATATTAGGAATACAAAGTTTTCATATGGTAAGGGGACAGCCTACAAATGAGCAATGAGGCCAGACAGATGGCTCCATAGTTAAGAACACTGGCAGCCGTATTTGGTTATCTGAGTTTGCTCCCTGAAATGCATTGCAGGGGCAGAGAAACTACTCCTGCAGGTTGTTCCTTGGCCACTACACGAATATCCTGGCATATTAAGTCCCAACAACAAAGTCCCAAGTTTTATCTGGATGTTTCCACCACTAAGAGATTGGTATGGACCATGATGAGTACACCCACTGTACCTGAATTAATAGGAGCCTATCAACACCACATGGACTGGGAAAAAACAAACATAGGACCAAATTAATCCCTCTAAATGTAGTTACAGTTAAGGCAGACTGAGGGGTCACTGGGAGTGGCGCTTACTGCTTGTACTAGCTTTTTGGGAACCCATTCTTTTTGGATGGATATGTTACTCAGCCTAGATATAGTAGGGAGGGCCTTGGACGTTCCCCAAAGCAATGTATGTGCCTTATTCTCTCTGAGGAGGGGATGGGGAGGGTGGGTGGAGGGAATGGGAGGAAAGGAGAGAGTGCTAACTTGAATTGGCTATGTATAATGAAATCCTAATATTTAAGTAATTTTTTTAAAAATGAAAATAAAAAAAAACAAATAAAAATGTAAAAAAACCACGTTGGTATGAGACTCATACAGTAATTATTTTCTTAAGTTTGCTGAAATGCATTATACTTTGCTTCTAGAAATTATAACACATTACAGTAAATTATATCTAATTATATAATTTGTAAATTATATAATAACTGCAATATAAAATATGAACAGATACTGTGTTGTATTTGATGTTTTACAATATCTATACTTTCTGATATAATTTGTTTTGTTATGAATAATATAATAAAATTATTGTAATTTAAAACACTGCACAATTTAAATGAGTCTAAATTGAGTTGTCAAAATATTATATTGACTTAAATTTTATAAATTAAAGATATTAGAAATTAAATAAATCTTATATGTGTGTTTGCACTTTAATAAGAAGAAAATTGAGTATTTACATAGAGATTTTAATATAGGTGTCCAGAGGTCATGATTCACATTGAAATAGATTTGATTTATATATATATATATATATACATATATATGTAATCATAATACATAATAAAGAAAAGTGTTGTATAACGTTAAATTAAATGAATAAAGTAAAATATATAGTACATATCTACAGAGTAAATTTGCAATGCAGGATTTAAATAAACATTTGTACAAAAACTGAGAAATGAGTTGCATGAAAGAGATTGATTGATTGGAAGGGATGTGATTATGATCTTGTTTCTGCTGTGTCTTGCTTCTTATAGACTCCTAATAAGAATCCTGAATCACTGGTGTATGCTTCGTAAAATGTGGAGGAAAGCTTGTCAGCTGCACATTTTCCTTTCCCTGGAGAAGACTGCCTGCCAAGTCCAGAAACAGATTTGCCAGTCAGCACCCAGTGCCAACTTACATCTGGTCTCTAGAGAGACTTCTTTTATAATGCCACAACTTCATTATGTTAGCCTCATTTATGACCTCTTTTCCCTTTCTTATTTACAACTAAATCCTAGTAAAACTAGGTTTTGTTCTTTCTTGAATTTATCAACCACAGTTTCATCACAAGATCGAAAAATGCCGTCCCACAGAGTCCCATCACATTAATTTTCACATTACTATCCTTGTAATCAATCCCTATATCAATAATCACACTTGTTTCTCTCTACATGATGTATACCCCATGAATCATTTAAACAACATCAAACAGCATTCCCACTACTATTACTTTTATTAGTATTTCTAATATTTTTTGCTGTTACTTTTATTATTATTGCTATTAACATATCATTATCTGATATGTGTGTTTCTCTATTCCTTTAGTTATCACCCAAGATCTCTAGTAAGCTGTAAATACCATGAGGAACTTTGATTATAGTTGTAAATTCAGATCCTAGCTGATAGGTGTTGTTGTGAAAACAGATTTTGAATGATTTAATTAATATATTTGTGGAGCAGAATTAAAAGAAATTATTGACAGTTTAAAAGTCATACCTCATGTAAAGAGACAGTTCTGTAATTAATCAGTGTCAAAATAAAGAATAAAGTGTAAGTAAACTTTTGGTTATATTTTTGAGTTTTGCTTGTGGAAATTCAGATGGGTTAGGTCTTAAAATTTGCCTTGGATATAGGCTATCACTGTTAGATTCTATCAGACTTATTTGTATTAGCTTGGCCTGACTTAATACATAAAGTTGTGCATTAGAGATTGATATTTCAGTCTTAAACAGAAGAAAGAGGGCAAGGAATCCTGAAAGACTGAGATAAGCCTGGATCACATGGGCACCTGGAAATCTAAGTATACAGAAGACTAAAAGCTCTTCAAATTTCCCCTGTGTACCATATATATCTGTACATTTGCATAACCCATCAAAAATTAGGGGCCTTTCATATCATTTGAAATTAAGCCGTCTATCCTCCTGTGAATAAAGATCATGGAAACCTATGCAATTTGAAATAAATAAAATATATATTGGAAAGTAATTTATTTGCTCTCACTCTTTCTTTCTGCCTTCTCCCACACAGGTTAAAATAGGTAGTTGACAAATATTAAACTAAACACAAAAATTTTAAACCAGCCTAGAGTCATGCAAACTCTATTGTCTTTATGTAATTAAAATATCTATGTTCTTCCACCAAGTCCTATAATATATGATGTTTGGAAACTTGAGGGATTTATTTCTCAGTTATACCATCCTTTGTTGGCAAGATTGTAAGAGTAGAGTTGGACAGGACTGGAGGGAAAATGTTTCCTCTGGTCATGACAGGGCCACATGAGCTCTCATCATTCCAGCTGCTGACACAAGACAAACACAATATCAAACCAGTCAACGTTCTAAAACCGAGGGGCAGGTTGCCCTGAGCTCCTGCCCTTAACATAGGGACAAAAGACAGCTGATGGCTGTGGCAAAAGAAAAATCATTTCCTTTGAGGGTATGGCCCTTAATATGTTACAAAGATCTATTGGATGGTAACACAACCAGTATTATAGGGTAGCACAAAGTGGTCTTGATGAGTTAATTTTTCAAAGTATGATCGAAAGTTGAGAGATGGAGAAGTGGGGATGAATCTGGGAAACGTTAGAGGAAGTAGTAGGGAGTGGTTATAATGAAAATACATAGCATAAAATTCTCCAAGAATGGATAAAATATAATTTTAAAGTCCCCTTTAAATGACTGAAGTTAAGGTCCTCTGGACACTGTAATTGGAGGTTTCTGTCCTCCCTACCAGTTCCTGAAAAACCATTCTGAGTCTGAATATTAATTACAAACTCTATGGTCGATGACTCAGATTTATTATTAATGAGCTTTTACATATTAAATCAATCAATTTCCATTATTCTATGTATTGCCACAGGACCATGTCATTACCTCACATCTTGCTTCTCCAGTTCCTGTTGGTATCATTCACACTCCATCTATTATTTTTTCCTGCATTCAGTTTTGCTTTCCTGCCTGGCTCAAATCTGCCTGGATATTGGTCAAATGAGCTTGCTTATTAACTAATGGTAACAAGACATTTTCACAGGACACAGGAGGGCATCCCACATCATTTCCACTTTTTGTTTAATTAAAAAGAAAGTTCTAACTTTAAAATAGTAAAACTACGTAGCACAGGCATAAGTAAGAATTACAGTTATAATACTTTGTATATTTGTATTTAGCAAAATAGTAAAACTACATAGCACAGGCATAAGTAAGAAT
>JAQHUG010000011.1:10283448-10307470 GCA_028555095.1 Dicrostonyx torquatus
ATATATATATATATAATATTTTTGTTAAGGGCAATTTCTTCTTTATTCTTAAAAAATTGCACAAAAAGGACAATTAAGCACAAGATAGAAAATTCAGATGCCTAAATAATGATCACTTTTTCTACAGAGAAATAGATTCACTTAAAAATATTACTGGAGATCTGGGTGTTCAAAGATTTATGCAACCTAAGCTTAAAAGTAATGGTCAACCTATCTACAGGCTATTATGACTCTGAAGAAGCTGCCCAAAGAGGATATTTTCATATAATAAAATACTATACTTTGAAATATTACTAGGTATTCATGAAACTTTGAGATATTACCCAACATTAATTATGAAGATATTGTAGTTTGTCACTTGGCACAGTGAAATGTAATTCCCTAACCCTAAATTATCACATTTATCTTTTCCTGTGTGTGTGTGTATATATATATGTGTGTGTGTGTGTGATTATGTATATGTATGTGTCTGTGCATGCATGTGTATGAGATGTAATAGAGAAGGCAGCAGGTTATCGAGTAGCCTAGGGTGACATAGAACTCATTATATAGCCAAAGATCACCTAGATTTTCTGAATCCCTTTCTTTGACCTCTCGTGTAGTGGCCACTACTAGAAAAGATTTTTTAGAGTTAAATTTGAATAACATTTCCCAGGAAGTTGGAGGAGGCTGCTTGTTGGTTCCAGGCTTCCTGGAAGTTCAGACCTGAAGTAATCACACAGAAACTATGTCATTGCAATCACTACTAGGCCCATTAGCTCTAACTTCTTATTGGCTAACTCTTACATATTATGTTAACCAACCTCCATTAATCTGTGTATCACCACAAGGTCGTGACTTACTAGATAAAGTTCTGTCTAGCTCCAGTGGGGCTACATGGCTTCTCCCTGACTTTACCTTCTTCCTCTCAGCATTCAATTTAGTTTTGCCCACCTAGCTCTGTTCCCCTACAGCTCTGCTATAGGCCCAAAGCAGTTCCTTTATTAACCAACGATATTCACAGCATACAGAGGGGAATCCCACATCACCAAGACAGCTCCAGAAAATTCAGAAATGTAGATTCACACACACGTTGAAGTAAGCCCAGAATCAAAATAACCACACAGAAACTATATTAATTAAAACAATGCTTGGTCCATTAGCTCTAGCTTCTTATTGGCTAACTCTTACATCTTAATTTAACATTTCTACTAATCTGTATATCGCCACGAGGTCATGGCCTACCAGCAAATTTTCAGCACATTTATCTCAGGCAGTGGCTCTATGGCATCTCCCTGACTCCGCCTCCCTTCTCTCTTCCAGAATACAGTCTTGCCTGCCTACCTAAGTTCTGCCCTCCTATAAGTCCAAAGCAGTTTCTTTATTCTTTAATGGTACAGAGGGAAATCCCACATCACACACACACACACACACACACACACAAACACACACACAAATATAGGATATATATACATAAATATCGGAGATATATGCATATATATGTATACACACATGTATGTATGTATGTATGTATGTATGTATGTATAATAGGTATCTCATTCAAGCACTAGACCAACTGAGCTGCATGTTTTGTCCACTGTCACCAATCTGTCAAGAACCAGCAAGGATTAGAAAAAGCAAACTGAAAAGAATAATGAATCCCAGGTGTGATGAGGAAAGGGGCACAGATCAAAACATCCCCTATGGCATAGAGAGTTCATCTTCAACTGACCTAGGAGTTTGGTATGTTTACCAATTTTCAAAATTGGAAAGGCATGTTTAAACATTTGATGTGGAGGATAAACAATACTACCTGTCAAAGTCAGATCCCAGTTATAATTATGCTCGAAGCGAAAGGAGTTCATCACCAACCTCCAACTCATAACCCTTAGCTCTTTGAAATCAGAGAGAAACAGAAAACTCATATCTAAGCACTCCTCTGTGTGGAGGACAGGGACTACGTTAAGGTGGAATGTTAATCATTCTTCCACTTTTTATATCTGTATCCATGAGATCTAGTAGAGAAAGCCATATAATAACTGATATATCTTTTGTAAAATTGTCATGAGGATGAAAAGAGAATAATAATGTGGACCTTATTTTTGTTGCACAAACAAATGCAATAGGTTTTGTATATCTTTTTCTTCATAACTTGTTTGCATACAGGCAACTCTTTCCATATGTTTATTTCTAGCATCATGAAATTCTATATTATTTATTATCTTGACCTTGTTTTAATATTTAGGAAGCCTATTTCTTACAAGTCTCAACACATGTGCAATGTATCTGTGTAGCTGTATGCTGACATGCTAATTTTAAAAGAAGTTACATTGCTTTTCGTGGTCTGTAACACCCATCCCACTCAACATTGCTTGAGTGGTTTTGGTGGTTAAGCCATATCATTCCAGATGTTATTTCAAAATTGATTGTGATTTCTTGGAACAGCGGTAAAGTTTAGAAATACATAGTGCAGCAGCCAAAGAGATTACAGAGATCTGTAGAATCTACAGGAGCTTCTGTCTGTTAATTATTCCACATTCATTATCTATAGATTGAGCTCTTCTCATAAGTCACACTGTAAAGATAGCTTATTAACATGTTGGACTCCCTTTGCAATTTACTTTCTTAAGTTAAAGTAGCACAGACAACTGTGTTTAAATAAAGAGGACACCTGAATTCTAATCCAAACTGTATTTTTTGGGGTATCTTGAAGCATTACTTCCTATTTTTAAAGTGAAATGTATTAATTGTGGTAAATTTCAAAGTTATTTACTGACTCAATATTATTATGCATGCTAATGTGGAATGGGTAATAAATATAAGCTACTATCATTTTTGTTTGTTCTTCCTAAGAATAGCTCAGATTGCTTATTGCAAATATAATTACAATATGCTATAACTAATTATACATATATATTGTACATTTGGTAATCTATTGTGAGGTTTTGGTTACATTAATGTTCTGACACCAATTTAATAGTTCTTAAATTCCTTTGATTTATGATTATTACAATATTTTCTAAGACCAGTTAAAATTTGATGTGTCTTTTTCTTCTTATTATTGAAAAACTGGGTTGCATAGTTAGAAACAACCCAGTGTTAATGCCCAGCCAGCATGCCGAGGGGTTCTGAAATGCAGACTTTCAGTTGCATAGATAAAATGTCTTGATATACTCCCAAGCAGCAACACAAAAGGCAGGAAGATCTGCTATCTCCCCTACCTTGGGAACATTCCTGGTTCTAATGAAGTCTTTAAATGGTTGGGTAAACGGTTACTGATTGCTTAGTCTTTCCCTTAATCTTCTTAATGTTCTGTATGCCATCCAGAATAGGTACTTTGTCAACTTCAAGTGCATTTCAGACATCAAATAAAAAGAACTCTTATTTTTCTGTTTCTTAACTTGTCTGTTTCTCCAGAGAAACAAATCAAATACTTAAATCAATGCAGCATCCTATTACCGTATTTGAGATATAATTCAATTGTCTATTCCAAAAGAGATAAATTTGTATTTATTAATGCAATGCCACATGTCTAAATTATTGATCTGAGATCATAAATCTCAAAATGTTGCGTATTAATTTACTGAAACTCCCATGGAAATATTAAAATGTAGAACATTTCTCATAAGATTCTTGATACTTTGCTACACCATTCATTTTGTCATTAAGTAATTAGAATAGAGCTTGGGGATGGGAGAGGGTGGAGATGGAGGAAGGGTGGATATTGGAGAAGGGAATAAGATATCTACATTAAGAAAGTCATTTTAGGTTTGGCAAGAGACTTGTCTCTAGAGCACATCCCAGGTGTCACAGGGATGTCCCCAGCTAGGTACTTGGGCAGCAGTGGAGAGGGTGCCTGAACTGACCTTGTCCCATAGTTACATTGATGAATATCTTGATCATTACCATAGAAATGCCCGTTGGATGGTGATAGAGCCAGAGACCCACATTCACATCAGAGCAAGGGATTGAGCTCCCAAGGTCCAGTCGAAGAGCAGTAGGAGGGAGAAGATGAGCAAAGATGTCAGGACCGCGAGGGACTGGCCCACTAACCGAGACAGTGTGCCTGATCTATTGGGAGCTCATCAAATCCAGCTGGACCAGGACTGAATGAGCATATGACCAAAGCGGACTCTCTGAATGTGGCTGCCAATGGGGACTGACTGAAAAGCCAATGATAATGGCACAGGGACCTATCTCTTCTGCATGTATTGGCTTTTGGGAACTTATTCTTTATGGATGCACACATTCTCAGACCGGGATGGAGCGGGGAGGGCCTTGGGCTTTCCACAGGGTAGGGTATCCTGCCCCCTCTTAAGGAAGCAGGGGGAGAGAGGTGGGGTATTGGGGGAGCAGGAGGGCCTGGGACAAGGGGAGTAAATGTAAATTTTTCTTTTAACAATAAAAAAAATCAAAAAAAAAAAAGAATTGCCTTTCAGGTATACATGATACAATTCCTGGTAACATCAGACATGCAGCAATCTAGCAATGTTGCATATCTTTGGAAACATCATAAGCATTCTTATGTCATGATAATTCATGTAATTAACTTACTCAAAAGTGTGAAATATTTTTGCTTTGGCTTTTGATTTATTGTACACTTGACGCCATTTCTAAGTATATACTATAAGTATACACATAATTGCAAGTGAACAGACATTCCTAGTAGATTTTGGGTACTTATCTTGTGTCAGGCACTTTGATACATTATTACTAAAGTCTTCAATAAAAACAAGCATCAAAGACAGAGGGAGAGACAGAGTTTTCAGGCTATATCCTGACACATTCACTCTGTTCAAGGAAATGAATTCTTTAAAAACACAGTGACTTCCAAAGAGCTGTGTTCAGGCCTCAAAGTGTTCCCATTAGGAAGGTCTTGACTGTGGATGCAAAGGAAAATTAAATTCACACAAGTTGCCAAATGGCACAATGGTATTTAATTGAAATATCATTTTTAAAAGTTTGGGTCTTTGTGACCTTGTAGCCAGTAATTTTTTCAAAGAAAACCATAGAATCAACTCACATAGGCTCATAGTTGTTTGGATTTTAGCCAACCAGCATGGCTGGCACTTCCAGGAAGCAGTCATGAGAGACTTAAGACACCCCATTCCAACCCATTGAAGACCCCAAACTCCCCAAGTTTTTATAATAAAAAAAAAAAGGTGGAATGTTATGCTTTTAGCCAACCAGCATGGCTGGCACTTCTGGGTTCCAGGGCCACCTATGTGCGGAAAAGGGAAAAAATACCTAGCCACCCTGGGGGACCTTAAAAGGCCTTGTGTGACCCACATGCAGCATGGTTGCATCACCTATGTATGACACAGCTATTAAGCCCTTGCGCACATGGTGAACTCTGTTAAATGCATATGATGTAGCCATGCCATCCCCCTGAGCACATGTGCTAGGCAGCGTTTAAAAGCTAGATGTGCCATTTTCAGCCCTCTCTTTCTGCACACCGACTTCATAAGGCCTATATATGTCTCCTCTACTAAATTCCTCAGAAGTTTGTTGCGTGTTTCGTGCTTCCTACACTCTTGTGCCAGGTAATTTCATTAGGGGCTCACGGAGACCGAACTGACAACCAGGGAGCCTGCATGGGACTCACCTAGGTCCTCTGCATATATGTTACAGCTGTGTAGCTTGATCTTCTCATGAGACGCCAAAGAGAGCACACAATGAGAGATGGGGCTTTCTCTGACTCTGTTGCCTACTTTTGGGACACATTCCTCCTACTTCATTTCTTCATTCAGCCTTGATACAAGGGGAGATGCCATATTTCATTGCATCTTGGTATACCATGGCTGGCTGATATCCACCAAAGGCCTCCATTGGAGGAGTAATGGGGTAGAAGTGGGGAGGGGATGGAAGATTTTGGAAATAGGGGATTGGAAAGAGGTAAGGGAATGGAACTTTGGTTAGGATATAGAAGCAAAAAAATGAGCAGAAAAGAACAACCAATAAAAAGTAATATATTTACTAACTATTAGAATCTTAAGGTTTTCTATAGAATAAATTTATTTTATTTATTTATAGAAATCATAAGGAGAGAATGTTTTCAATATGGATGCTAGAACACATGAATTCTGTTGTGTTTAGAAGTTTTTCTTATATATTAGGTTTCTGATTTCTGTCCTTATTCATGTGACAACATAATTTGGTTCCTAATTGTTTATAATCCAATTCCAGGAAAACACAACAGCAATTGCTGACTTTTTCTTTTATCTTACTGTTCAGAAATGTGCATCCCATCTTGTGGCTACAGAGGACACTAGAACATAAATATGTAACATTCAAATTAGAAAAGGAATTATTTAGGAGCACTTGGAAATTTGAGTTATCTACCTATTTGGTTGCATGGTGCCTCATAATGTATATTTTAGAACTAATCTGAACTTGTCTTTATTCACCCATTAAATTGCATATTCAAAATTGTTAATACATTATCTATTGCTGATGTTGAGATAATGTCTGTGAATAAGATAAATTCCATATCATATTAAAGAATAAATAATCAAGGATAAATTCCAGATAGATTGCAAATCTGACTGTTAAAGGCAGATGAGTAGAACTTATTTAAAATTAAATGTGTTCTTTAATAATGTCAAACATGTATATAGTACAGTGCTTATTCCCAATCACCACCCTCTTCTATCCTCTTGCCTCCATTATCACAACCGCCCCGTTTCCATAGACATACTTTTCCCACATTAAAGTCTTTTTTCTTTGTCTTGAGATCTTTTGGATTTAACAAGAACTATGTATATGGCCATAGTTGTAAAATTATTCACTGAAGTCTGGTAGGTTAACTATTTAGTACCTAATTTAGGACAAGGATTGTTTCTTCCCTAGAGGCAACAGTTGTCAACAGGTCAGCTGGAAGGAGCAGTCCCAGGAGCCCAACCCTAATCCATGCTTAACTATTTGCAAGCTCAGGCTTGTGCTATCCCAGTGAAGGCAATTGCAGTTGCTATGAGATCATGTTTGCTATGACTTTATCATGTCCTTAAGTACACATTTATATATCAGCTCCCTGTCTTCAATCTTTTACACTTCTTCCATAATCCTTCTTAAGGTTAAGGAGGGTGTTATTAATATCCTATTTAGGATAGGGAAGCAAAAGGCTGTCTTTGTGGCCTTTGCCAAGAAAATCCTTCTTAAAGAAAACAATTAGAGATTAATACAGTGAATTATGTTACGGTTAAAAACTGTTCATCCAAAACAAGGAACTCAAATAGAATAGGAAAAAGATATAAAAAGTAGATTGAGCATGTGAACTATACACACACACACACACATATATATATATATATATATATATATATATATATAATGAGAATATCTGAAATAAAATATGGCATGCAAGCCAACTGCAAATATGCGAAACTGCATAGATATGTCAATTCTCAAGAAATATAAATTAAGATATGTCCCTGTGAGAATTCTGGTGGAAGTGTGCAGTTACCTGCATAAACTCGGAGAGGGCCTTGGATCTCCTGGAACTGGAGTAACAGATATTAATGAATCTCCTGATGTAGGTGCTGAGATAGAACTTAGGTCCTCCCTAAGATTTAACCACTCTTAGTTACAATAACTTCTCTCTAATTCTAAATAATTGGATTTTGTTATATATGTGTAAAATCATAAGAAGGATTATAACAAAAATAAACAAAATGAAAACTTTTATTTTAAGAAACTCTTCAGTTTATATCAACTAACTCATTCACTTTCCAAACTAAATTAAATATAGTGAAAAAATTTGCATGAATTATCCAACATTTCTGCTTCTAGGTATATGCTAAGGTATGTATATTCAGGATACAATATTTCTGATGTGTCTAATATTTTCTAATACTCCAACTACAAGTAATTGAGCTGTTGATCATGAATAAAATGGATAAATATCTGTCGGGCAGTGGTGGCGCATGCCTTTAATCCCAGCACTCGGGAAGCGGAGGCAGGTGGATCTCTGTGAGTTCGAGACCAGGCTGGACTACAAGAGCTAATTCCAGGACAGGCTACAAAGCTACAGTGAAATCCTGTATCAAAAGACAAAAAAATGGATTAATATGTTTTATATATATGAAGAATGAGCTACTACCATGCAATAAATATGAATAGCTTAAAATTTTCATGCAGCAGTACTGATGGATGTCACAAGCATGCATAGTGATGAAAAATGAGCCTCAGAGCCGCACTGTGTTTCTGCTATAAAATATAAAAAAGGCATATTTAACCTGTTGTTACACCTATAATAGTTGATAGACTCTGGAGAATGGTATCCGACTGTAGTAGAAAAGAAGGTGAACCTACTCAGTGCAAGTAATAAACTGTTGGTTGATCGTGGAGTTAACATTTTCTGTACAGCAACACTTGAGGCATCAGGTACCACCGTTAATGATTAAAGAACCTTTTTTTTCCTGAAATTACACGATGAAAAACACCTCCTCCAAAACCAGCAGAGAATACATCTGAGAGCAGACCCATAAATATTATGATCTATCTAATAGGAGAGACATTAAATAACAATTATAATAGTAATGGTTTAACGTGGGTTTTACAGCATAGATTTAAAGATAATTGTAGGAGTTTGAAAGGGAGCTAAGCTACACACCAATGAATTATTAAGATATTGTAATGAATTTGAAAATTTAAGAAAATACTTAAGATTATGAAAACATAGGACAAAAGAAGTTAGGGAAAGTGTGAACACACAGACTTAGACATGATAGGCAAAAAATTCAGACATGCTTTATGTTGAGATTCCGCCATACTCATCCCCAACTTTATGTAACTTTGCACATACACAAGTGTTAGAGTAAAGAGTAGAGAGACTCCATGCAGCAAAAGAGAAAGATGACCCCAGATATTTTAATCCAGTAGAAGGCTAATTTGTTTTGATAATTTAAAAATGTAGTTAAAAATGTAGTTAGGAATTGCTCCTGGCAAATTACTCAAGTACACAAAGTGATTTCTGCTAAGTAGATGATTAAATAAAAGCTGACTAGACACCAGCTAACTTTAATAAGTTGCTCTAAAATAATTTTGATTTTGTGTTGCTAAAGAGAATTAGAAATATAATAAAGGAAATTTTGAACTCTATATGTCAATTAGAATTTGCTAATTTTGTGTGACATTGTTCTTTGCGAGATGTAAACAATGCCTAATCATTCAAGATAGAACATTAATGATAAACCAAATTAATATAAGTTATCAATGTATGGATACCACAAAAGTACGACTTGGTGAACCATGAGATTTATTGGGGTTACCAATAGGAATACATGTGAGTTGTTACTTATTGGAGTAGAAACAAAGTGATGAAAGTTGAATCCCTGTACCCTACTACAGCAGAGGCGATGGCTCATGAAAGCTGGAAACTGAACAACCTGCAGGTCACTGAGGAGATTGGACCACATCCTTTCCAGGTAGCTCAGTTAGTCTGAGCCTATTTCAGGCTGTTCAGTTCATCTGAGCACAGCTCTTAGCTGTCCTAAGTGCTTATAGTGCTTGAATAAGGAGATTACTAGTAAATCTGGATAGCTTCAGAGACTTGGAACTTAGTGAGCTTTCCTGGAGGATGGAATATTTCAGCTCCCTTTAGAATATAGTGCTTCTTTACCTCTTTTTAATATCTTGTGTCTTGACAAGTTTCCTTCGAAGATCTTTGAAAGGAATTTCCATACAATAATGCAGAGAAACAGTATGAACTAGAGCTATATAATAAGATTCTCAGTTCTACATTGTTCAACTATATTCATAGCAGCTTTATTCATAAAAACCAGAAACTGGAAACAATCTACATGCCACACAACCATAAAATGTATAAAGCAATGTGGTACATTTACACAATGGAATATTAATCTGCTGTTAAAAACAATGACATTATGAAATTGGCTGGCAAATGAGTGGAACTTGAAAAGATCAGCCTGAGTGAGGTGACCCAGGCCTAGAAAGAAAACATGGTATGTACTCACTCATAAGTGGATTTTCCCGTAAAATAAAGGATAACTATGCTACAATCCACAGACCCAGAGAGAGTAAGCAGCCAATAGGTGTCAAGGAGGGGCACATGCATCTCACTGAGAAGGGGAAATAGAATAATCCTCACCAGTAGACAGAGAGACTGAACTGAAAATGAAGGAGCCTGCATGGGTGACCAAGGACTCTGCATATATATGACAGTGTGTTGCTTGTTCTTCTTGTGGGACTTCAAAGAGTGGGAGCAGGGCCCATCTCTGACTTCACTGCCTGTGGTTTGGACTCTTTCATGCTGTGGGATTGCCAAATTAATAAGAAAGGAGGTGTTTAGTCCCACTGCAGTTTAATATACCATGGGTGGCTAATATCCAAAGGAAGCCTGCCATTTTCTGAAGAGAAATAGAGGAGTGAAATTGGGGCAGGAGCAGTGGACATTGGAGGGAGAGACTGGGAGGAGAGAAGGGAGGGGAAAAAACTGTGGTCAGGAAGTAAAAGCATAAAACAAACAAAGAATGATCTTCACTGTGAGGAATGACCTGTCTTGATCTGGACTTAAGGATGCAAATTAAGTATAGAATACTTGAGTCAGACAATCAGGAAGTAAGTGGGGAGCTCTGAGGCATGAGCTAGTACTCCATTCTACAGCATTTCTCTGTTCTTGGGGAAAGCATTAGCTCTTTTCCATGAGTTAAATTTCATTTAGTCCTATGAACTAATATTATCCTCTGAGTGAAAGCTGGTATAGGAGGTTCTTCTGTCTATGTGTTGCTTTCATTGGTTGAATAAGGAAACTGCCTTGGTCTTTTGATAGGGCAGAACGTAGATAGGTGGAATAGACTGAACTGAATTCTGGGAAGAAGGGCAGAGTGGCAGATGCCATGAATCTCCTGCCTGAGACAGACATAGGTTAGAATCTTGCCGGTAAGCCGCAATCACATGGTGATACATAGATTTATTAGAAATGGGTTAATCAAGATTTGAGAGTTAGCCAATAAGAGGCTAGAGCTAATGGACAAGGCAGTTTTTAATTAATACAATTTCTGTGTGATTATTTCAGGTGTAAGCTAGCTGGGTGGGGCGCAACAAAGGGGTCCCATGCTCCTCACTACAGAAAGCGACCTGTTTATGGCTTTAATCACCAATCTTCACAACCTATTTTAGTGTCTACTATGACACACAAAACTGAACCCCATGCTGTACTTTGATGAGCTTTTAAGTTCTAATAAATTTAGCTTTTCTTGGTTTGTATTAGAAGAAATGTTCTAACATAATAAATCCCATTATTGTTCCATTCACATTAATCCTCACTATGTAACTTGTTTAAAATGTTCTTCAATTTACTTATTTTCAGAATTTCTCCTCAGATGTCACAATAGATTCATATCTGTTTATTTTGCCTATAAGAGTGGTTGCTTTTTAGGAATGCTTTAGTGTTATTTGGGGAAAAATTCAGGTTTCTACTCTTTGATATGCTAATATCAGCTTCCCTGAATACTAGATATTTCAATGCCCTGAAAAAATGGTTTGAAAAAAAATGCATATTTATGTATTTTGAATATTAACAAAGAAATTTTATTTTTCACTTTTACATTAATGCGCAAGCTTTTCAACACTAGCACAAAGTAATAATTACTTTTTCTTACCCCTTAAGTCTACTTTGTTGTGAAAAGACAAAACAGCTACCCTTCCTTTGACTGATTGTGTATTTAATGACAATAGATTCCTCTAAAATAAACCCTTTATAATACTATAATTTTAATATATTTTTCATATTCCCTTTAGTCTTTTTGGTGAAAATTTAAATATGCTGCATAATTTAAATATGTATGTGAATGAAGAAATATAAAGGTGGCAGAGAAATTCAGAGAAAGAGATGGGTGGCTCATAAAGGAGATTTAGGAAACACTTTATTGACTAGGATTAACTGTCCACTTGGTCTTGAAATTGATGGGTCTTGGACAGATAGAAAAGGAGATAAATTTATTTTCAGAAAATAAAATATACTACGGGCATAAACATCAATTGGAAAGGGTATACACTCTTAAAGTAAGGGAGAATGCTCAGTGTGAGTGAAGAACTGAGTGCAAGAAGTGGAATAAAAAATGATCAAGTCATGGTGCTTATTATATTTGATATTTGATTCACATATGTAAATATCAACAGTAAACACATGACAAAACACCTTGAGCTTCCCTAGACTTGCTTACACTTTAGCGATGTTAATCTATATATCTATAAGTAATACCTATATTATTTTCTTTTTTCCATCTCCAAACATTCAGTAAACACCTTTGGAGACTGACAATGTACTGTGATGCCTGTAAAGATAAGAATCAAAAAAATAGTTTTCTCAGTTATAATAAAGATTGGCTTTGCAAACTGGCAGTGAGAAATTGGTTTGAGAAAGAGCAAATGGGAGGCTAGGAAAACTCAGATTAGATTTGAAATCACTTGTTTCACTAACTGTAAGCCTTTAAAAGAGATTTTGTATAAATATCAAAAGTTTAAACATAGTTTATATAAATAGGCAGTTGTATATGATAGTATTAAGTCTCATTGAAACCTGTCTGTGCACAATAATGTTTACAAAATCTAAAACCATATCAAGTAAATAACAGAATTATAGCATGCAGTTGAGTTTATATATTCATTTTCACTGCAGGCAATTCTGAAAAAATGCCTTTGAACGTTGGATCAATTTTGTGTGTTTGCCAATATATTTTTCTGCGACAGCAAAAATATTCAAAAGATAACTAGAAATTGGATCTGAAATAACAGTTGAGTCCTAGAATTGCCTTTTATTTCTGCAGATGAATAATTGGTTTGTATCTAAAGGTAATACTTTCAGATAGACTGAATATCCTATGGCATCTCTGAAAATATTTTTTCTGTACACACAAATTGAGCTCAAAGATTAAAGAACTCATGACTTCAATTTTAAGTTTGATTTATTGACACCCATTTTTATTGAGTGTGAAAACAGATTGATGAACAATTTGTTTTAATCCTCCTGCGGAAATGTGGGATTACTCAAGAGGATTTTTAGTAATTTGATGGTTTTCTTTTTCTAGTACATTCTGCCAACTTTAATAACCAAGAAGAACTGATTTGTTTTTAAATTATAAAGTTTATATTGTAGAGCAGAAAACAAAGAAGAAAATCCCCTGGAACTTATCCTTTGCTTAAAATTGTAAACTTGTTGAAAGAAAGAAAGCACTAGACAGCATCAAACAGAGCAAAGCATTGCATTAAAAATGAACAGATGAGTAATTAAAATTTTAAAATAAAATATCCCAAAGAATCAATTGAAAGAAGTTATTTTGAGATAAAATGTTTGTATACTTTCTGTATTAAGTAAAACATTGATATACATATCTGTCTAGTCACTTTCTGCTGAAAGAATGGAGCTTGTGCCGTGAACATCTATGTGTTTGGGATATTTCTCTTTTCTGGATAGCTGACATTTTTAACCAGAACCACAGCTATTTTCTATTGGGACAATAGTGTAATTCACTAATATGCAGATAAAAGGAAGGACATTTGTATAAATAGAACTGTCAACATTAGATGGACAAATAACTGTGTCACTTTAGACACAGACTACAATTTGGTTTCTTCCCTAAGGAATAGTTAACTCATAGTGCAATCCTCAACTGTGTTGGAGGGAGGCTTACTTGTTCGTTGCTGGTTGCTTGGCTAGCTTAAACCCATAATAATCACACAGAAACTGTATTCATTAAATCACTGCTTGGCCCATTAGCTCTAGCTTTTCATTGGCTAACTCTTACATAGTAATTTAGCCTATTTCTATTAATCTGTGTATCACCACGTGGCTGTGGCTTATCAGCAAAGTTTCAGCGTGTCTATCTCTGGCAGTGCCTCCATGGTGTGTCTCTCTCTGCCATTCTTCTCCCAACATTCAGTCCAGTTTTCTCCACCTACCTAAGTTCTGCTCTATCAACAGGCCAAGGCAGTTTCTTTATTCATTAGCCAATAAAAACAACACATAGAGAGAAGGAACTCCTATACCAGTCCTCCTTTTCTGTTTAAATAAAAAGGAAGACTTTAGCATAGTAAAATTACATATAAGAAAACAGTTATCAAGCAAGAATTACAGTTACAATATTTATATTTATTTTATCTTTTATCATAACTGAGGTAAACTATATCTATTTTTTCAACTCCATCAAAGACTCCAGAAGGATTTATTTCTTAAGTGAACAGGAAGTACATTGCAAGCAACTTCCAAAATTCAAGAATTGACAGAGTCATCTCACTACCTGGACAGTCACCCAAAGTTCTTCTATATCATTGAAGCATCCATCTTTAGACAGAATCAGCAGTCATTTCTCTGAGGGTCCTGCACATCCAGGCAAGAGCAGTTTCTTGCCCATATGGCTAACCAACTCCATAAGGAGCCTCTTCAATGTCCATCTTCCTCTTGCAGTAGCTTGTGCAGGCAGGAGCAGATATGTCTCACTGTCATGAAAGTCTTAAGTTCTTAAATATTTTAAATGCCAAATTCTGAAGGTCTCTGAAAGATTTAAAGAATACCTATATAACTGAAATAACTATACATCTAGAAAATCTAGCTAGCATGACTATAAGATTGCCTATTATAAGTGATTATCTATTAACCAATATTTTTAATCATACATACATTTTTAAATGAGCTACACAAATATGTTAACTTAATCAAGAGCAGAAATATACATATAACAAAATTGACCTTAAATTTGTTTCAATAAGCTAAGATTCATAATAGCAAGTTATTCATTTCTATATTATATCCCCCTTTAAATGTAAACAAACATATATAAACAATATTTGGGAATATGGGCATAGTTCTCTCCAAACTGCTTCCTGCTTTTTGTTGGGCAATATATTTTTGGGGGTATTCATGGCAACCTTTTGGCAGTTGTGGTCCACCAAACCACATTAGTCTGGAATTAATCCACAGGTTCTAATATTCTGTGGAAACAACAGCAGAAACTCTTTTCCAAAGCAACAAAACCTTAGACCCAAATTTTGTTATCAAGATACATTTAAAATATACAAGCTAGTTTAGCTTAGCAGCCCATACAATAAAATGTCTCCCTGTACTTAGCTCCTGTGCAGTCAAAAAATTCAAATAATACACAATAATATACAAAATCCAAACTCTCTGTAAATTTTTCATCTTTATGTGGCTTGTTTTTCTTTAATCCTTAATCTTTGACTATCTGTACTGTCTCTTTAAAGACTTTGTTTCATTTTTTAAAAATGATTTACTTCTTTTTCAACTTTCTATACTCTTCTTCTCTCTCCCAAGCCTACATACATTTATCCAACACTGCGACCCATCTAGAGTTCTTTTATGTCTGAATCTGTCCTTATTGTGTTACCTGTAATTCTTTATTGTCTGGAAGAGCTTTTAAAATGGTAGGCAGATTGATTGCAGCTGCTCTGGATGCTGTCTCTGCCTCTCTTCTCTTTTAAAATGGTGGACGTACCATTACTGCCATCTCTGGGGCTGCCAGGTAGGAGCCGCGTTCAGCGCTTTAACCGTGTAGCACATAAACCCTTTTTATCTGAGTAATAGCTAAATCTTCCATGCAGAGCACTACACTGCCTGGAAATATCTCTGTGTATGGTGGCAGGAATCGGCCATGCTCTCCTGCCTGTGCAGGCCTAGTAGACCTTCCATGGTGGGGAGCGCTGAGCCATGGACATGTCTCAGCTACTTTCCTCCCTATCCTGAGTGGGTACACAAACACTTGGGCCCACAAATGCTATTCAAATGCTCCATAGCAGCAGTTTGTGCTAAGGAAGCTGCCTTTTATAAAAGTCATGTCTTTTTTTCTTCTACCAGTGAATCAGAAACCTCCCCGCTTAAGGGTGCTGCAGCACAAAGTCAGCTGAATAAAAAAAAAAAATGAGGTTAAACTTTATTTTTCTGTGTCTCAAGTTCCTTTTAAAGCTTTTTTAGGTTTTAAATGCATTTAGTCCTCCATGCTGGCATACTCTTTCAGGCCTTCAATAGGGTTTAAGATTAGATAGTTGTAGTTGTAGTTACTGTACTCTTATGATCTAACCAAGCCATTTTCTATAGAAGTCTTAGACTCCTTAGGATAGAATGTTTATTAAAACATTTAGCATACATTCCTTACTTAATATTGTTTATGCTGGTTGTAATTCTAATTATACTTGATTTCTATTCCTATTGTATACAGTTTTGTATTGGGTTTGGAACTATTTTATTTAAACCAAAGGGGGAGGTGCTGTGGGAGCACATTCTGCTCCTTCATCTAACAGCTTTTAAGATACTAGCACACCTGGGGATGGTCTCTGATACTGTAAAAGCAGCTGTAAAGCATGTGCTCCCTCTCTTGCTACCAGCTCCTACTTCTGGCTACTAGACTCTCTTCCTGTTCATGCAGAAGACTATTATCTAGGACAGTGATCTGTAAGTTTTCCCTTAAATAACTAACCTTTTATTATTCATAATTTTGAACTGGTGTGGGATTATTTTGTGACTTCTGTCATCACAATTATATCTTATTATCATATGGACAATAAGCATATTGCATAATATTAGTAAAAGGCAACTCTTTTTATAATTTTTAACATTAAAAATTATTAATTCTTTGGAAGAAGGAAAATTATAGGAGTTGCTTTTTCTAGAATAGTTGCCACACAATAAAGCTAATTTTGTGACTTGAATAAGAATAGTCCTCACAGACTCATATATATGCATACTTAGTTGCCAGGTGATGTAACTGTTTGGGGAGGATTAAGACCTTCTGTGGTGTGTCACTGGGTACCTAATTTGAGGTTTTAAAAGACTCCTGCCATTTATTGTTAGCGTTCTGCTACTCCCTGTGTATCAAAATATAAGTTCTCAGCTACAGCTTCAGCAACATGCCAGTCTGCTTGCTGCCATCTCCACATTGTGTAAGGCATGAACTCTAACAACCTAAAACTATAAGCTTCAAATAAACACTTCTCTAACTTGGCCAGGTCATGGTGCCTTACCATATCAACATCAAAGTAACCACCAAGTGCAAATAATAAAATTCAACTGATTTTCATATATATATATATATATATATATATATATATATATCCCAGGAAACAAAAAACTATACATCTATTCTTAGAAGGTTTTTTTTTTGTTTTGTTTTCTGGAATTTAGCCTTTTCATGTTCCTTAGTCTTGAATTATTCTTCTTCCCAAATTGTTATTTTTGTATCATTGCTTTGTTCTAAGCACAGATTGCTAATTGAAAATGATACAATTTTAAATGGAAATGCCTCTCCCATTGCAAATTAATAACTTAGTTTGTGTACCCTTTGAGAGTCTTGTCTTCTTTATTTTGCATTTGCAAGTTATAAAATAGTATTATGGTCAATCTTTTGTGTTTATTATCCTATAATATTTTAATGGTATGTATTAATTATATATGTTAATGGGTTTTAACATGGTATTTTTATGCAAGTACATTATATAGTGTCAGCTTCACTGGGGTTGGGAATACTCAGGGAGGCGTAACTGATGAGGAAAGACCCACTCTAACTACGAGGGACTGTGGTCTTAGGCTAAGTTTTTTTTCTTTTTTGACACAATCTGACTTTAATACTTAACACAAAACTATACCAAGAAAGGATGACATATTTTTGAAGAAAATAACCTGACTGAGAGAAAAAGCCAAGAACAAAAGCACAAAATATAATCAGGTTTTAAACAGACTAACGGAAACTCAAACAGGAAATATGTGATCTTCACAGATGTTATCTAGCTACTTATGAATTTGCATGTGTAGAAATTACATTCACAAAGAAATCATTTGGTCCATATATTCTGTCCACTTTGATCTGAACAGCAGCACTTATTGCTCTCTGTTTCATTACTCAGATGAAATAATGCAAGTTACCTAGAGTACTTATCACAATGTCTTCTCAACTATGGTGGATATACTCCCAAACCCTGAACTAAGGGATTGTGGTGTAAGCATTAAGACCCAAGTTTGAATTTCCAGCATCCATTTAAAAAATATTCTGGTGTGTCAATGTACACATATGATCCAAGTGCTTTGAAATGGAGACAGAAAGATCCCAGGGGTTCTTGGGACAGATATAGTGTAGACATTTTTGACTTAAGTTTAGTGAAAGATACTGGCTCATGAAATATAGTGGAAATGATTAAAGACCTCTACATTGGTCTCCTGCTTCCACATGTGCATGGATGGGGACACACCTTTAGCACAAATATGTAAACATGTACACACACACATACCCTACATTCACAGACATATACAAGAGAGAAAGAGAGAGAGAATGAGAATGAAGGCCTAAATGAGCACAGCATTCAAATGTTTATGACCTTTACTGATGTTATAAAGAAATGTTATGATCATTTGGTCACCAGGAATTATCAATGACTAGAGTTCATAAGAGATAACTTTGGCTGAGAAGGCATACACAAGGACTGAATAGAAAATGAATTAGTAACTTGTAATATGTTATAAACCTATTGTTGTGTTGTGAAGAAATAACAGATAATGTAATTAATCAACTCCTCATGATTACGGTACCAATCATAAAAACCAAACAGAAGCTTAGACATATCTGACTTAGGGGATATTCTCTTCACCACATTACTAGACACTACAAATGGGCCATACAACTTAGTCCAGATTAGTGTGTCCCAGATAAGTGTATATCATGGAAGGATTGACTAATATTGTGAAGAATTGTGTGAACAAAGTCAGTTGCTAAAAGTGTGATCAGCCAGTGTAATGTTCTGTTGTCCTCATTTTTACCGCTCCCTAAAAACAGCACCTTCTTATCTAGGGATAGGGAAGATTCTGGTATTGAAAATACTTTCTGTTTTCTATGCACTTTGGTCGTGAGTGCTTCAATTTCCATTTGTCTTCTTCTAACACAGATGGGTTTTAACGTGCCCTGGGAGTTTATATACAGCAAAAGGGCATCATTTGCTTCTTGTGGAGATGAAAACCCAATCATTTCACCAGCTGACCTGCCTTTGGGCCTTCTGGGCAGAAAGCCAACAGCCACAGAGAATTAAAGCAAGAAAGAATTCTCTTGAGTTCATATCCAGGAAGGTATTTTTCAGTGCCCCCAGGGATCAAAGGCGAGGATAAAGCAGATTCGTTATAACTGGGTAACACAAATTGATAGTAGCCTGAATAAATAGCAGTGTTTGAGGGTGAGTTAAAATATGAACAGTCCTTCAAAGTTCAAATTTAGCTCTTTTACTGCAAATTCACAATTGAATCAGTTTTGGCACTTAATTATTTCTGATGGAAGATAAAAGCACACACTTTCTTGAGCTTCCACACATATAAAAGTGTTTACAGAATAGAATATGAAACAGAATACCAATGAATAGTGTTTTTATTTCTCAGTATAAAGTCAGGGAATGGAGAGTATTCCTTCACAAATGGTATCATTTTATACATCTTTTGTAATTACATTTTTTGCACTCAAATAATTTCATCTTGATAATGTACAGAAGGTATACTCTGATATATGAACTGTTTCCTTTCTTTAGAAAATTGTCAAGATAATTAAGAGAGATCATTTCTTCTTACTTTCTGAGAAATCAAGATGGGCATTATTTCTTCTGTGAATAAAATTCCCTCACATATTCTGTTACACCAGAAGCTGTCCCAAGAAATTTTAGATGATTGTTGCTTACACTTTTACCATCCAGTTTTTCCTTCACCTCAAATGTTTATTTTAATTTAAAAATAATCTCCAAAGTTACCCCCTCTCTGTTCTTCTGGCTGATGAACACTTCCAGGGTGGTTTGGTCCTGGAATCCCGACTAGGACCAGTGAAAGAATGAGGAAATGACAGACTCCAAAATGAAACAGACATATGGATACAGAATAACGGGTCAGGTGTTTGATGTACACTCTGATGAAAGTTGACCAAAGACCACTACCCTACAACTTCAGTGTGTGCATTAAATTACAGCACAGGGGAAGAAGATAACTAGCTAGGTTTTATAGTCTCAATAAGTGAGGAGTCTCAGACTAAATGCATGTGGGAGAAAGAAGCTGTAATTGCTAGGTTTTGAATATAGTGGCCAGTTTTTTGATTGAATCACTTAGGAATAGTTTGACATCCTTCTGCATCTTATCTGGGGGAATGCCTTGCACCCCAATGGGACTCAGACATTGTTGTCCTTGAATGGCTGCATCCCTGTCAACAATACACATTCAGACAGAACATCACTTGCTTGGGTTTCCTCAAATTTCAGAATATTTTTTCTTAAAGGTTCAAGACTGATCTGATAGCTGTGAAGGTTTGAAGCAATACTCTAAGACAACAAGAAGTAAGAATGTAACAGTTGCTGTGCCCCTCAAAAACAAAAGAAATATTTTACCAATGAAGAGATTAAAACATTTATACAACAGTAATTTCATAATTCAAAACTTTTTTAATTTTATGTTTTTTTTTTTGAAAATAGATTCTTCTCTTAGAGAATACATATCAAATACAGTTTCCTCTTTCCACTCTATTTCCCCCAACATCACACCCTCAAATCTGTTCCCCTCCATTTCCTCTTCAGAAAAGAGCAGGCATCCAAATAGGGACAGTCAAGCAAGACAAAAAACCATGATACAATAGGACAAGACAAAAACTTTCATAATGAAACTAGTCAAAGAAACCCATGAAGAGGAAGAGAGTCTCAAGAGTAGGCAAAGATTCTGAGACAGACCTGCTCCACTGTTAGAAGTTTCACTGAAACACCCAGCTAATGACCTTAACATATATGCAGAGAACCTGGTATATAGGCTCTTTACTTGTTCCTTCAGTCTTTGCCAACCCATGTGAACCCTTCTTAATTGATTAAGTGGGCCATGTTTTCCTGTTGCACTCAATTCCCTCTGACTCCTACATTATTATATCCCCCTTTTCTGAGGGATTCACCAATCTCAGAGGAAAAGGACTCTATGGAGAGCTCCAATTCAGAGACTGTCTGCAAAACTTCTGGCTGTTGGTCTCTGCAGCAGGAGGAAGCCTCTCTAATGATGACTGGGCAAGGCTTCATCTATGAGCAAAACAGACTATCATTAGGAATCATCCCATTTATCTATCTATCATCTATCTATCTATCTATCTATCTATCTATCTATCTATCTATCTATCTATCTATCTATCTGGTTCTTTGTTATATTTATTTATTTATTCATTTATTCATTCATTCATTTATTTATGTTTTAGCCATTTATGTTTGGATCTACCACAGGTCTTTCAGCTATCTAGTCTTAGCTTCTGGGTCCATACATTTGTTTGGTCCATAATTTGTCCTACAAGTTCTAAGTCACAAACATCCCTGCACATCTTAAAGGTGGGACATAATTTGAGTGGATTGTTTTGTGACTGGATTTCTTGCCAAAAAGACTAGAACATAGGGATGAAGGGTTTAAATATGCAAGAGCTCAAACTCTCAATAAACTGTGTGGAAGCTATACTAGGCAACAAGGCCCTGAAGTCAGTTTTCAGAAAGCAACCCAATTTTTATTTAAGTCAAATTAAGCCCTGTTTTATTTCCATGATTTCAGATTTTGTTAAATTTTACTCAAGAAATTCTTAGCATTTACAATACAGGGACTTACGTTAGCTGATGAAAATTAAGACAAAAAGATAAAGGAAATATGGAGAAGAGGGGTCCTAGCCTGCTTCCTGCTGCTGTTATAATTAACAGCATCCAAAACAATCTAGAGTAGAAAGAGTTTATTTGATGCATACTTCCTATTCATAGTCCATGGTTTCGGGAAGTCATGACAAAAGCTTAAGTAGAGGTGAAGGCAGAAACCCCTGAAAAATGCTGGTTCCTTGTGTAGCTCATGACCTATCCACCCAGGGATGGCACTGTTCCTTGTTTGATGGTCTCTCCTACATCAGTTCTTGTATATAGGCTTGTGTCAAAGAGACAAAAACAACTAGTTCAAGAGATATTAATTTAAAGTGCTTTTTGTTGCTGTTCTTCTCATCTTAACAGATTTTAAAAAACAAAAATAAGAGCAGGCAAGATGTAATCCTGAGAGCTGTTTGCAGGACAGAGATGGAAAAAGAAATAGAAAGCTGTGCCTTTTGAGGATGGTTTCAAAAGAGTACAAATGTTCAGCAACTCCCACAAAAGTTTCTTTTCCTCACTGTTCTTTGCATGAGATGAATGTGTTTGTCTGTGCTTTCAACTTTCTTGTCTCTATAGTATTTCTCTATTCCTTTAGCATCAACTTGGTTTAAAACACGATGAGATTGTAATTGCTGAGTTTAAATAATATTCCCTGTATCATTTTTCATTTTAATAATTCAACACAAATGATCATGTAAAAGTTTGTGTGTCTGTTATAAGGATCCAGTAGTTTGGGTGGTTGGACTAAAGGTGGCAATTCTTTGCCATATAGACCTCTCCACTGTGTCTCACAATGTATGTAAGTTGATAAGGCTACTCTATAGAATTCTTCAGTTGAAGAGATAGATATAAGAAAATATGCAAGAGATACAAAAACAAACAACCACTAGCTCAGGCACTCTGAAAGTCCAGACTAAATCACTAAGAACACTTTTTAAAATAGTTTCTAAAATAGAAAAATGATAAGTTTCTGTTGTCGGTGTTTCTGTCCTACCTGGTTCCCCAAGTCGTTAAGTCTCAAAGAAATTACACAGAGGCCTACATTAGATATAAACTGATTGGCCCATTAGCTCAGTCTTCTTATTAACTCTTATAACTTATATTAGCCCATTATTCTTATCTGTGTTAGCCATGTGATTCAGTACCTTTTTCAGAGGGGAAGTCACATTTTGCTTCTTCTGTTCTGGGCCGGGACTGCTGAAGAAGGGGCTTCCTACTTCCCAGAATTCTCCTGTTCTCATTGACCTACCTTTACTTCCTGTCTGGTTGTCCCACCTATACTTCCTGTCTGGCTACTGGCCAATCAGTGTTTATTTAAAATGTAATTGACAGAATACAGACCATTCTCCCACACCAAGTTCCTGTCTAGCATCTACCCACTAAGAATGTAAAAAGCCTATTTATGTCCAAATACAATCTGTATGTATTCTTGTTGGATAAAACTTCTCTGTATACCTATTAAAGGTTACCTTTTTTCTAAAAATTAATAATAACAGTTGAGAAGCTAATATTACTTAGATGAAATGACACCAAAACATGAAGAAAACTCTGTTAAAATAATAATATGCAACTTGGTTAAAAGATAGATCCTAACTCTAGTTCTTCCTCTTCATATGAAAAGATACACTAAACAAATTGATATTATGCATGTTTATTTATGTCATTGATATTCAATTCAATAAAATGTATCTGTTTAAGTAGCATTCACATTCATTAGGGCAGTAGTTTAGTAAATCAATTTTAAAATACAAGAAAGTATCCATCCCCAGCTCTAACTGAGAATAGTATTCCATTAAGAACCTTACAAGTATTTCTTGAATAAATTAAGAATAAGCTGTCTTAGACTCTTGACCCTCTTTGTAGAACTGGAGCATTAAATCATTTTCCTCTCAAAATTTCTGTTATTAGTGATTCATAAAACTATTATATCAATTTAAAAGGGCAGCTTTTGGAAAGAGAGAGAATAAGATATCCTGTTTAAGCAATCTCATATATAGATTTTCAAAGTGATATTTTAAAAAATACCATCAGGTTCAATTTGTGATATTCATATACTTTTTAGTGTCTGGACTTATACTAGAGCATGGTCTGACTACTGGGACCACAACATAAAGAAAACTGTTTTCCCTCTCTTGCAAGTTATTCACACTACTAATAACTGTTCAGCAAGGGATGGAGCATCTTACTTGCCTGAACTGAGTTTGTGCATATCTTGGTGAAGAAGGATGCTTAAAAGAAATTCCAAACTAGCTCAGAATTGAGAAATAGGTGGCTATTTATTTAGGGGTAGACTTACTAATCAAAATCCTGTGCTGGAACAGAGATCAGAAACTGAAATCCACCACCAGAACAGAGAGCCCAGAAAAAGAGGCTGATGCATGCTCTACATTGGCTTATATAGTATAAGAGGACA
>JAQHUG010000011.1:10317118-10349049 GCA_028555095.1 Dicrostonyx torquatus
GTTTGGGATATCTCGCTAAGGATGGAGTTTTCTATTTCCATCCATTTGCATGCAAAATTCAAGATGTCATTATTTTTTTCCGCTGAGTAGTATTCTAATGTGTATATATTCCACACTTTCTGGATCCATTCTTCCATCGAGGGGCAAGCTTCATCATTTTTAATGGGCAATAACTCTATATGTGTTCTAACATTATTCACTTTTGACAGTAATATATGACAGCTTGTTTTCTTAGGAAAATAATTAATTTGGTCCATAATACTTATAATACATTTGTGCAAAGTTAAAATGTATCAAATAAAAAAAGAACATAAACCACATGTATTAAAAAAAAATAAGTGAACTGTAAACCTGAGTAAATAGTGTGAACACAAACTCACTCATAAGGAGATATGTTGTATGTATTTGGGTTGCTTTCATTGATTGAATAAAGAAACTGCCTTGGCTTTTTGATAGGGCAGCCATTTCGTGGGCAGAAATCTGGGAAGTCTGGGAAGAAAGGAAGTGTGGCAGACACCATGTTTCTCCAGCACAAGATGGACTTTGGTTATAATCTTCTCAGTAAGCCACAACAACGTGGTGATACACAGATTATAGATATGGGTTAAATTAATATGTATAAACTAATGGGCCAGGCAGTATTTAAATGAACACAGTTTGTGTGTAATTATTCTGGGTATAAGCTAGTCAGGGCCAAAAGCAGGCCCACAGCCGGGAGCGGGGCACCGGGGAACGCAATCCCCACAACCCACTCCTCCTCATTACTACAGAGATCTCTTTTTCATGACCTTTCTACTATTACAAATCATAATAGCAAGAAACACCGAAAGCTGGAAGTATCACAAAGAAGAGAATTGGAGGAAGCGTGATTGATTTACTACTAAATTTAATATAACACAAGCATGTATATTACTGGATCATGAATACACAAAATGATGAAATAGGGAGGAAGGGATGGACGGAGGAAGGAAAGGAGGGAGGGAAGAGAAAAGCAGTGGGGAGTGAAGCAGATTCTTTTAGAGCAGTTAGTAACAGATGCTTCAACCTTGTTAGACTTTAGCTTTTGTTCATTCTTCTAAAGATTTATTTTACAACATTCCTTCTTTGATAAGATAGATCTCTTAGTTCTCCTTCCACAGAGGCACATAGTCTGCCCATATACCCTGTATTTTTATCTGATATTTCCCCATATATTCATACTGGTTTATTTTTATTAATGTTTTACCTCAGTGGTGAATGTTTCTAATGTCTAGTTTAGTGTATGTAAATTTTACTTTTGTGTAGAGTGATTTTTTTTTAATAAATAGTGTTCTTTGCCAGTTTTCTAAACTTGCTTTGGTGTTTCCCTTTTTCAGTTGCTGGTATTTGGATGGGTGACATTTGTGACAGATTAGCTTATTGAGACAGATTCATACCTAACAGGGTAGGGGTTGGGGGACTCTGATTAATTCTGACCTCTTGGACAGTAGCCCCTATCTCAGTTGACATAATGTGTTCTTTCAAATTATTTTGCTGCTTTCATAAACCTTTAATCATGTACAGATTTGTTCTCCTGGACATTTCCAAGAATTTCCACCAGCTACTGCCTGCCACGAATATCTTCCTTTGAAAAGGCAGACTTTATTGCTGCTCTCAGGCTTCCTGCTCTGCGCTTTTGTCCACCTTTATTCTTGATCTTTATTCATTCGAATTTGAACAAAAATCTGTCTACTAGTAGTATTTCTTATTAATGGACAGGGCACTCACCTTTGGACAATATTTTTTAACAGGATGGTTCTGATCAGCCTTGAAGCATTTTCGAAAGCTCTTGTGAGTCTGAACTCATTATTTCGGTAAATTCTCAGAAATTCTTAGGCAGCTTTATATACTTCATATACACTATTTTGGCAATGAATTATCAAACTCCAATTTTCAGTGTTCCGACTCATAATATGTAGAAAAACAGTTTCTTCAAAGCCTTAGTTTTCTTTCAGAAGGAGAAAGGGTTGTCATCAGATGTTAAACTGTCATATAATTTATACCACAAAATACAATTGAGTATAAAGAACTTGATAACTATTTGAAAATAAAAATATATAACAGGGGCTAGAAAGATGGGTCAGTGTTATGGCCTACGACTGCTTATCCAGGAGTCCCCAGTTTCAATTCTTGTCACCCACGTGGTGGTTCACAAATAACTGTTACTCTAATTTTTGGCTATTAGATTGTTCTTCTGACTTTGGGGTTATTGCTCATGAATGTACTACTTAGCCATACATGCAGACAAAACATCCATATGCATAAAATAAAATACAAGTACAAAATTTAATCAACACTAAATGATAAGTGCATTCTGTACAATTTGTACTAGTTGGTATGTAATTTATGAAACTGAAATGTGTAACCACATAGAGTCATTCTTAACATGATCTCCAGTGTGAAAAGCTATGCTCTTTATGATTGGTGCCTCTCATCGTTATTACTGCACTCAGAAAGCACAGAGACAACTTTAGGAGCTTTGATACTCTCCATAGGAAACTCTGGAATTATATTTAATATGAACTTAAACATGGCTATGAGTAGATTATATAACTTTGAGAAAATTCTGTCAAGGAATGACCTCTTGGCTTCTCAGTACCATTGTAAAACCCCTCCTGCAGCTTCAGCACTGCAGTGCTCTGCTGCTCCAGGAGCAAAGAAAACTTTCTACATCTTTTTCTTTGTACTCTAGCAACCTGGATCTTGACTCGAAAAGAGGACAGTCCACAGAGTGAACATGTATCTTGCACTCCTATCTTATTAACTTTTTTATATTATCTGTTTTCAAAATTTGTAAAAAGAAAAAACACTCAAAAGAAACCTTAGACCAAAATTTTGGAATCAAGATACCTTTAAAATATACAAGTTGGTTTACTTCAGCAGCCCATACATTGAAATGTCTCCCTGTACTTAGCTCCTGTGCAGTCAAAAAGTTCAAAGAAAACACACTAGTGTATATTCCATCTTTACATGGTTTATTTTTCTTTACTCTTTTTAATGTACTCTGTCTCTTTAATGACTTTGTTTTATTTTTTAAAAGATTTACTTCCTTTTATAACTCTCTATACTTGTTTTCCTCTCTCTCCCAGTCTATGTACATTTATTCAACATTTTGACCCACTCAGAGGTTTTTTTTTAAAATCCTAATCTGTCTTATTGTGTATCTGTAATTCTTTTCTGTCCAGAGCTCTCCTAAAAATGCTAAGTGCTTTTTAAAAAGCTAAGTGGAGACATGACTAGGATTAAGGATGCTTTGCCTTTAGGCTCTGCCAGGTCAAACATGCTGGGAGGTCTGTTTACCTCCTCTGTGAGCAGTGCACACTGCCCAGTTCCAGGTATACAGTGGGTCTATGTTGCGTCATTAAGCAGTTTGTAACACACTGCTCACACCCACATTTAAATGCTTGGCCTTCTGAAAGAGCTAGAATTCATGGTGGCAGCACAGCCTAAAAGGCTGCCTTTTCAAAACTGTGAGGGTTTGTTTTTCCCCTATGGCTGAATCAGGAAGACCTATCTGAAAGGAGCCCAAAGCAAACAAACAAAGAAGCTGCATTAAACTCTGTTGTTTTTGTTTTGTTTTGTTTGTTTGTTTCTAGAATTCTTTTTCAAGCTTTCTCAGGTTTACGTCTACCACGTTGGCACACCAGTCTATAGTAGGAGGCCGCTTGTTTGTTTCTAGTTTCCCAGACCACAAAATAAAGCATCACCACTTCGCCAATTACTTAAGCACATTGCTAGTTAGCTCTTATATCTTTGATTAACTCATTTCTATTAATCTGTGTATTGCCATGAGGCTAACCAGGTAAAATTCCATCTGGTATCTTGCACCTGTCTCTGGTGGGGATACATGGCCTCTCTTTGATTCTGCCTACTCTCTCTCTCTCTCTCTCTCTATATATATATATATATATATATATAGAGAGAGAGAGAGAGAGAGAGAATATATATATATATTTTAGATATATATTAGATATAGATAGATAGATAGATAGATAGATAGATAGATAGATAGATAGAGATAGAGATATCTTCAGCCAGCCTATATTCTGTTGAAGTCATTGGCTGAAAACAACTTCTTTATTCCTTAACCAATACAAGTAACATATATACAGGACTTCCCAAATCACTCATATGTGCAGGGGGGCCCTCCAATGGAGTAAATGAAGATTACCACTGTTTTTTCCCACAAAAAGGAAAGATTTATCTCCCTTATGAGCTATAACTTTCAATAGTTCCCCAGTAATGAGTGCAGGCTAGAGAGATCTCTATGTATTCTGGAATTTCAGCTGGTTTGAGCTTGATACTATTAGCTCATAAATTTAATGGCCATGTTATGTAGCAAAACATCATTTTACAGCATTTTCACACATAAATTAAAATAAAATAAAAACACAAAATTTAATGAACAATAAATGATGAGCCCATTCTGTTCAAGTTTCACCCGTCGGTATGTTGATCATCTGCTTTTTCCTGCTTTCCCTCTCCTTTTTCCTGTGATTTCTTGAGCCCTGTCTCTGAGTGAAGGGCAAGGAAATTATTAGACATGTTTTGTTTAGGATTAAATACTGTCTCTTATTTTCAGCTCTTTGACCAATTGTGCATCTCATCACTGACTTCAGATCACGACTGAAAAAGAGTTTCTCACACCAAGAGTAAAGGTAGCCCGGGACTTTCAGTAGAAATTTTAATATTTAGAATGCATTTTGACAGTGTGACTAATGAGTGAAAAAAAATATCAGACTCCACTAAGGGCCTATTATACCTTCAACACAGAGTTGTTGACTATATTCGCAGTGCTAGGAATGAAATTGCCTTCTGTGTAGTAGGTCACGAATCTCATCAGAAAATGACTAATGACACCATAACACTCCTGACACTGCTGCAGCAGGGAGAACTCTTAGATAGCTTGGATCCAGTGCTGGGTAAGACCTTTGATTCTACCGCTTTCCTGCAAACAACCTCTATAACCCATTATGGCACCGTGAAAGCCAGGCAATAGGGTAGAAGTTTCCGGATTTGTTTGCAACTGATTTCTCTGTGTCCTGCAGCCAAAGTATAAGGTGTCTTCAGAAATAGGGCCATCCCATGTAGTACAGTGAGCAATCAAGGTCAAGTATATTGTCCACATCAGTATGCAAGCGCTCTTTAGAGACTTCCAAGTTCTTCCTGATCATTGTCTCTTAGGAAAGCAATCCCTGCCTTCTGGAATTGGCATTGCCTATACTATCACCAGTAAATGCAGTTTTATTTGAACACTTTTCAGGTTTTCAGAAACAAAGTCTACACACACCTGTGTCCTATAATGTGTAATTATTTGATCATTTAATACTTTTTAATAGGATCTTTGGCAAGAAGAATGCTCTATCTCAAAAACAAAACGGAGCACTATTTTAATCATATTAGTTTTCAAAATTTCATTATAAAGAGTTGTGGAATTATCCTACTGGATAATGAATAATTTTCTTTCTTTAATCAATGATTCCATCCTACTGGCTCATTAAAACTTGGGAAGTAAGGAAAACCCACAACCCTTGAGTAGCACTTGACATAGATTCACAATGACCTTCCCCAAGGTGATACATGTCATAGATATTGCTGAGAAGAGATTCCTAGCAGCCAACCCACTGCAAATGATGTGGAGATCTGAAGAGAGTCAAGCTCCTTGAGGTTAGTCATCATCCATGCACAAGTAGATTTTTTTTGGTTTCTGGGTAATTCCACTCTCTGTGTCACTGATACAGTTTGTAAGTAGTCCCTCACTTATAGAACTTCAAGAAATACCAAGTAAGAAATTACTCAAAGTGAGACTTGTAGGATTAATTCCTTGGTCTTTGATTTGTGCCCTATACAGAGTGACATAAAGTGACACTTTGGGGAAAGTCACCCAAATCCTATCATTGCAGGAGAGACACAATTTCTTCAGGGACAACTCTAATTAACAACAAAAAGCTACATTTTACTCTACAATAACTATTTATTTTGAAGCTATATCTTCTAGATATTCGACGACTGTGGCCTACTATACTCTGTCTTCTCAATCCTTTCCCCATTATGAAATTGTTTCTTTGATCACTATGGTTTCCATATACTGATATTTTGTATCCCTATCTAATCCATGCATATGCTTACCTAAGAGTATTGCATTCTTTCTTGCCTTTGTTTATAATAATTTTTCTGTGACCATCATTTATATTTCAGGTCTGTTTGTTGAATCACAGCAATTTTTTACATGTGGGTGAAAAGCCTTTCCCTGTACAATGCACTCACAGTTTTATAATGAAAGATATATTGCAGTTTCGTTTTTATCTTATTTGTTCGATATCTTGTAAGTCTCATTTCATTGCAATTCAATTTTTATGAAAGTAGTTTCTGGTCTACTGTCCTCAATGTTTTATCTCCAGTGTTAAAATAGTGCCTGGTACTAAGCAAATAATCAATAAATATTTTTTAAAGTTTATTTGCTTTTTCCTTCTTTATTTTTCCCTTAAGCAAATCTCCTTTTCTTACTCTTTTGCCACGCACACACACTCACACACACAAACCGTATATGCTCAGTGATCTTGAGAAAAATCATATTGTATGATATAAAGTGATTTTATATTTCATTGGATTTCAATGACAGATTTAGAGGATGGTGACAATCTATTTTTCCAACAGAATTTGATTTGTGAAAGAAACATGCCTCTTACTTTATTGCTGCAACCCTTCCATGCTTGCTATTGTTTACAGGTTTGTGAGTCTGTTCTCTGAAAAGGCAAGATTCTTCCAAGTCAGTTATATTTGTTGATTTCAGCTCATGTGTCTGCCTTTAATTAGAGGGTGATCTAGGCTATGACTGGGCTGTATTACCTTGCCTGAAAGCGATGACTATATGTCGTTTCTTGTCTTCTAGCATCCTAGCTGATGCTTTAGCTATGGTAGTTGCAGGCTTAATAAAGAAAAACGACTGAGGGAAAACATCATGAAGTCATCTCAGAACAAGAACAAGGAACCATTTTCACCCTTGAAATAAAGAGCTACAGAGTCATACACAGAGGATGTTGAAGTTGGTAAGGTAAGTGAATCAAAATCTTTAGTGCCACCAATATATCAGCCTTTCCAGATGGAGTCTCCTCTGTTTCAGTCTTCATATTCCTGCCAATTACAGTGTTTGTCTTATGGCCTCTTCTACTGAAATGTAAATTCTGTTTGGGACAGACAATCAGAGGCCCTAAAACTTTTATTCAATAGTTTCTCAGAACTGAATATATGGCCACACAATCATTATCAAATCTGAAGCTTAATGTGGGACAAAAATCTCAGAAAAGTCCCTCTTTTTTACACTGACACTTAAAAGGATACACTAAGAAAACTGAAAATCTCGTAAATGGAAGAAATATGGTGTTGGTTCAGTACCATGACCCCCACCCTTTGAAACCATAACATTAATATAGTTCTAGTGTCTTAAAAGTCATATTTATATTATTTAGAAAATATTTTTTTATTTCTTAACACAACTAATTTGAATCATTTGATTCAAATGAAGGTGTACCAACTAATATGTCACAGATAAGCCTACAGAGCACAGGAAGACTGATTGTCCATTATAAATTTATTTAAATGTTTCTCTCCTATTTTGGTTCAATTCATTATTAATATGAGTGTAATTGACTCAGCGCCAGAAATAAGATTTGTCTTATTTATAACATTTGTCTTATTAATAACATGAAGATTATCTGCCTGGTCATTTCACAATCACGCAATTCTCATTCACCATAAGATTCTGTCATTCATTCATTAGATTGATCACTCAACCAAATATATTTATTAATTGAACAAAGTGAATATAGGTTGCTATTTTACAATCAAAGGAGACAAAGTCAGTATTCTTATACAGTTTATACTCTACTGTTATTTTTTAAAAAAATCAGTGCAATTAGATCTTTAGAAAAAAAGGAGCATTCTTATTACTCAAATGCTTCAGTGTAGAAATGGTGAGTGGTGAATGATGGATTATTTAAAGTTAAGTTTCAAGAAAACCTGTTCAGCTGTGTTTGAGACATGACCAGCAGAGTGAGAAAATCTATTTTATTCCCTTTTCCAAAGTTGCCCTTTTCTAATGTCAAGCAAGTACAGAAAAGATGAACTTTGGAAGTGTCAGTCTTGGAGTGTTATGTAATTTGTTCTGAGTATGAATTAGTTGGGCTGTGCCTCTGAGTGCATTAAAAACAAGGAAGATGAGCTGAACACATCCGTAAAGGGCAACATCGCTCTTAGTCTGCTCAGCTACTTTTTCACGTCAAGCCATTTCTTTTAGAGTGGAGCTTTAGTCTTACTGTACCGTGATCTCATATGCCAATAGAGGCTTAAGAAGATTACAGGCAGGCCACAGAAGATGGGGGAACTGGAATAAAGTAATCGCATGGCACTACTTTCTTTTGATTATCAACCAGAAGTGAATGAATCTGCTTCCTGCAAAATTTGAAAGACATGTGAACGTTTGTTTTTGAAATTTTGGTGGTTTACCTTTGACCAGTTAAAAATTAAAGCAATCATTTGTATAAGCCTCAAAAAGACACAAAACCATTAGTATGGTTTTACTTATATTGAGTTCATGAATAAACCAGTCAAGGTGGCTCTCTTTAGAGAAAGTCATACTCTAAAAGAAAGTGCATCACTGTGAAGTCTCAGGTGTGCATAGTAATGCCAACACATTATAGCTAGAGTGTGATTCGGAGACGGTGGGGAGCAGACACCATTACTGGGGGTTACTGGAGAGAAAGAATGCAATAACCCCAAAAGAGAAAGCACCAAAAACTGTTGGACGGAAGAAACTGTAAGACTGCATCTCCTATTTTTTTACTCTTTCTTCTCTATTCCCTGAGAGCTGCCAGCTGAACACTGAAATGAATTGGTTTCCCATTTGTTGCCAACATAAATATTGTTGTCATTTAATTTTTTAAATTATAAATCTGAGCACTAAGCTCAGATTTTTATAATTCCAGGGGCTTTGATGGAGAAGAAGCCCTGCTCTGCCATCTAGGCACTAGTCTCCTAGGTAGGTAATTAACATAGCAGAAAATATTGCTCAAACAGAAACAGCTTGATTCCTAATGATTCCAACACAGGGAGAAGCTGACTCCTCTTATATTTATTACTTCAACAATATCAATGAATAGTTGCAATATAGCATACTCTAAAGCAGAGGGAATCATTTCTTCGTCACCGCTGATGATTTTTGTTATTATTGTAATTCTTATGGAATGGTCAAACAAACTGAGGACAAATGAGTAAGTTCCTATCTTATTAGCTGCTGAGTGACAGAATTAGTAGTCTAAATAATGATGGGCCCAATTGTTTCATTATGATATTATTTTTTTCTGAAATTATGACTAATAACTTCATCATACAAGTCCTTAGTTTCAATATATAATCAACATAATAAATGCACAGAAAATAAGAACAGTAGTAACATACCACAAATGATTGAGAGAGAGTGACAGATTAATGGTAACATTGAACAGTGTTGAAATGAATCTCAACATTTTTGCCTTCCATGCAGTGTGTGTGTGTGTGTGTGTGTGTGTGTGTGTGTGTGTGTGTGTTAGTTTCTTCCTCAATAAATACAGACAGAACATTTATTGTTTGCTTCTAAAATCTTTTATCTTAGGGACATATAGCATCATGCTTTGAAAACAAAAAATGAGAATAAATGGTTTCCCTTTGGTGTTTATTCATATATGTTCCCTGTCTTCATTTTTCAATTCTATGTTGCTATGGACTAAATTTTTATATGGTTAAATTTGGGTGACCAGGAGGATGCAGTCAACCTCTCTATATATATCACAAAATATTACATAGATAAAGGAAGCCATCTACTGAGTCTTTCATGCTCCATGGCCAGTGCCACTTTGACCTCCTCCTAACACAAAAGTACTCTCTGTCCTTTCCTTTCTCAGCACACCAAAGAGTCAGCATACACACAGTGACAAAAAAAAGTTGAGCAGAGCATGCCCCATAGAAAGACATCCCTTGTGCATATTCTGTGTGCTATTTCTTCATGCCAGGTCTGACCCATGTTAAATCTCCACAGCTCTTCACGACTCTCTCTGCATGGATCAACTACACAAAGTATTTTTGGAATTTTCAGCAGAACACTTTCTTAAAAAATTGAAAATATGTCACCTGTTCCCCACCCCACCTCTTAATAGCTTATTGGTAAAAGTACCTAAACAGAAAAATAAACAAAACTTTGAAATAGATAAAAATAGCAAGCTGGTTACACTTTTGTGTCCAGCTTCCAAAAAGACACAGAATGCTTCTGACAAAACTTGAAATGTCTTTTTCAAAGACAAAGCCAGCCTCCAAACATACTTTCTTTGTCAATGCCCTGGTTGCTATTCCTGAAAAGGTTCTGAAACTTTGATTAAATCATCACTTAAAAAAAAATCTTTTCATGTGTCTGCTTACTGTGTGTGTGCGCGAGTGTGTGTGTGTGTGTGTGTGTGTGTGTGTGCGCGCGCATGAGGGTGTGTGTAAGAGAAAGGGGTGGAAGTTCACACGTATGAGTGCAAGAACATGCATTCTATAGCACATGGCGGTCAGAGGGCAACCAGAAAATCCTTGCATGTTACAGTATTTGAAACCTGGCCTATATATACGAAGCTGGAGAGCCTGCAAATTTCCATGGATTCTCTTGAACCTTTTCCCCCACATCTCAGTATGGAAGATCTATGGCTACATGCCCTACACAACCTCTGATTTTTAATATGTTCTAGGATTCCAATCCAAGCAATCATGCTTGCATAGAAAGCACTTTACCCACCACACCATCACTTCACTCCCAAAGATAACTTACTACAGAACAGTTGCCTTCTCTAAACTATGGTTGAATGTTTAGCATTAAGTAAATTCATCCTTACAATATATTTTCAAAATTCTTGCATTTTTGTCCCTAAAAGCCATTTCCTATGTAGGTCTAGAGCCAAGAAGATCCATTCTAACTGTTGAAACCTGTGTATTTCTTTCAGCCACTGAGGCAAAATGTTAAAGAATCAGTGCTATTCTTTACTAATAAATAGTTTGTTTTCTTTCTGAAGAAAAACTATTTTAGAACTGTTTTAGGTATATTCATTGCAACAAATGCTTGTAGTGTGATTTTTTTCATGTTTTGTAAATTGATATTTCTTTTGACTTTTTACCAACAGTTCTTATTTACATGGATATGCTTATTTTTATACATTTGAGTGTTGCAGACTGTGGTTTGGCTTTAAAAATCTTAAGAATCTGAAACAACACTGTTCTTCTAATTAGAGGAATATATAGCTGTCTTATGTGTGATAAGTTCATTTGCACCTTTTAAGACAGAACACTATTCTCCTCCTGATTCTTTAACTCCTTATGGGGACAGATACCTTCACCCTGTGTAAATTTTACACTGACTGCATCTAGACAGACCGGCTTCCATCACTGCCTTAAATATGTAGCTCTTTAGAGAACTATTTGGAAGTCTGTGGACAATTACTAGCTGCTGATGGAAGTGTTTTAATCTGGGTCAAACTGTATCTTCCTGCTGCACTCTAAATCATAAAGAATGTTAGTTTCATTCTTCCCTTCTTGCTCCATATACACTTACTCACCAGCACTCTATGTGATATTTCTAACACTAAAATCTATTATGTAAATTTTTCTATAGGTGTGTATTGATTCTGGTCTATAACCTCATCGATTACATAATATTGCTTATTTAGTTTTTACACAGACATGGTTTAAAAACAGCCCCTACCCCTTGGATTCATTATGCTGTTCTTTATAAAACTCAGTTCTTTGAGAATTTCATACAACATGTTTTAATCTTATTTGTCTTCCCACCATAAACTCTTCCCAGACACACCCTCTTCCCTTCCTACCTACTGTTACAGCCTATCTGAGGCAAGCACTTTCTGCAGGCACCTTCAGACACATCAAATATACAGGTACACACACACACAAATAAATAAATATGAATATGAATTTATTACAATGACATTCGGGATTCTCCGAAGAAATATTCAATCATAGTTTCCAAGTGAATCTTATATTAAACAGAAACAGCCTCGAGAAAAACATGTAATGATGTATTGATACAGATATGCTTTGGAAAATCACAGAACTTTCGATTTTATCTCATTACTGCAAACTGATTTCATTCAATGATATTTCTTGGGATTCTACTTGGTGTATGATCATTTTTCAGTGATTTATAGACAAGAAAAATAGAATGAACATGGTCCTCATTTTCTTCATCTTTATAAAAATGGAGATATCTTTTTTATTGATTTTTATTGAGCTCTACACTTTTTTCTGCTCCTCTCCTTGTCTCTCCTCTCCCCTTCAACCATCCCCCAAGGTCCCCATGCTCCCAATTTACTCAGTAGACCTTGTCTTTTTAAACTTTCCATATAGATTAGATCTTTTCTGCTGTGTAGTTAATTGTGTAAATGTACCATTTTTTTCTTATCCATTCTTCAGTGGAGGAGCATGTAAGTTGTTTCCAGGTTCTGGCTATGACAAACAATGCTGCTATGAACATAGTTAAGCATATGTCCTTGTGGCACAACTGAGCATCCTTTGGATATATGCTCCAAAGTGGTATTACTGGGTCTTGGGGAAGGTTGTTTCCTAATTTTCTGAGAAATTGCCACACTGACATCCAAAGGAGCAGTACCAGCTTGCATTCCCACCAGCAGTACAGGAGTGTTCCCTTTACCCCACAACCTCTCCAGCATAAGCTGTCATCAGTGTTTTTGATCTTGGCCATTCTTACAGGTTTAAGATTGAATCTCAGATTTGTTTTGATTTGCATTTCTCTAATGACTAAGGATGTTGAACATTTCCTTAAGTGTCTTTCAGCCATTTTAGATTCTTCTGTTGAGAGTTCTTTGTTTAGATCTGTAGTCCTTTTTTTAATTGTATTATTTGTTCTTTTGGTGACCAATTTCTTGAGTTCTTTGTATATTTTGGAGATCAGACCTCTGTCTGATGTGAAGTTAGTGAAGTTCTTTTCTCATTCTGTAGGCTATCATTTTGTCTTGTTGACCATGTCCTTTGCTTTACAGAAGCTTTTCAGAAATGGATATATCTTTTAAAAAATTAGACCAATAGATAAAGAAAGACTCCCTTGATATATGTGTACATATCCAGGGAGTGGCAATTGTGCATGGTATCGTGTACACTAGTATTGTGTGCTGTGAAGAAAATTTTAAAAGCACAATATGTAAGATAATGTGTTCCCACCATACAGTAAAATCAATTTGTCATTTCTATATTCGGTGCTTCACTGAACAGCAACTGAAATGTTCAGTGTGTTTCCTATTAGCATATACACTATCGTAAAGAGTGTTCGTGGCTTAAATCCCATTGTTCATTATTAAGGATGAAGTAAGATTCATTAAGTTTAATTCACGTAAGCCATAGCTATGGAAGTCAAAAAGAGAGTCTTTAGCCAGAGCTTATAGTTTTAACCACCATCTAAACTTTCTCGTATTGAAAGATGTCGCTTAAGTTTGTGCCACGGTCCAAACATTCTTATCACTGTTGGGCTCTTTGTTAACAAGGGCCATTCCCAATTAATCTTCATAGCATAAGTACTCAGCATTTATTCAATATTCATGCTATTGGGCATTAACTATGCATGATTCTTTCATATTCCATCATGTTTAGTCATCAATAGTGAAACTGATTGATCTTCATTTATATCATAGTGTAACAGAGATACAAACATCTCCTGCCCATTTCCAAAGATTTGGTAGCAGAGATAATGTGTCTCTCTCCAGAGAAAAGAACGTACAGAAGGTCAGGAGCATCTATGTAAGACTAAGTTTTTTTTTTTTTCTGCTAACATTAGGATTCTTCTGTTGCTAAACATTCTCATTGTGTTTACATCCAGCATTTGGTCCTTGCATGTTTTTATGCAGAAACTTAAGTTCAGTTAGCACTAAGATGGCCATGTGACACCTCATATGTTTGTCAGAAGTAACTAACTTTTGTATCCAAACCAGAATTTGTGCAAGTTTACCCTGTTAGGTAAATATGACATTGTAGCAAGCTAACTTACCTTTAAATGGAAATAAAACAACAAGGTGTTCATAATTCCTTATTTTTAACTTATCCAAAGAACAAAAAAGAGGATTACAGATTGAAACAGAAACTGTCATTTATAGGTAAATTAAACACAATTTGATTTTAGAGGGCAATTTAACAAAGGAATGGCTGTATAAACTAATAACACATTTCTTTGCCTGTAATAAAGTCAGACTATGATGAATAATATGAAGCTAGGACACCTTCCAAGGAGTTTTAGACCATATACAAATCAGACTGTTTCTGAATGTTTATTTAAATGTTGCTAATATATATTAAAATTTAGAGGCTGGTTTCATACAATGCTATCAGAAAAACACATACACTAACCTATCAGAATTTTATTTCAGTCTGTTAAGCCATTGAACAATTAAAATTTTAAAAAGTAAAAGTTTTTTTGAGATAAGACCTCATACACTTAAAATTAAAAATTGTAACATATATACTTATTCTTCACCTTACCTCTGTAACTAACACAAGCCCCATACAAGGTACTCTGAAAGAAATGTTATGTTCCTTGTTTATTCAAGGAAAGTCCCAATGTTTGAGTAACTAATTCAAATAAGGAGGTTTAGACTGAAGATTGTAATGATTTCATTCATGAACAAATACAATGTGCTTCCTCAATTTTCTGATAGTTATATTTTAACTTTTACTCTTTGCTTGCTACCTGAAGTATTCAATATACTGACATATACATATTTCTTCAGAAGAGAAAAAAAAACATATTTCTTAATTAATTGTAACAGCTGAGGGGTTCTCAGAGCCACCCCCTTGAGTCTGAGCAAGTTGTTTTCCATTCTATGCTTGCAAAATTTACAGTAAATTTAATCATCTGATTCATTAAATGTTTCTCTGAGTCTTTTAAGAAGATCATTTGCTTCTTTCATTAGAGTATCATCATGGCATGGACAATATTCTAGGTATGTAGGATAACAGAGTAGTTGATGTGTACTAGGGTGCACAAAAATAACGACTCAGTTGAGCCATTTAAGTAATCTTTTATAACATATTTCTCCAAACTCCCTTAAATCAGCCATCATATTGTAGGCACAATGTCCATGAAACACATATGCTTACGTAATTAATGCTGAACATGGCTGGGTGACTTTTCCTATGCCCTTGGCAAAGAGAAGCTCCCCACTCTCAGCATCTCTGAGAGTCAGTTGGTGTAGCCCTGTCTCTTAACTCTTGTGTTAGTCATGCTGCTATCCAGGTAGTTGGGGTGTCTAATGCACTGAAGGATAAAGACATCTTTGCTGCCCCATTCCCCTTGTTAAAGCAAATCACTTGGTTGAAATTTTACTAGGTGCCACAGAGATATAGTCTGTCCTATTGAAGTAATTCCAAGTACATGACTTGGCTACTAGAGAGGGTGAACGATTGCAAGAAATAATGTAATCCTCCATCTAAAACATTCATGTAGAGTACTAATAATTGTCAAACCTGTAGAAGTCAGCTATATTCTTCTGTTAATTTATAAATATTTAAACATTTCAATAATGACTTTAAAAGCCACCGTATCTGAAATGTTATTGTCTATAATAACCCCAGAATTGCTGGAAATTTACAAAAGAAACTTCTGAAATTGAAATGGCAAATGTTATGAATTGAACATTTGCAATATCATTTCTAAGAAACCAATAAATGTTAATGCTATGAGTTGCCTAAGGAATAGATTATAAAAACTTACACAAAACATATTTAAATCATTTCTAGCTGTAGGAGAAAGTTCCAAGGAAATATATTTCCCTGTATCATAGGCAGTTTTATATAGTATTAAAGCTTTTCCTAAGAATTTAATTTCAATTCAGAGTTAGTCCATGTATTTATAATAATCTATCCCACATAAATGTAACGCCAATAAATGCTTACTAAAGCACCAAGGTCAAAGAAGAAAGGTTGTCTTTTTTAAGTGATGAATGACTGAATCACTAAAGAAGTCATCTCTGACTTAGTAGTTGATTGTGAAAAGTACAGCAGATATGGAAATGTGTAGATAATATAAACTTATATTTTAATGAGTAATATCAACTTTACACATATTTATATAAAATGTATTTGTATATGTTATGATAATATATATTGCAGGATATTTACTCAGCTACCCATTGTTGTATGTAGAAATGTGAGGAATGTGTAACAAATGAAGAAACTGAATCTTAATTAAAAAAAAGACACCTCTAATAAAAATGTCATTCTCCAAGCAATATGAAGCATGAAAATTTCTTCATGTGGAGATAAATGCATACGAAATCTTTAGTGTAGCCTTAGGAATCTGAGCTTCACTTCACAACTAAGGAGATTGAGTACTGAGTTCTACTAATGTCACAGAGATATAGTCTGTGCTTTAGAAGAAATTCCAGAGGGAAGTGGAACTAGACAAAACTCTGTGCGAGTAAGAACAGCTGAACCAATCTCATGATTGCCTCAGTGCCCTACCTAAGAGAGGGGAAGGAGCAAGCATTTGAGTGAGTCATACCTACTAACAGTTTCTGGGAATATGCCTTTCGTTAAGCACACTCAGAAAGGTAGGGACAGAGGGGTTATAATATATTGATCTGACTCTGAACCAAGAGTTGGAGGCATTTTGGGGCAAGATTCATGGGCATGGAGCCTCACTCTTCCTTAGGGAAGCTTGAAAACAGAACTCATCCTGGTAACTGTTGAAATCACACTGTAGTTGAATAAAGAGCTCCACTTACTGCATGTCAGGTTAAAGCCAACGTATATGAACTTTTCCTGGGAGGGATGTTAGGAAAAAGAGTCTATGGAAGGCTTATTGCTACAGGGCAAGCCGTGGGCCTATTCACTGAAGGTAAATGAATTACATGTCCAGTCAGCTCTGTGGTGGGGCAAGTAGTGAATAGGGTAACTACAGATCTATCTACTGTGGGGAGGTATGCAAGAAAACTCGTTTAGATGTTTAAGGGAGGGGAGCAGAGAAAAATGTAGAGCTCAATAAAAATCAATTATAAAAATCTCAGTGAAATGTAAAAAAAATAATAAAATAATGGCTTCCAATAATAGCTAATAGATAGTTTCTACTAAATGAAGTATTTCACATGTTCAATCATTCATTCATTCAAAATAATAAAATGTAGGCTGGGGAATAAATGACCATATTGTTTTTTGTTTATTTGAAGTCTGGTCACACGCAGCTCACACAGGCACAGAACTTTCTATGGAGTTAAAGGTAACTTTCAATTTTTCATCCTCCTGTCTCTACCTTGTAAATGTATATTCTTCTTTTACTGCTTTCCCATGAACTGGGAGAAGAAATGAAACCTTATACTGGATGTAACAGTACAGCAGTTAGTCAGGAATGAGAGAGATGGCTCAGTGATTAGCAGCACGCCCAGCTTTTGCAGAGGACCTGAGTTTGTTTCCTAATCCCCATATGACATGAGTCACCAGCACCTGTAATTGTAGCTCTTGATACAATGCATCAGGCCTCCACAGGAGCCCGTATTCACATACAGCTTCCCCCACATACATATAGATCAAAAATAATAATTAATATTTATAACTATGCTCATTGGGTTCATCTAAATGTTTTGGTTGTCTAAACGTAACTGTTAAGCCTGAGATATAGTGTCATGGCTATCAACATGGAGAGAAGGAAAGTTACATCATCTCTTCATTATCTTCCTTCACCAGTGAAAGCTGAAAGTCTACCTCACCGAGTTCTTCATTCCACAGTGAAACCAAGTCACTTGGACCTCTCAATGGACCAGACACACCCACCTTTAAAAGATCTGTCACTCAAATAGGAATGTCATCATAAAGGAAGGAGATGTCAAACATGAAAGAGTCTGACAAATTCTATTTGAAGGAAATATATGTAAGATCAACAAACTTTCTTGTGATTTATCTCTAATGTACACAACCTAGACACCAGCAAAACCCTACTCCCAAAAAAGATTCACATGTGCACGTCATGGGGTATTCAGCAGTGAAGACTGCTTGGGCGGCATGGGTTTAGAACAATAGGAAGTATTAGCCAGCCTGCAACCATACTGGAGGTTTGGGATCCCACTGTACCAAGGTTGAGATCCCAGTGTAGCTGTGAACCTTTCTCAGGGTGAACTTAAGCACAAAAATCAAGTTGTGGGTGAACTTACTTCTGTTAACAAAACAGTTGGCCAGAAGCAGAACTTCAGAAACTTAAAAAAAAAGGGGGGGGATAGTACATTCTGAGACTGTCACAGAACTACATGGAATGTAATGGATTAGACCTTTGCTTCAGTTTTGTCAGGTGGTGCTGTCTATGTGATGAGTTTTACAGTCTGAATGGTACTTCCATCATAGAGTCAGTTGTGCTAAGTTCTTGGGGCCTACTAAGTCTGGGATTCTGCTCCAGTGCAAACATGGACACAGAGAATGATGCAGATAGAATGTCCTCATAACGCCGGGCGGTGGTGGTGTAAGCCTTTAATCCCAGCACTTGGGAGGCAGAGGCAGGCAGATCTCTGTGAGTTTGAGGCCAACCTGGTCTACAAGAGCTAGTTCCAGGACAGGTTCTGAAAAGCGACAGAGAAACCCTGTCTCAAAAAGAAGAAGAAGAAGAAGAAGAAGAAGAAGAAGAAGAAGAAGAAGAAGAAGAAGAAGAAGAAGAAGAAGAAGAAGAAGAAGAATTAAAGTTCTGGTACTCTGTCAACACAGACACAGTCTGTGTGCCTCATTAAAGTAGGGATCTCAATCAAAAATATATAAAACATTTAAGTATTCAAATATGCAGAACAATCAACTAAACACAAATGCTGATTGTTAAAATATGCAGCCTATTGAGTAAATCTCATTAAATGAAGTCTTGCAGAATAGAATATATTCAACACTTAGAAAACAGTAATGTCATTTGTCAAGTATATTCAAATTTTTTTAAAAAAATGCAAGAATATGGTATCCAAAGAGATACAAATAATAGAAACTCTCATGGTGAAAAGCATGTGATGATCTATAAGCATGAGACAATGTTTGGAGGGGCAGGAAGAAATGAGGAGGGTCTCTCCATCACAGATCATCTTTTAAAGTTATAAAAATATGAGATGTTAACTTGAAAATTGTTTTCCTTAATACTTTAAAAGAACAGCATCTTAGTCTCATGGGCAAGATTTATTAAGTGCCTATGAGATCAAAAGCAAGCCAGAGAAAAGCAAGCATTTATGTAAAATGGCAGAAATTACCTTATCTTCTAAGAGAAAGTTGTGAGGCAAAGCCATTGATTTAGCACATCTCTGCTCGTTTGTTGTCTTGCTTTGTGCACTAGTTTTTGAAACCTTTCTCCCACAATGTCATTTTAAAGCATCATGTCTGAAGCCGATATCATATGGTTCAATTGTGCAACAATAGTTATTTCCTGTCTCTTAATATAGAAAAGGCCATTTCAAATATTTATATACTGTCTTTCTTGGTGAAATCTGCATGCAATAAAAAGGGATATGGCTGATTTCACAGATGCAGGCTCTGTGTAGATTTTCATAAATGTGCAGATGGTTAGTTGATAATATCAAGTCATCTTTTGCACAGATGGTTACATAAAAATGATTAGCGGGAATTACGCAGGAAGATTCATTCAGATCATAGCAGTGTAACAGTGTAGGGATTACAGTTTATATTTGTGAGCTAAAATAGCACATGAAAAAATAGGAGTATCAAAAAGACTGTAATCAATTCCGCAATCAGTACCCAGTGGGCCTATTCTATATTAAACTAATCGCCTTTCTAGAAATACTCAGAAGGCTACAATTCAGCTTTCTCCTCTATTCAGGAACTTCTGTACTGGTTTTGAGCACAATTTTGGGTAATCGTATACTCTAATGACAATAGTTTGATTTCAAAACACTTTGGGAAAACATGCTTAATTATTTAAAATTTCTCTCATCTCCCCAATAAACAAGTTATGCAACCTTTAATGGACATTAAAAGGCTAGAGGTTCATGAAATAAAATGGCAAGTGAATGATAAATAGGTTTTAACAGAGAGTCATTTCCACCTTCACAAACATTTATGTCTGTTATGTTTCCCCAAACTTTGTTAGACAATGAGCTATCGTACTGATTTTTATACATTAAAATGACACTTCCGAAATTAGGCTTTAGATGAACAACAACAAAACATTTAGTAAAACAACTTTATGACTCCCACACATCATACTACATAATTTCCCTCCCATTAAGAGTAAAGAGAAATCTTTTTTGTCTAGTTGTAATCTAGAGAGAATTATTTCAATTTTCTCTGATCAGCTATCTTTTATCCATGCTTGCTCCTTATTCCTAGGTTATATAACTTTCACAGAAATAGAGAACATATATTCTATAAAGGAAGAAAAATTTCTCAAATTTGGAAAGATGATTCAACTACAGTTATAAAATATTGCTTAAGTATAGATCACTTAGACATAATATCTTAAGTACGTGAGCTTAATTTACAGAATGACAAATATGCTACTAAGATTACTGATTCATTAAAAAGAGGGAGACAAGTTTTATCCTCAAGGTAAATGTAAGTGAATCATTATGCTTTTGGCAATTACTAATTTTATGTAAGCATTTTTTTACTATAGCCTATGTTGTATAAAGTACATTCATCAATAGACCTAATGAAGAGCCAATAAATAGATATAAATGAACTCATTAGTTCAATACCTAATGATGTGTAGAAAAATAGGATCAACCATACCTGTTTCAAAAGATGGAAAGCACATTCTTTAAGAGTATTTTATTAAACCTTCATTCTATATTTTATTTCATGAAACTTCTCAGTTTGCTATGGCTTTGAAATATCATGGTCCTAAAGGTTTCAACACAATGATTTTTTTAAGTGCAAAATACACTTCAATATATAGCAAATAGAAGTTGGAGAGGACAAAAGAATATGAGCAAAAGATATATGAAAATTTAAATAATAATATAAAACAAAAAATATCATTGCCAATGCAACCTAAGCATAGTATGTTTAGGTGTAGAACTTTCCCAGCTATTCATGAGACAAATGTAATACACTCCTACACAAAGAAATAAATGCTTTTGTAAATATGTGCATATGCTATCTTACAAAGGAAGACAGCTTCAACTTCTAAGCACTTACATAGAATCAATGCAACACTTATATTATAATAGAATTATCTGAAATTTGACTAAATGATTTACAAGATTAAGAACACAAAGCAGAAACTCATTATGAACATGTTCAGAACAATGTAGGACTGTGGGAGACTGAGAATTTCAAATATATTTGGAATCTATATTAATAATAAATGTAACATACTGAATAAAATGGACACATTAATCTGTAGATGATCTAAAGTTTAATATCTACGTTGCCAATAAAAAATAATGAGAATCAGTATAATAGTTCAATACCTAAAAAAGTTAGGCAATCAAACTAATGCTTGTAAAGGACAAAAAGATGCTCCTGGTAGAGTTGGACTCTTTCCCAGTTGGTTCCAATACCAATTATTCCTGCAAGCGCATATAGGAAGTAACACTATATGGATTGAGCAGGATGTATTTACATATTTATGAATATATTTGTGCAACAGATATGACACGAGTTAATGACAAACTTACAGGACGTAGATTTGAAAGAGAACAAGGAGGGATGTATGGGAGGGTTTGGAGGGCGTAAAAATAAGGGGGAAATGATATATCATTGTTATAATCTAAAAAATAAAAGAATTTCAAAATGTAAATCTGTTTAATCTTCGATTGATGTTGTATTTCATAAGTGTCTACAACTTGTCAGAACTTGCTCAAGTTGCTTGAGGTGAAAAAGCTTGAGAAGCAAAAGGCTCCCTGTCCTACAATTTCAGTGCCATTGGGAAAGGGAAAGCTAGTAACTATTAAATGTGTGGTGGTGCATGAGGCTGTATAATAAATACTATGACAAAAGTTAAAGGAGGCATGGTGACTGCAGAGGGTTTTGTTCGTGTTCCCAAAAAGAAAGTCAAGGAAGTTACTCTACCGTGTACTTCTGTGAAAATCAGCGAGGCATTTTTATCTGAAGGTTTGGGAAGGCTGAGGGACAATATTATCATAAAGTCATGAATAGAATAGGAAGCTTCATGTGCTGTTGGTGGAAGGAGAGATTAATGCAGCTATTTTGCTCTGCGTTATTACTTTCTGGCAATGCACAGAAAGATTACTTTCTTGTTAAGGAGATAAATAAGTGGCAAGGATTCATATCGAGCATTGTTTATATTCACATAAAAGGAAAATGTCTTCAAATTTATTAAAAGGTGGTGGTAAAATGAATTTGTGGCACACACAAAGAAGACGATAACTTGTGCCCCTGGAAAAGTAGATAAAAATATTTGTTTACTAAAAATAAAAAGTCTTGAAATTTGAAGCACAGTGTAAGTTAATGAACTTAATTTGTATCAATTAATATTATTTTCCCCACCAAGTATGAAAGGTGATTCGCTAAATATGAATTACAGAAGGTAGATGTGATTCCTAGTGCTTTTTATGTTTTCTATTTATGGTTAGATTCACTTGGAGTAAGCATATATGCTTTTTACTGCAAACTTATTTTCTGCTTTAAACCCTCCATATAAAAATAACTTCTGTCTCAGAGACACAAATTTTAGTTATAGAAGAGAAATAAGCTCATGGCCTCTCCGGTACACCATGGTGACTACAGTTAATAACAATATATACCATAGACAAATGTTTTAAATGGTACATGCAAGTGTTCTCATCACCAAAAAAAAATGATGATTACATGAAATAGTTTGACTTGTTTGTTCTGTAGCACACTTGGAAACAAGCACACACATATGTAAGCAAATGAATGAATTAGAAAAAGTCAATTTTGCAGCAATTGCAATAGGGTACCTACTACACTGTTAATAAAAGATAATTCAGATAATGTTAGACAGTGTAAAAACACACAAACACACCACATAAATTAGAGGCACTAAAGTCATAGTCATGGTGTTGCTTGAATATTTCTTTCTTTTCTTTTTTCTTTTTTTTTTTTTTTTTGGTTTTTCGAGACAGGGTTTCTCTGTATCTCTGAAGCCTGTCCTGGATCTGGCTTTGTAGACCAGGCTGGTCTCGAACTCACAAAAATCCGCCTGGGATCCCGAGTGCTGGGATTAAAGGCGTGTGCCACCACCGCCCGGCTTTGCTTGAATATTTCAAGAATGATTCCTGCTAAGTTAAAAAAAAAAGGTAAATACATTTCTTTTGAATATGTAGGTTGTATAGGAAAAAATATCTTAAGGACAATGGAGCGGAAGATCTTTTAGTGACAAATGAAATCATTGCTCTAAAAAGGACAATGATGGAAAGAGATTCTGAAGTAGAACAGGTATTCCATGGTAGATATAGGAAGAGATGTTAGTTTTCCCAATTCTGAGAGTGCTCCAAAGGAATTAGCAGACATTGGTTTAATAAAGATGGCTTGAAGATTTCATTGATTTGTTAGAATTAGAATGTGGTAGTAAGGTTCCTATATAAAAAGCCATAAAGCAGAGGTTGTGGGGTAAAGGGAACACTCCTGCATTGACTGTGGGAGTGCATGCTGTTACATCCCCTTTGGATATCGAGTATGGTAATTTCTCAGAAAATTAAGAAACAGTGTGTGTGGAGCTAGAAAGCATCATTTTGGGTGAGGTAACCCAGACCAAGAAAGATAATGATCATATGTACTCACTCATAAGTAGTTTTTAAACATAAAGCAAAGAAAATAAGCCTACAAACCACAATCCCAGAGAACCTAGACAACAATGGGGAATCTAAGAGAGACATACATGGGTATAATCTACATGAGAAGTAGAAAAAGACAAGATCTCCTGAGGAAACTGGGAGCAGGCAGAACTTGGGAGAGGGTTGAAGGGGAAGATTGAGGTAAAGAGGAGAGCAAAGAAAAAATGTATAGCGCTCTAGAGAGTGTGTGTGTAAAATAGAAAATTTATTTTCGTATAGAAACTCTACTTCAGGACAATCCACAAAAACGAACATTTCCCCACATTTAAGAGTCTGTATTTGCTCATTTGATCTCATGGATGGAATTCACATATTAAAAGAATTAGAGATAAATATATGAATGAAAGTATGAGAAACTGAAGCATTTAAAATTGAGGGGAGGAAAACAAAATAAATAAATAAATAAGGAAGTCTGAGAGGAGCTATAGAAAGATAACACAAAAGATATGGTAGAAACAAGCTGCCATTTCAATCTATAACTTCTCTGCTGTACTCTCAGTTTGATATTTCTGAGATGTGTTCCTAAAAATAGGAAAATATATGATTTCAAACTAGGAAACTTCACTTGGAAAAGGACCTCAGCACATGTTTAACTCAACCAGAAATTCCTGACACATACTTCCTCTTTTGTTTAGTGTCACAGAGTAATTGTATCTAACCACAAGGAAACGTATCAGAGCATGCTCAATAATAGCTTAATTAGATTAAAAACATTTGTTACTTTATACCATGTGCAATATAATATATCCTTATGTTACTATTAATGCTTAACACATTTTCCAAACTTTATGGTTATCAGGGTATCCAATTTCAGTAAATTACTTTTTCTGTTGATATGACATCAGAGGCCTAAGCCTAACACAGTCTAAGCAGCCCAGGAAACAATCCTTGGTGGTGTGAATTTTTCATAACCAAAACCTAAACCTTTTCATGCAACTTTTAATTTTAATTCTTCTGGGCTAAATTTAGGTTGCAAATACGCCTGATGCACTAGCTGTTTAATTCCCTAGAATGTCTACAGCTGCTCACATATCCAGCTTAGCGTGTCGTGTATAAAAGTTAGCACCACAGGTTCTCATCTATTACAGATTGGGAGGAAAAAGATTCCTTAATACTAGCCGAGAAACGGGTACCTGAGCTACTAGGATAAGTTCGCCTGAGAAGACAAGATAAAATTCCACTCATTCTTTCTTTCTTTCCTGATGAACTCAAAGCCTCCTACAAAATAAGGTTGACCTAACCTTGGAGGGTGATAGCTTTTATTATTCAAAAATCTCGTTAATAGGTTGACTTTAAATTTGTATATTAATTTCAATCCTTATTTCTAGCTTTTATGAAGCCTTAGAATAAAAATTGGTAAAATAATAAGTGCCCAATCATATTATGACATTTTTACTTGTTTTTTGCTTTTGATATAATGTATTTGAACCTTGCCCGCTGTGTTCTCTACTAACACACTTAAGTTTGCATCTTATTATCTGAGATAGTTGCCACTATTTCAATATTAGAGATGGAGAAAGTGTAACCTAAAATCTTCACTTAACTATTAGAAAAAAATGTGAAGATTCCAATTCCATTTTAACTTTTTGATTCATTTTCTTAGGAATTATCATCACTTTATGATACTTAGGTGTTTATTCTTTTTAAGTGCATTGTCCCTTTGTGTCTTCTTCAAAAATCCTTGAATTAGTTGATAAATTTTATGATTGCTTTTTAAAATCTGTATCATGTGGTTCATCTAGATAACTCTTACCAGCAAATATTTATATAGGACTTGTTGATCTGAGAGGGAAATACTGTCTTGATCTTTCATACATTTGTATCTTTGTGGTGAGATCTAGGCATGCAGATTCCTTTTGTTGTTTCTGTGTCTGATATGGACATATCATGTAGGGGGAGATTACAGCATAGGCTGGGTTTATTTTTTTGGACTAACAGTTTGATTTAGGTTAGGTAAAAATGAAGTCAGTTGGACACAGAGGACTGGACTGGCTTTCAAGTTGTGCTAAGACACTTTGTCAAGAGTCTATCTGTGAGTTCAAGGCCACTCTGACTTTAGAGTGTACCACTATGCTCAGCTTTCTTTTCTAATATTTCTTAAGGTTAATCAGAAGGTGAATAGTTACCATCTAGAGAAGAACTTAGATTCTGTGAAGCATGACCTCTCTATTATGTTTTATGTATGTAGACAAAACAGATACTTGGAAATTATATGCCTTAGAATGAGCCACATCTAAGTTTATGTCGTAGCTCTACTATTCTTTCTCCTCCACACTATTGGACAAGCATTCTTACTGAAGTTGAACTATTCAGTTTATAAACTGGGAATGTTAACTCCTCTAAAGGTGTACTTGTAGAATTTAAGACAATGTATGTAATATATTCCATGCCCATGAACCACAGAATAATAAATAGTAAATTGCAAACATTACCAACTTCAGAGACACCTGCTTCTATTCCCTTTCTTCTGTGTTCTAACTAGAAACACAGAGGGTCAGGAGTGCTCTATGACCAGCCAGCCATCTTTATGCTTCCCTACACTGACTTGAGCCCAAGGCAGGGCACTGAGCATTTCTGGTATTAATTTATTCATTTTTTCAAAACATTGTAAAACTAATTTACTAGCCCTGATGGTGAATATTAATTAACTAACACCAGCCCTACATAAAACTCTTAGTCCTTTGAAAGAACTCCACAATTTCAGCTCTCACTGATGATGTGCATTGGTGGATCTGATTTTCCCTTTGTAACATAGAAGCGGCAAAAATGTGCTCCATATCAATTAAGCACTAGATGCTTTAAACTGGTGGCCCCAGTATTGAATGCTTTCACCTTTGAAATCCTAGCTATCTCTATCTTAGGGAGTTTGGACCCCTAATTCCAATTCTATAATGTTTAGTGTGACTTCTGCTATACATTAATATTGGATATGTCTGATATCCTTCAATATCCTCACTATTTAAATACAAATGCTGCAGTTCAGGGTGTCCTTGAGGATGCCTTAGCTCACCTTCTTCATACCCAAGCTGCAGCACAGAGTTAAAACCAAAGTTTCAGAAGCAGAGTCACAGAGTAAATTTCATTCTGCAACGTTGCCTTGTTAGTCATAGCAAATACAGTAAATTTAACATTTCCTTTGACAATATTGGCTAATCATTGTGGGGGGCTCTAAGGGACAAATAATTAAGAAAGAAAATTCTGAGAAAAAGTGTTCACAGACTTCAGGAAATTGGGTCATATTAGTGATGACTAAGGGTAGATGATCCAGGAAGATGCTTTCCTTCCCATTGAACAGTAAGGGAGAAGAACAGAAGTTATAATTAAAGCAGCAAATGCCAAGACAGAAAAGTGTCAAGCATTAACTATGTTTTATGCACAAGATAAATTTGCTTACATTGACTATCTCAGTTAATTTTTACAAGCTTCTGTCTGGTTTACACTTGAGGATAATGAAGACGAAGGCATTAAAGAAACCAGCAATATACACATCTTTAACAGTGAAGCTATTTGCAATTGATCTCTACTGGAAAAAAAAATGGTTGGTCCAAGGAAAGGTTATTGTGTATAACAACCACATTCCATGCCTGCATAAATGGTCTCCATAACTTTTTGATTTGTTTGGTCTCTTGTGTGTGTGTTTGTTTTGTTTTGTTTTGGGAAGAGTTGTGGGAGGTTAATATGATAAAACATATGGTATGAATGTTAGCAAAAATTTTAATTACTTAAAAGAATCCCAGAAAAGCTAAACAAAAATAAAATATTAAAACACACATAAAATTTCTTCAGCTTAAACATAAAGACCATGTCATTGACTTTGCATTATTATAATGTTTGTTAATATAAATCCTTACAAATTGAATGAATCATTCAGAGCAGAAAATAGATGATCATGACTCAAAGATAAAGCATAGGATTAGACCCAATTACCAAAGAATTTGGCCAAAATTTTAACACTAGAAGTGAACTTGTAGGAAACGTCAAATACCATGAAAAGACCAAACCTCCACATTATAGGAATAGATGAGGAAGAATAATCCCAGGTCAGTGTCAACAATGAGATGTTCAACAGAACCATAAAAAAATTCTCCAAATAAGAAAGGGGCTACTCATATAGACACAAGAACCACACAGGACACCAAATAGACAAGACGAGTAAGAAACTTCCCATGGAATATCACACTCATGCTTTAGATGTCATTTAAATGCTCAGCTTCAGGTTACTCTTTACAACAGTAGAGAAGACTTCTGAGCATAGTGCTGTAGTCTCAGCATTTGAAAGACTGAGGCAGGAGGACTGCTGGTAGTTTAAAGCCATCCTGGGCTACAGTGAGATTCTGTGTCTAACAAGACAAAGTAAATGATGAATAGAGCAGAAAAATAAATGAAGAAAAGAAACAGTTCAAATATCAGCAAAACAATCAGTCCATCATCCATCAAAATAAAAGTTTCAAGTCTTTTTGGTGGCTCTGCAGGTAAAAGCACTTGCCACACAGGCCTGACAACTTGAGTTCAATTCCTGGCATCTATTCGAAGGTGGAAGGAAAAAAACCACTTCACAAAGTTGTCACTCCGCGAAGTTGTCTTTGAACTCTGCATGAGAAAGTTGGCATGCATGCCTTCCCCAAAACTTAATCAATTAAAATAAAGTTTCATTTTGTGAGTATAATACAAACTATTCAAATTATCTGATAAATGTTAACTACTAAAATATTGAAATAGAAAGTTTGAGATTGTCTGTTGCATGTCTGCACTGTAACCAGTAAGACAGTCATACAGTGTCATCTATGAGCACAAGTTGTATATACAGTGTGGTACCTTCATGTGGACAGCAAAATAAAAAATACAGTAGGAGAGTGGATGGAGACTCTTACATGAGAAAAATATTATTTTACTAGAGTGAAAATATTCTAAATGTTGAAACAAGGTGGGAATCGCTTCTTGAGAAAAAGATAATTGTGCACCACTTAGTTCAAGCCCTATATTTTAGAGGGGAATAAAGATAAAAACACGAACAAAACAAAACACGGTTTACTGAAGGTTTAAGTACTGGAAATATTGTTCCCTGTTATATAACTGATGCAGAATACAAATAAAAAAATACATATAATAAAAACAGATTATTTTATAACACAATCTATTTTTTCTCCAATTAATCTTTCTCATAACTCATGAAATAATTTTCAATAACCTCAATGTTCAGTCCAAGAAATTGAAACAGAAATAATAACAATAAATCCACCTTCATTACCATATCTAAACTTACCCTAAGTATTCTGACTCCTGTTTCATACTGTTATTTAATGCATGTGGGTGTTTTGTCTTTATGTACTTCTGTGCACCAGGTGCTTGCATTGCCCACAAGGCAGACATAGGGCTTCAGGTGTAATGGGACTGGAGCTCCAGTGGTTGTGAGCTACCGTGTAGTCTCTGGGAACCAAACCTGGGACCCCTGGAAGAGTGTACAGGGCTTACAATGCTGAGCTATCCCTTCAGGCCCCAGTTTCATATCCATCGCATTGAACATACTTAACAAACAGACCGTATTATTTTGAAATGCTTCGACTATTTTGCTTTGCTTAATTTAATTAACACAGCTGGCAGACTCCTGATTGTATTTTCCCCTCTTCTCATCACACTTTGAAAAACAGTGCTGTAATCTTAGCACAGAGGAGCCTGAGATAAGAAAATCACCCTGGTTTAACCTGGTCTAAATCAAAGAGAGGATGTCCTTCAAATCCTAAAATAACAAGAAATCAATAATGATAATAATAAAAATAGCAAAAAAATAGAAACAAAGGTGTCTTTAAAGCAACAATTTGAAACAGAAACACAGCTGAGAACGTTCCAAATATATTTTCAGTCTCCTGTCACTCTCGTGAATATGTAATTGTTAAAATGTAACAAAAAGCGTGAATGAGTGTCTTGCAACCACGCTGGTTTCTTTAGAAATGGGAAATTTAAATACAAGGTTAAGGGTGAGGCTGTTAAATGAAATGGGGAGTTTCATTCTTTGCTGTTAAATGGTCAGAAAACTGTTGTGTGGAAACTTCTGCTATCTGCCCCATTGCCAAAGCTGTCAACCATACTACCATTACCCCTTTGGTGCTGCTCTTCCAACCCAGACTGGGACTTAATGGATAGTTTCCATTGTTATCTGTAGCATGCACCATGGTTCACATTCCTGTGCTGTACTCTAACTGCTGACATGGGACATGAGGCTTGGCTTCTATGATGGAAAGGACATCAAGGCACTTTCCAAAGCAAGCACATTTTCTTAGCATTGCCTTGTCACACATTGAGCTGGGCAATGTCAGTTTCCTTTTGTCACAGTTCTACTGTGTCTAAGTCAGCTTAATTGACTGTGATCCTTTAATTTTCTTTCCAAATTAACACTGTCTCCTTGATACAGCGCCTAAGGAAAACCTGCAAACACAAGACAACCAACAGTTTAAAGAATTTTTTTTTTGCTTTGAAAATACAATAATAGGAGAGATAATTAGGATCAATATTTGTTAATATTATCTTTGACAATAATTTTTTCTATTCTAAAAATTCCAGTACTTTCCCACTGCATCCCTTCCCTTTCCTCTACTTTTTAAAGTTTAGCCATTGACAACATTTGAGACTGAAAAGAATAAATATTATCCAGCATAATGACAAGCCTATGCCCATAACCGACCTTCATCTACTACACAAATAACCTAAAATCCTCAGGATGTAAACAGTTTATTCTGTTCAGATTCTTGTGTTGTAAACTAATCCTCAAGGCAGTTGTTATCAACCAGTGGGTGGTGACCACTTTGGGGACCACTGAAAGACACATACTAATATTAAAATTCATAACAGTAGAAAGATTGCAGTTTTGAACTGGTGATGAAAATGATTTTATGGTTGGTGTCACCAGAACAGGAGGAACTGTATTAAAGGGACACAGCATTAGGAAGGCTGAGATCCACTGTCCCAAGCTGCTGGTAAAGCTTTAAGGAGATTATTAGATCACAACACCTTAGACCTAATGAGCATCAGCCATGTCCCTGTCAAGTATGGCCCCTTTGCACCAATGAACAGAGAAAAGTTTTCATCTATTAGCAGCAATTTTTAGTCATCTTGTATCATCTCTTAGATTATAAACAAAAATACATTTCAGATATGTATAAGCTTTGCATGTTATGATAAAAGCTTGAATAAACTAGGACTGAAGATATATTTATTGCAAGCCTGCTTTGGAATTCTTCCAGCATTACCATAAATGTCCTATCACGTAAATAATTGAGCTTTCCATCTTTATTTGGTATATGGGGGCAGGACTGTTGACACTGATCTCAACCATAGCATAAAAACCAAGATATTATACAATTCTTTGTAGGCAGCACTGGCAAGATTGAGCAGTCAATTTCAGCAAGATACTATGAATCTTGCTCTATTTAGGGTCTGGTCTTTTCCTTAAAAGGGGTGTTCATGACCACTGTGATGAAGTGACTTATTGATCAAATCAGGAGAGCAGTGATAAATTTAGACAACAGAGTCTGTCTATACCCACGTCCATGAAAACTTACTGTACTTGGCAAGAATTAAATTGCCTATTTATATACACTTGAAATTAATACAACTCTAGTTTTACATTTTCAGCCTTCTACAGATTAATTTTAGAAACAGCATTTGGACACCCACCCCACTTATCAAACCACCATTATCTTTGGCTATGTCACCAAAGCTCCAATTGCATTTAACAAACTTTGCTTTATCTTCAACAATCCCACAGTGTGAAGGATCTATTGAATAAAAACAGAAACAAAGGTCAAAAGGCAAAAAACAAAAAAACAACTTGGATCAGATTTTGAGACCCTATGAAATTCTCACTTTAGATAGTTTGTTCATAACTAAGAGGGTTTACCCAAGGTAGTATTTTCCCTCCTGATGAGGTCATTGGTTTAGCGTTACCTGACTAATAGGTTATTTGGTTGTGTTTGGAGTATTTGATGCCTTCATGATGGGCTTTTGATGAAAGAAATGCATCAGACTCTTTCAGAAGACAGAATGTGGAGATTCTTTTTTTATTGTTAAAAGAAAAATTTAAATTTACTCCCCTTGTCCCAGGCC
>JAQHUG010000011.1:10364006-10403407 GCA_028555095.1 Dicrostonyx torquatus
TTTCTCTTGGGCTGATTACATTCCCTGTTAGCAGCTCTATTTGACTGGTGTCCCATGACTCTGGCCTCTCCAACATTTTTGAGTCTCCAGTGAAATACAGGCTTCAGGTTTATAGCTCCATTCAATGGCTTCTCTGGGCCTCCTTCCAAAGACACCCCTGGCACAGGACAGGCATCAATGGCTTTCTTGAGCTGTGGATAGAGATTCCACAACTCCTTTCTTGTACCCTTGACTCTAAAGCAAGAGCCACAAGGTTGGAACTCCTCAGTTTTGATTGCTGTGACTGGAACTTGATCCTCTTATTCAATTACATTTTCATCACCTTTCCATTTTAGATGGTTTTCTTTACTGCTTAAGTTTTTCCTTAATTTCTTTTTATAAGTTAGAAGCTTCAATGGGTGGATTTTTGGCCCTGAGGTCACCACTCTCTCTATTACATTTACTATCAAGTTTTGTTATTTAAAAAAAAAAAAAACCAAAAAAAAAAAAAAAACCTTGAACACTGAATTTAACTTCAACATAAGAATCCCTGGAGCTCCATTTTTCTTCAAACTGTATATTTTGTATTTTTCCTTGCTCAGATTTTTCCTTTTCATTACCGATATGAATAAGAGTAGCCACTGATAATCATACGATATAGTCAATACTAGGTTGTGTTGAAATCTCCTGTGCCATTAATTCAAAACTCTTCAATTTTACCTCTCGCAGATTTTTCAGAGAAGAGGAAAAGTCATTTACATTCTTCACCAAAATATCACAATAATGGTGTCTAGGTCACTTACTAATATTTTTTTCCTCTGACATTTCTGGAACTGGGCCCATACAGTTCAAACAATTCTCAGTACTGTCTTCCATGTTCCTACTAATATTGCCCATTAAGCCCCACTTAAAGCATTGAACTGATTTCCTAATCCAAGATCCCAAAGTCCATATTCTACCAATAAGCTCTACCAATGAGAGGGTTCTCTGGTATCAACTTCTGTCTTAGTCAGTGTTATGTTGCTATGAAGAAACACCTTGTACATGGGAACTCATAAAGGAGAACAATTAATTGATAGTTGTAGTCCATTATCCTTATAGAGGAGATCATGATAACATGCATACCTGATAGCTGAGAGTTCTATCTCCAGATGTGAAGGCATGAGGAAAAGAGAAACACTGGACCTGGTTTGGACTTTTTTTTTCTCTTTTTTTTATTGTTAAAAGAAAAATTTACATTTACTCCCCGTGTTCCCAGCCCTCCCGCTCCCCCACTACCCCACCGCCCTCCCCCTGCTTCCTTAAGATGGTGCAAGTTACCCTGCCCTATGGGAAGCCCAAGGCCCTCCCCCCTCCATCTCAGTCTAAGAAATGTGCATTCATACAGAATAAGTTCCCAAATATCCAATACATGCAGAAGAGATAGGTCCCAGTGCCATTATCATTGGCTTCTCAGTCAGTCCCCACTGGCAGTCACATTCATAGAGTCCAATTAGGTCATATGCTCATTCAGTCTTGGTCCAGCTGGATTTGATGATCTCCCAATAGATCGAGCACACTGTCTCTGTTGGTGGGCCAGTCCCTCATGGTCCTGACTTCCTTGCTCATCTTCTCCCTCCTTCTGCTCTTCCACTGGACCTTGGTAGCTCAATCCCTTGTTCTGATGTGAATGTGGGTCTCTGGCTCTATCTCCATCTATAATGCGAAATTTCTATGGTGACGATTAAGATATTCAACAAACTTTTGAAACCTCAAAACTCACCCCCAGTGATATACTTCTTCCAACAAGACCACACCTTTGCCAACAAGGACAAACCTCCTATTCCTTTCAAATACTATCATTTCCTAGTGGTGATATATTAAAATCCATGAGTCTATGATGGCCATTCTCAAACCATCACAGTATATAATATAAAGTTTTCTCAAATATTTCGCAATGCAGAACTCTTTGCTAGTTTTCATGTTTCCTAGTCTTTGCTATATATAATTGCTCTCAAATTATTCTCTAAATGCTCTGTCTCATTATTATCTTTTGAAATGATAAAAAGTCCATAGGGATAAATGCCAAAAGAAAATTGAAGCAATATTTGTAAGACTCAAGAAAGACCTCATGTTATAGCCATGCTTTGAAGTTCAGCCAAGTCTCTTACCCACGGGGATCAATTAGCTTCATTCTTTTCTGCTACATAATGCTACAATATAGCCTGGGTCAGCCAAATCACAAGGGTTATTATTTTAAGCAAGCCAAAAACAGATGAAAATTATCCTGATTTCCATGTAGATACTAATTTATTTTTTTCAGTCAATATCACATTCTATCACCCCAAGTCTTTTCCTGGGTGTTCTTCTTGCCTAATTCATGCTGAATTTCTTGGTGAATTTGATGACATTCAAAAGTTAATTGATCTTCACTTCCTTTTTCATGTTTCTTAACATTTTCATTGTAGACATTATGAAGACTTTCAATGAATCAAGTTTACAATTCTTTGCTGGACGAGCCATAGCCCTGGCTTTTAGCCACTGTGACCCCAATTTGGAAATTTTCTATCCTAAAATCTGACCTTCTTCTGCCTTGCCCTCAAGCCTTGGGCACACACAAAAGCATGTGACCTTTCATCATATCTAAGCTACAGCCTCTTTTCAACAACTACTCTGGCAGTGCCTTGGAAAAATAATTCCTGGGGTGTGTTTATACAAAAATCTGTGAGATCTTTAGTAATTGAAGTATGCCTATAGTCAGAGTTAATATATAAAATCTTGAAATATGTGATTCTTACTTGTTATCCTGTGACTTATTCTCTCAAGAGTTCTGTGGTTACCGCCAAATTCATTGCCTAAGTGCTATCCCTTTTCCATTAGAATTTCTCACCCTCACTGACTTTAAAGAAAGATTTATTTTTACTCCCACTGTTAGTCTGGTTTCCCTGGCTTCTTTTTTTGTTGTTGTTTCTTTGAGCTTGTGTCTTTGTGTTATGGATATTTTATATGGGTCATGTACTTTATAGGTATTATCTCTGGCTGAGCTCTTTGTCTCTTTCAAATGTTAAATACAGAGCTTAAGTCTTCATTAAAACATTTTATTGGATTTTTTGCTGATATATCTCTGCATATGTTTTTGAAATTATTACCTTAATTTATGTATGTGTTTAATTACACCAGTGGGCATTTGTGTGGACTGGCACACATGTAGAGGTCAGAGCACAGCTCATAGGGATTAGGTAGCTCTTTCTACTGTGTGGGCCTTGGGATTGAACTCAATTTGCCAGGCTTGTTTTTAAGCATCTCTACTTGGTGGGTGACTATCATAACAACTCAAAAGTTTTAAATTGATTTGTTTTCAAAACCATTTCTGTTGTTTTTCCCCCTAGAATTTTGACGTCTGAAAAGTTACAAATGTTTAAGATGTGTTTTTCTGTCCTATACAAAGAGATACATTCCATAATATAGCTATCTATATGATGTAGGTAGAGGAGATGACAGATGATTTGTGGATGATAGATACAATGATAGCAGGTAAATAGACATAAATAGATGACAGTTATAGAAAGAAAGAGAAAAAATATAGATAGATAGACAGATGGATGGATGGATGGATGGAAGGAAGAATAGATAGATAGATAGATAGATAGATAGATAGATAGATAGATAGATAGATAGATAGATAGATAGATAGATAGATGATTGGATCAGTAGATAGATAGATAGACATAAAGACAGACAGATAGATAGACAGACAGATGTAGTAATACTAAAAACAATACCATATCTTGCCCTGGTTGTCGGAATCAATGTTAGATGTGCTATTAGAAGACTTGAACTCAACTGTCCAATATTTATTAAGTTTCTATGCTCCTTTATAAAAAGTGAGGAATCAGTATTTACCTTCAGGCTGTTTAAGTCCATATAAATGTCACATATAAAATGTGACTAATGTTAAAAGATGGCTAGTCTCACCGAATTCCAGGGCTTGTCACTGTTGCTGTGCATCATGTATTACCTGTCAAACTAGACCGATGCACTTTACACATCTGATTTTTGTTGTTGGTTTGTTTTGTGAAAGTTTATGCCCTCTGAAGTTGCCATCTTAAGTCTTCTGCATTACAAAGCCCCTCAGGCCCACTGCATTGTTCCTTGGCCCTCATTTCTGTTGACTAGTTTCTTTCCACTTAAGCCACCAGAAGCTGAACAATCAGCACACTCTAACTCCGTATATTTCACCAACCATTTAATATTTTCCAATGGATACTCTTGTAGTTTCACAGAACTCTCCAAAGAATATGCGAAATGTATGAGAGGCCTTAGATCAAGAAAACTTAACTCCCCTATATGGTAATCATCTGGTTTTGTTATTTTGTTGGGAAAAAGATGAATGTGACTTTGAAATGGGTTGTAATTAAATATAATATGTAGAAACAACTTGTAATCAATTTGGACAACATTCATTTGTGCATGTATATTTATATAATTTAAATTATATAAAGTATGGAGAATTTGTCCATGATAATTTGTCTGTTCTTCTTAGCAAAACACAATGTATACACCACGATAAACAGATCCTGTGGTAGTTAGTCTGGATTATCTGCCAGGGGTCAGCTGCAGGCAGTTGACAGGTCCTGAGAGGGTGCAAGGTGTCACTGATGGACATATGCTGTGGGAGCTCCTTCTGCTCCTTCAGCTAATAGCCTTTAAGATACCAGCCCACTGGGGCGTGTTTTTTTTTTTTTCATTTTAAAAAAGCAGCGGCAGCCCTCCTCTTGCTCTCTTGCTTCCAGCGCCCATTCAGACTGAGAGCCTCTCTGTTTCCTGTTTGCGACAAAAGGACTGTGGTGTAGGATGGTGTTCTGTAAGTATTTTCCCCTACAATAAATAACCCCTTTTAATCAAAATTGGTGTGGGATTGTTTTGCGGCTTTAGACATTAATTAGGCATCATAGTCAAAAGAACTTGCAGCCTGAGTGACTAGCAATCAGGTTGCTTCTTTACTTATACATACTCATAAGACAAAGACAGAGTCATGATTTTTTTCCAAAGATTCAGATTATATCATTTTGATTTTGGACATATGTTTTATTTTCTATGACATATCCAGTGTTGTAGGAAACAGATTTTGCTTTTATCATAGTCCCATAAGGCTATTTCAAAGAATCTATAGACTGTTTTTGCTAACCTAAGCATACTTAATATATAATAGTCTTTTCCATGCTGGCAGGGTTTGTGGTTTTAAAGAGTTAAGTAAATAGAAAATAACTCATTCTGCCTTGAATAATGTGTTATTAGTTCTTAGAGTACAAAGTGTGATTCATTAATTAGTACGTCATTGAACCTTTAATTTTCTAGGGTCACACACTGCATATCCCCCTTTTTAGTATGCTACTTATTCAGCACATTCAGCATAAGGTAAGCAGAGGCCTCTATTCTGTTGCCAAATTTCCTGGTTAGTCAAACCTCATCAGTCTCAGTCCTCTTTAAGGTTACATTGTTTTAAATATCCTTCTGGAGTTTGCTTAGGAGCACACGTATCAAGAAAATCTGAGAGTCATGGCCTCATAAAGAAAGTTTCTTGCATCTTTATGCATATCTTCCCAGCATAAGGAAAAGTTCCAAATGGGGCCGGATAAAAGTATTGACCTAAAAGTGAGATGGGTAAAAAAAGTTCAGGAATTCCCTATAGAGACTCAGATATACTTTTCTCAGGGAAAGACATTAAATGAATTATAATGTAGAAAGCCCTCCGTCACCCCTCCCCATAAGCATGCATCAGGTGAATGCCAAAACCAAAACTGGGAGATATAGGGTGGCAAAGATCGTGGCATTCGGCTCAGCTATGCTCAAACTATATCGAACAGCTGTGCTGGCTTCCTGACTCTCGTCATCACTGCTTCCAATCGATATGCCTGGGTATCAACTTGAAAGGATTGAGAAGCACCACGCAAGCATACCTGAGAGTTTCTTTATGAGGGTGTTTCCAGAATGCGTAGAGGAAGGAAGCCCCATCTTGAATATGTGCCATCCCCATGAGCTGAAGACATGATACAGTCTGCTGTCTTGAGCTTTCAGTGCCATACCTTCTCATCAGAATAAATTTATTCCTTCAGTTATCTTTTCAAACATTTTGTCACAGCAACACAGAAATATAGAACATTGGTGTCAGTAGTGAGATGGCTACCGTAATCAATGTCACCGTTTGAGTCATATATCCTTGCCACTGGTTCTAGGAAGGAATATGGAAGACGGTAAAGCAGTGAGTTCATGAAGACACAGAATGCTTAGGGAGAGGTCAATATGCTAATCTGGTGAGAACTTTGGAAGACCAGTGTGCTTAGAAGACTGCAGATAATGGAATTATAGTTCCTGGTGTTTCCGAGACCATTGCAGCTAAATCGTGGGAAAAAAATGTCTCCACTTTCCCAGTGCTTTGATGACTTGAATGAGGTGGAATTCAAAACGGGAAATAACCAGCAGGCATATGTAGTTATGAACTCGTGAACCACTACAGTGACTAGCATGGCGTAGTAATGCTCAGTGTGAAGTAGTGACATACATGCATTGGTGGTCACTGTTCGAACTTAAGACACATTTAACAAGAAGAGATTATTCCTGATATTGGAATCTTAGGCATTTACTCAGGTGAAGTCACGGATCTTGGATGAGCAATTATAGCCACCAATTTACTGAAGCAGCATAATCTCTGTTTCCTAAATGTTTGTCTTTATACCCACTTGAAGGTGTAATCCTCATCTGCAATCGAGGAAACTCCTCATTGTAACAAATGGAGACCATTACAGAAAACCACAACCAATAAATAAGCAGAATCACCAAGTCTAACCCCAATAAAGACATCTACAATACAAATCCAGCTCATAAGGATGATGGTTCATTGTGGAAGAGGTGATGGAAAGACTAAAAGACCCAGAGAAACAGGGAGTTTGCTGTGAGATTTTGTGTCCTAGTAACATCAGAATCTACACATGTAATGTGTCATCAACAGGGCTGTCCAAACATGAGTTAAATGGGGATGACATCAACAGATATGCTACTATGAACAGGAGAAAGCTCGGGAGGCCTCAGGTGTACACACACACACACACACACACACACACACACACACAACACACACACACACACACACACACCAACTCAAACAAAACAGAAACAAAACAACAACAAAACCTGCAGTCTCCTAAGGAATTTTGATGACAATGGGAGAGATAGTATTCCTCAGAGAAGATCATACTAACTGGCCAGTCCTGAAAATATACATATAAGAAACATTTCACAGACTAAGAAGGCTGTATTTATCTATTTAATGTATGTATTGTTAAACCTAATTAAAATGCTCATGAAAAGCTTTGCATATGTGTTACTTTTCTAATTTTATTGCTTGACTCAGATATTATAATACTATGAAATCCTGTTGATCTGAGGCTTCAATGGTACAAGCCCTGACTCCATGCACAGATTACATGTTAAATATTAGATTCTTTTTTTATTATTCCAATCTAAGTTTTAAAATACTTCAGCTAAAACATTTGTGCTAGACACTTCAAAATCACCCGATTTCAAAGCAAGCCAAGGACTGCGAGAGAAATAATAAATAATGAAAACAATAGCAACTCTAACCCTTGTTCTGGCTAGTTTACGAATACAACTCTGAATCTTTTAGATTCATTAGCTCATTAAATTTTTTCGTGCCTATTCATTTGGCACTGTTTCAATTTGCAAAGGAAATAGTGAAGAAGGGATATTAGTCTGGTCAAGATCACACAAAGAGAAGCAAATGGCAAAGCTGTCGATATTTTATGTTAATCCCTACTCTCAGACCAATTCAAAGCTGCAGAAAATAATAGAAGAAAACAATTGGCAGTGCCTTTTAAAATGGCTCTAGGGGACAAAGTGTAAATGTTTCTATACTGCAAAGGTAGAATATCTTTGAAAGTGAGTCTTTCTGTACAGGTACTTTGATCTAGCTGCCTGTTCAGAGCCAAAAGGTTTCTGAAAGTTGGAGTTTCACTTGTTCCTGATGAAATGTTTACCGTTTACATGTGATCTTTATTTTATTAGCCTATAGGTCACTAGTTCACTGAGATGATAATGGACTCCCTTGTCAGTGTTTGCTTTTTATTAATAATGGACCTCTAGAGATATCCCAAAAATTAATAAGTTTGAAATTTATTAACGGGTAAATTATACTTTAAACTCTTCGGCCCTGAAAAGGTTTGTTTCCTGGCCATGGCTGTAACTCCCTGGTTATTGGTGCTGGCCCTGAAGTTTCTGTGTCTTACTCTTGTCTGCCACTTTCACCAGTAGCTCTTGCACCTTGTTTGGCTTCAAAATGAAGCTGTGATATTTCTGGAAGGAAACTACACACCAGATAAAATAATAACTGTGACCAAGAGGTTGGAGCGTGGTAGGCTCAGGCAAGATACACAGTTCTCGTTGATGAGAATCCTGCCAGTCACAGTGACCCAGGGGCAACTGTAGACATCAAAATCAGGGATGACACAAATGTGAAGCCAGCTTCCATTTCAGAGGCAGAGCTGTGGATCTTCTTCAATAAACTAAATGACAATGAAAATGTAGTTCAGCGGCCACTCTCAGAGCCCGTTGATGAAAGATCTGCAACACTGCTTCTGAGCACAAGGGTATGAATGACTTTCCAGGTAATTAATGTGGAGAAAATGAGCCTGATCCTATCAGTACTCTATGTTACCAGTTGCTCCACAGGATGTATGGGAGATAATTAAGCAACTGGCAACCCAAACTTAGGGGCTAATATGGTTGTACATGGACCTGTCAAAATATGTCAGAATTCCCTGTGAGTTATTGTTGAGCCAAGAGGGGCACACAAACATCCAGGAGTTGATGTGCTGATTTGATATCACACTCAAGAGTTCCTAAAGAGCAACTAAATAATCACATGATCCTTGAGGTGATCGTAGTATTTGCCATAAACATTCGAAATTAATCACAGAAGACATGATCAAGGAAGTAATAGTCACAGTCATCATTAGAGTATAAAAGAAATCAAGATAGTGCCACTGTGAAACCCAAGATGGTTGGTGGGTGATACTGACTTTGAAGGTTGGGAAAAAAGAAAGGTGACCACATCACTCGACTCATGGGATGTTAGTTTTAGGTCAACTTAAAGACAATGAGAATGGTGATCATAACGTTATTGCTGCAATGATAGTAATTATGCCTGGAAAACGAAGTGTTGAAGTTCTAGGAATACAGAGTTGTCATTAACAATATAACAAGTCAGTAAAGAGGCAGCATGAATTAATACATTGCTTAATTTATTCTTATCTCATGCATTACATCCCAACCACACCACCCAGTTCCTCCTTTCCACCTTCCCTGTCATTGACATCCACTTTTCCTATTTACTCTGTTGAAGTGGTTGAAAATGATGTATTGAGTTTATTGAAAGCCTGAACGTGTGGATGTGTGTTTGCATGGTTCTTCAAAAAGCCACCAGGGAGCTAGCTGTAGTCCTTCCACTGACCTGGTTATACATAGGAGATGTCATACTGAGAATAGATGCTAAAGTTTTATCAAATTTTGCCTTTTCTAGGACTTTGTTTCTCACCTACTACTCCAATAGTATTTAATACCAATTTTATATTTAAATAATTTTGGGTTCAGATTTTTCACTCCAAAGGAAACAATGCTATTAGAGAAACTAAAGAAAGAGTGATAAGAAAGAAAAAAAGAGAAGGATCTATTGGAGGATGATATTCCCACATTCCTAAACATACTGAGAGGTTTCTATATTTCCCTTGAACAAAACTGACTTGGCTGTACCTGGGAAAGGAAAACCCTGTGTTACTGGCTGTCTCCTTGTGGTCAAGTCATTGGGGAAATGGTTAAGGTTGGTTTACTTCGTGTTGCCTCTGATATGTTACCCTTCAGAGAGATCTCAATGTTTCCATTTCTATGTTGGAAAACTTCTTTTATAAACTATTTGTGTGAGTCATGTTCAGATTTTATGACACCCTTAAGCATTTCCAGCTGTTGAATTATTATAGGATATATAGAAATATAAGGAAAAAGAAATTTAGTCTCCTAATGGTTCATGTTTTTTGTTGCATTCTGCTGCTACACTAGATTCCATTTGCCCCTGTCTAGTGACGTGTGAAGGGATATGACAGGAAACCACTTAGTCACTTAGTGACTCTATTTTCTCTTCTTATTTTTGAAATTCCTGTCAATTACTTTTGAATCATTTCATTATTTTCAAATAATCATAACATATTATAAGTTTATATCAAAACTATGTTCTATGATTTCTTTAATTTGATTATTATTTAAAGCATTTTAATAAGATGAATGGGAAACAACAGATAGATATTAGTAATCTATTAAAGTATTTTATCTTGAAACTAAGTGTTCAAACAAATAGATTACCATAATTATTTCTTAAGTTGCTAAATATTGAATTCAAGGCATTACTCATAAAAGGTAAATTTTCTGCCACTTTAAATGCTTGGAAAATGATTAGAGTTCTGAAGAAATGTGTTCACAAAATTTCTGAAACCTTTTAAAAAATTTATTGTACATTGGACAGTTCCATATATTAACATATCTGTTGCTGATATAAGGTTTTTTTTGAGAGTGAAGTGGAAAATGTAAATAGTGATGTACAAGATAATGTGTCTAGGAAGTCGTTTGTACAACTCTAATTAAACTAATTTTAATTTCAATGCATTAAGCTATTAATTCCAATATACATACATATATGTATATATATGGCAAATGCTTTATTGTCTTTATTATGATGCAGAATTCATAAAAAAGATTATTAATAATCCATTTATGTGTTTCTTCTTTGGTAAGCTTAACTATGCCTATGTTTCCATAAAGATTATGAAAAAATTAAATTAATGAAACAAAAATAAGTATCCTACATGGAAAAACTATTGTATACTTTTAAACAAATTAGTTCTCTTAATGATAATTAAATATGCCTTTCCTGGTTGGTTTTTATTTTTATTGCAGTCAAATATTTCTAATACCAAACTTAACGTTATGAAAATTTGTAATAACTTTAAAATCTAGTATGTTTTTGATATATAATTCTAATAGGCACCAATAAATATTTTTTTTTTGTTTCTGTAGAATAGATACTCCTTCTGCACCTTCTTGGTGCATCCAAAATACTACCATCATTGAAATGAATATGCTGTACTGGTTGGTTAGCATCTTAAGTAAAATAGGCAGATGCATAAAGCCGAGACTCTATTTCACGGTATAAATTTTATGCATTTAATTCTATTGGCTCTGCTCCCCTATGAAACTTTTTAGACCTCTGCTTCTAAAGAGCACAAACTGTTGAAGAGAAAATAGAAGTGTTTGTGCTTAATGGTGTCTGGTAACTACTTTTAAAATGTAGTGAACTCCCTGCTTCACTGAGTTAAATGACAGGAAGAGAAAGGAAAACTGGATGTGTGGCTTTGCTTTGTCTGGCCACCACTCATGCCACTGAGCACTGGAAGCTATACTATTGAATTTATAGTAAAACACTCTTGGAAAAATGTAGTCATTGATCACAGAGAAACAGTTTGAAACTTACAATGGAAAAACATTTTACATCATTGGGTCCTTTGACTACCTCAAGTCAATATTTTGCCTTACTTGTGTTCTTGGTTATATTATTCACGCCTTATGAGAGCCTTCTCCTTTGTTTGAAAGCAAACTGTATCTCTCTTTTTCTAGTAGGTCTTTAAATGTCATTTTGGCTGAATAATTACCTTTTGGGTAGTAATTTGTAATACTTGTAAGTTTATTCACTACAGTTAAGTTCCCAAATTTTATAGATTAATATTAACATTGGTAATAAATAACAATAAACAATCATTTAAATCAATAACCATTTTCCCCATTAGCTTCTGGGTGATATTCATGAATGTCCTTATATAGAGCAAACACAGGTGATCATTATTAGATACACCCTTGTGAGTGCTCAGTTGGTGTAGGCTGGGGACTGCTTTATTGCGAATACCTTATGCAGGGAGACCAGGGGTTCTTCATACTAAAAACACTTTTGTATGTAAGATAGCCTCGAGGCGTTTTTATTACAGTTGCAATGTTAAAGAAAGGAAGCAGGGTTGTGCAAGCAAGAGTTTAAACTTCTGCTTGAACCCAGATGGCTGCTTTTCATTGTCCACAATATCCAGATAGCCAGACTCAGAATCAGTAGAAGACATACTGAAAAATTTACAATGTAAAAATGTAAATGTTCATGGAAGATTGTGTCAATCAACATTTTGTACTGGAATCTTTATCCGAATTGAACAAGTATGGAAAGTCTAACATAAAATTAACCATGGAAAATATTGTTAAAATATTGAAGTAGTGGAAATGGAGAGAAGGAATTGTCTAATTTATTGACGGCAAATCCATATGATTATTAATATGTAGTCATCGGAAGCTGTTTTAAAATGTTAGAGCTAATCTTTGAAATTGTTTCTAATATTTTAAACAAAACTTAGCAGAGAGAATTGCCTCTGTCCAGCTACAGCCTGGGTTCAGTTCCTGAGATGGGAAAAGGGAGTTGGCTTGAAAAAATGAATTGTCCAACCCCCAAATGACTTTCATATTAGTGACCACCCCCAAATAGCTATAGTAATCTTTATTTATAAATAAAATACAAACACTTTCCCCATAATAAAAACAACATTTTCCCTCCTGCAATTTTACCTCCAGTAAAAACAAGTATGTCAAATATGGTTTCTTTCCCAACTTTTATGCCAAATCATCTTTAAATCAAAAGCAAACTTTAACATTTTGCTAGCAGAGATGTAAGCTTCCTAGGTTACAGTGATTTTGTGGTATTCCTTAGCTCCCTACAGCCAGGGTATCTTTTCATCCCAGTTGCAATGCTTACAGTTGTAGCTATTTCAATAGCTAACAAAAGAGGCTTCAAACCAAAATTAATCAAAAGAAACAGAGAAGGACACTACATGCTAATCAAAAAGAAAATCCATCACGATCACATTTCAATTCTTAGCTCCGAGCAGAAGGACAACCAATTTGTCAAATAGTTCTGCTGATTAAACCACATCTCTACCCTCACACACTGATAGTAAAAGACTTCAGTACCAACCCTCACCAGTGGACGGGTCATCTAGACAAAACTAAAAGAGGAAAAAGTGCTTGAGCTAACAAATATTATGGACCTAACATATTTAGAGAAAACTTTATCAAAACACAAAAGAATATACCTTTTTCTTAGCACCTAATGGAACGTCCTCCAAATTGACAATATACTTTGTGACAAAGCAAGTCTCAACAAATACAGGTAAACTTAAATAATGTCCTGCAATGTATCAGACCATCACAGATTAAAACTGGATTTCAAAAATAACAGAAGGCCTACAAACTCATGGAAACTGAACAACTCTCTACTGAATGAAAAACACATCAAGAAAGAAATATAGAAAGATATGAAGATTTTCTAGATTTTATTGAAAATGAATATGCAGCGTACCCAAGTTTATGGAAATGGGACATTGTTAGAGTGCTACTAAGAGGAAAGGTCAAAGTATTAATATGTACACAAAAAATGAAAAAAGAAAATTGAGAGATCTCATGCTAGCAAATTAAGAGGACACCAGAATACCCAAGAATAAAAAGTAAGCCAACCAATGTCAGCAGATTTTCCTGTCCCTTCTCCAGCTTTCAAATCATGACACAGAGACTTATTTTTAATTAAAGAAGCTCAGCCACGACTTAGACTTATTAGTAGCTGGCTCTTAAACTGAAGTTAACTTACTTTTTATTAATGTACACACTGTCACATAGCTCACGGGTTTGCCTGTCCTCCAGCATGTTTTGCTCCCTCTGAGTCTCCTGACTACTCTTTCTTCTTTCCAACATTCTCTCTGTTCCCAGAAATCCTGCCTCAGCTCTTATCCTGCCTAGCTATTGGCCATTCAACTCTTTATTAAACCAATTAGAAGGCCTTTTGACAATGCCACCTCATCACAGTATACAAAAAATTATTCCAAACCTTTCCCTATTTTGGTTTAAGAAAAAGGAAAGGTTTTAACTCTAGCATAGAAAAGTATAAATAATAAAAACAATTATTATTGTAAAGGTAAGAATTATATTTACAATGTCTAGTCCATTTGTATTTGGAATATTAGGAGAAATTACTGCATTACTTATTTTACATTGATGAGTTAAAAGCTCTGTATCTAATTTACCTTATATCATAACTAAGTGAAATTGCAACTATAACTGCCTAGTCATTGATTCCATCAAAAGTGAGGAAAATATATTATTACATCAGCAAACAGGAAGTGCAGTGCTAGCCACTTTCAAAACTATAGAAATGGCAGATAGCTGGCTTCCTGGACAGTCAGCCCAAGTTCTTCTGCAATATCAGGGCATACAACACCTGACAAACTTTTCTGTGAAACATTAATTTCTGAAGGATTGAACTACACTGTCCAGTTTGAACATACTGTCAGAAGTCAAGACAAGAGCAGTTTCGTGCCCAAATGGCTAGTTTTGTCACATTGTCAGCAAACTCCATATGGAGTTTCTTTGATGATCACCATCTTCTCTAAAGTATATTGGTGCTGCTAGGAACAGATGAGTCTCATTAGCATGAAAAGCCCTATGTGAACAAAACATTTTAAAAGCCATATTCTGTGAGACTTTGAAGCATTTAAAGACTTTCTATCTATCTAAAATATCTCTCTCTTTGACCTTGGAGAAATACCTAACATGACCACTAGTTTTAATTGTTATAGTTTGTAAAGTAACTTTCAAGGACTAGAAATTTACATTGCATTGTTAAATTAATGGCATAGGTACAATACTTTAAACAAGAGTAAAAATGTATGTACAGTATGTTCTAACAAAAATAACCTTAAATCTGTATCAGTATGCAAAAGTCCACACCAATGCAAAATATTTGAGTCTAGGGGATATTCATGAGTAGACTGTACAATCTATCCTCTTATCTCATCATTTTTATACTGTATTCCTACTTTTTTCTTCAGAAAGAGATCCCCGAATCTAATCTCTTTTGTTCATTGTTTTTATCTACGACAAATAACAATTTTTAAGAAAGCCCCTTAAATAATGATAAATGCCCATAACCCAATAAATGACCAAAACCATCTAACCTATCTTTTGGGAATATGGGTGTTGTGTTCTCTAGATTACTTCCTGTTGTCTGGGGTGCTGACATCTTTGGGAGAACCTAAGAAAAATAAGAAAATGGCAAAGTCCTGGAATCATTTGTTGTTGGTCTCTGTGTAATAGAAAGTGTAGTTCTGGCTAGAGCTGAACTTGAGATTGGACCATGGTAGACCTCTGCATCTCAGATCTCTGCATCTTAGAACATCATGCAGAGCTCTGAGGGAACTGCAACACAGCTCAGTTATAGCTTAGTCTTAAAACTATATAGCCCTTAAATTTAAATTAAGCATATCTCTTAAGCTACATTCTTTTATGTGCCATGGTAACCTTTAATCTGTACTCCCCATGCTGCTTTCTCTCCATCTGTTGTTTGCTGTCAGCATCTCTGACCTTCTTCCCAGCATCCTCTCTGCCCGGAAAATTCTACTTACCTATTGGTCATTCAGCTTTTTATTAAGCCAATAATGTGACAAATATTCTCAGTGTACAAAACAATTATTCAATGACACACCAAAGAGAAGTATACAGCAAGAAAAAACAAACTGAGTCCTGAAATCAAAAAATAGAAACAAAGATAATAATACAAATAATTCATGAAATGAAGATATCAACAAGATAAACATTTAACAAGCTAGTTAATAGATGGAGAGAAATATTGAGATTGATCACATTAGCAGCAAAAATGGAGACATAATTAGACACTGTTGAAATCCAAATAATCATGAGGATATACTTTAAAAGCCTGTGCTCCACTAAATTGATAAATCTAAAATAAATGCATAACTTTCTCCATTTCATCTCCAAATTTCTTCAAATCTTTTCCAAAGATGAATAAGTACCAGATAAAAATCTAAATAGGCATATACCCTCTAAGGAAATAAAAGCCATTATGTAAAGAGTCCCAAACAAAGAAAGCCCAGGACTAGATGATCTAGCACAGAATTTTACCAGACTTTATAAAAGAGTCAATGCCAATACCTCTTAAATTATTTCACAAACTAGTAATAGGTACAATATTGCCCAATTCATTTTATGAGACCAGTTACCCCAATACCCCAAGTCACATAAAGACTCAATAAGAAAGATAAATTATAAACCAATTCCCCATGTGAATATAGATGCAAAAAATACTCAATAGAATACTTGTTAAACCAATCCTAGAACACATCAAAAAGATCATCCACCATGATCAAGTAGGCTTTATCCCAGGGATGAATATTTGTTCTTTATTTTAAACAATCAGTAAATGCAATCCACCAGATAAATAAACCAAAAAAAGAAAAGTAAGAAAGAAAAAGAACAAACAAGCAAAGAAACAAAACCCATATGATCATCACATTAAATGCAAGAAAGGACAAAATCCAACACCTCTATTTGATAAAGGTCTTAGAGACATTAAGGATATAAGTGATATACCTAGACCTAATAAAGGCAAATTACAGAAAGTCTATAGCTATTAAATATAAATTAATTTACTTATAAATTAATAGAGAGAAATTCAAAGCTATTCCACTGAAATTAGGAACATGGCAAGGTTGTCCTCACTCTCCATACCTATTTAATTAGTACTTGCAGTTTTAGTAAGAACAATAAAATAACCTAAGGAAATCAAGAGGATACTAATTGATAAAAAAGAAGTCAAAGTATCATTATTTGCAGATGATTTGATAGTGTACATAAGTGACCCTAAATATTTTACCAGGAAGCACATACAGATAAAAAAAAGACTTTCTGCAATATATCTTGATATAAGATAAATTCAAAAAAAAATTAGAAGTCCTTCCATAGTAAAATGACAAATGGACTAATAAAGAAATTAGGGAAATAACACCCTTCAAAATAGCCTCAAATAATATAAAAAATCCTTATCTAACTCTGATCAAGCAAATGAAAGCCTTGTATGATAAAATCTCCAGTTCTTAAAAAGAAACTGAAAAAGGCATCATATAAGTGAAAGATCTTCCATGATAACTAGGCCTATCACAAGAAAAACGGCCATCCTACCAAAAGCAATCCACAGCTTTAATGTAATTCCCATCAAAATTCCAACACAAATTTTATAGAACTTGAAAGACAACTCTCAACTTCACATGGAAAAAAAATATATCTAAAAAAAAAAAATCCTGAACAATAAAAGAACTATTGGAGGTCTGAACATCCCCAATTTCAAGCTCTACTATATAGCTGTAGTAATAAAACCCACATGATATTAGTACTAAAAATAGACACATTGGTCAGTGAAATAGAATCAAAGACCCTGAAATAAATCCACAAACTTATGAACGACCTCTTTTGTTGTAGCAATGAGGAGGAGCGGGATGTAGGGGCTGTGTTCCCCAGTGCCTGGCTCCCAGTCGCAGTTCTGCTTTTGGCCCTGGCTAGCTTATACCCGGAATAATTACACACAAACCGTATTCATTTAAATATTGCCTGGCCCGTTAGTTTTAACCTCTTATACATATTAGTTTAACCCATATCTAGTAATCTCTATATCACAACATGGTTATGGCTTACCATGAAAATTCTAATCAAAATCCATCTTAGGCTGGAGAAACATGGCATATGACCCAGTGCCTTCTTTCTCCCAACCTTCCATTCTGTCTACTCTGCCCACCTAAGGGCTGTCCTATCAGAAGGCCAAGGCAGTTTCTTTATTTAACCAATGAAAGCAGCAGAAATACAGAAGGACCCTCCTACACCATTTGTTTTGGTTTTTATTTTGTATTTTTTTGTTATGGTGTTTTGTTTTGTTTTTTTTAATAGAGAAGCCATCAATACAAACTGGGAAAAATGACAGTGTCTTTAAGAAATAGTGCTTATCAAACTCAGTATCTGCATGTAGAAGAATTAAAAAAGATCCATATTTATCAGCCTGAACCAACTCAAGTCAAAGCAAAACAAAGACTCAATGTAAGACCAGGTGTATCAAACCTGACAGAAGAGAAATTGAGGAATAGTTTTGAATGCATTGGCACAGGAGATGACTTTCTAAATGGAACACAGATAGTGAAGACACTTAGATAATTAATAAATGTAACTTCATGAAACTGAAAAGCTTCTGTAAAAAGGCATACTGAATGATAAAGATTTTTACTAATTCCACATCCAATAGATGACAATTATTCAAAACATATAAAGAATTTAGGACTATATATCAGCATCAAAGAATCCAGTTTAAAATGGAGTACATATTGGCTATTCATTAAATGATAATCAAGCTACAATCCATAAACACAGATTGCTTATGTAAAGAGATGGGCTCTATGGGGAACACATGGCCCTCCCTGAGAAGGGGAAATAGTATAGGTTTTGCTGCTGTATTCTGGTCAGTTGGGTTTGGAGCATTAATGGTCAGTTTAGAGGGGGTGGGAGTAGGATTTAGGGGTACAGGGCATGGGATGGAAGGGGAGAGTGTGATGAGAGAAGTCTAGAATTGGAGGCCTCTTGAGTGGTGTGGAAACCTAGTGTGGTGGAAACTTCCTGAACTCTATGAAGGTCATACTAATGAGAACTCCTAGTAATGGGGGATATAGAATCTGAAATAGCCATCTCTTGCAGCCAGGCAAGGTACCCAGTGGCAGAACTGAGATGCATTCTGTTGAATTGTTTACCAAGGCAGTACTTTGGAGATCTTCAAACAACTCAGACCTAAGATCCTAAGACCAGGGTGTGCTTTCATCAAACTGACACCAGTGCCCCATTGCCAAGGACAACATTCATACAGCTCACTGAATGTAGGCTTCAAACTGGTGCCAGCATGAAGCCTTCACCCCTACATTCCAGTCTCTTTGGTGTAAGAAGGTAATTTGCAGGCTATGGAAAAAGAAATGTAAACATGACCCCATCACAAAACTTTTGTCCTACAATCTATACTGCCATATGATAGAAAAATGGTGGCCTAGAACTTGTAAGAGTGGCCAAAAAATGTCTTACTTAATTTGAGATCCATTCCACGAGAGTAGCCTATGCCTGACACTGCTTGAATAACTAGGAACTTGAAACTGGGTAGCCCATAGACCTAGGTAGAACCAAACAAAATTGGTCTAAAAAACAATGAAATGATTCATACTGATATTATTTTATATCCATTGATTGGTACCTTGTCCAGTCTTCAGCAGAGAGAGAGGCTTCCTCTGGTAGCAAATAGGAGTAGAAACAGAGACCCACAGCCAAATAATTTGTGGAGAATCTACACAGGGTCAGTGAATCCCACAGAAGATGAGACAGAAGATTATAATAGTCAAGGTGGGGTGGGAGACACCAGAAGATCACAGCCCACTGAACCAACTAAGCAGGGTTACTATGGACTCACAAAAAGTGAAGCAGCAAGCATTGGCCCAGCAGGGGTCTGCACCAGTCTGTTAGCTTTGTGGTTTTGTGTGACTCCTAACTGTGGAAGGAGCTGTGTCTTTGACTCTTCTGTCTGCTCTTGAGACTCTTTCTCCTGTTGTGTTGCCTTATACAGCCTACTTTATGCTGTTGTGTTTTGTTGTGTCTGGAAGGCCTGCCTTTTTCTGATAGGAGATATAGAAAGAGTGGACAGAGGAAGCGGGGTGATCTGGAAGGAGTGGAGGGAGGAGAAACTGTGGTTGGATTATATTCTATGAAAGAAAATTTTATCTTCAATAAAGATTAAAAAGTTTCCCTACTTAAAGTAAATATGTTATGTGTGTAACTTCTCCTTGAATATAAAGTTAAGGTCATGAATTTGACTTCCATAACTGTATTAAGTTATACAACCAAACCGAGGGAATTGAAGTAGTGATTAAGGTGCCAGATAAATTGACCTTTGCTTTAATCAAAATTAAGATTATCCTGGGTAAATTTGATTATTTTAAATGTGCACTTAAAATGTACTGGAGTTTCCCCGGAAGAAATACAAAACCAGAGTGAGATTCCTCTGATGATCTGAATAATTCAACATAATTTAAAAGCCATCTTTCAGACATATGGTCATCTTAGAAGAGCAAGGAGTGACCATTGTCACTCTAAACAAGGAAATGAAGATCTTGTCTATAAGAATTCAATTACAACAGCCTGAGGACTAACAACCATGGAGGATTAATAAAGGCACAGGACATTGTTTGGATGTCAGGCGCATTTTGCAACACAGACTACTAACCCACAGATAATATGTTATAATAAATATGTCTTAGTTTAAAATGTTAATATTGTCAAACTGAAATTTAATATGTAGAAACAGAACATTAATACAGAACACTTTAAATGTAATTATTTTTCATTTTCTCATTTCCTGGATTTTCAACATATTTGTTATGTAGACAAATACATTATTTAAAATCCAGCCACCATCATAGGAAGAATTGATTAGAATTACTATGCATAGTCAGTCTTACAAGTTCTCAGAATGAGAACGAAGCATCAGTTATAGTTATTTGTCAGACTTTTGTTAAGGGATTTAAACTTGAATTTTAGCAAAGAAAGTTAAATAGAATAGCACAGTCATGGAATTACTGTGTTGTCAACTATTATACACAAGTGGAGATATTTACTGTATAGATTAATCAATATCCAATTAATTGAAATATGTTGAAGAACATCTTCATGACCATAATTAGTAGCATAAGCTGTTAGGAAAGTTAAACCACGTGTCCATTCTTTATAGAAGTCATGTGCAAACCCATTACATCAGTAACATCTCAGCAACTGGCACTGTATACAACTTATCTTTTATTTCTTTATTGTCTCTCCACATTGTCATTTCCTTTTAATATTTGAATTCCTAAAGCAGTGCTCTGTATAATTATTTTCAATAATCTGACTTTTCAATCACTATGAATGAAAACCATTACCCAAGGCAACGTGAGGAAGAAAGGGTTTTTTACCTCTTAGAAATCTCAGGTCATGAATTACTGAAGAAACTCAGGGCAAAATCTCAACACCAGGAATCTGGAGGCAGAAACTGATGCAGAGGCCATGGAGGAATGCTGCTTACTGGTTTGCTCTACACGGCTTGCACTGCCTGTTTTTTTTTTTAATACAGCCTAGCACCAAGTGCACAGAGGTGGCACCACCTACAATGGAGTGGCTCCTCCCACATCAATCCCTAGTCCCCAGAGGACTTCTTCACAGGTCAATTTGAGGGATGCTTTTTCTCACTTGAGTTCTCCTCTAGCTTGTGTCCAGTTGACACAAAAAGAAGACATTACACAAATCTCCTTTTTACACTGGGCAATTGTATTTACTCCATGATTTCAATAGTTGAATTTTTTCCATGCATTTTAGTAGTTAAAAACATAATAAACAGAATCTGTTTATTCAAGTTTCCTTACAATCTTAAAAACGACTAATTGTATTTCTTAAAGTTTCAAAAGAAGAGTAAATAAATGTTAAAAAAATAATGTCAAACATATTTTTATTCTTTTTCTGATGATTAGAATAGTTTTGAAATAACTATGTTGTTTCAAAACTGATTTTATAAAATGATTTCTGTCAGACCTCAATATTTCTTTCTTGTTTTGAAATATTTTCAAATTTACATATACTTGAGACAAATCCCTATCTAAGCTTTAACTGATTCCCATGTAGAAGGAGAAGTTCATATAGAAGTGTTGGTTCTAAATGTATTTTGAGATCGGCACCCTCAGTGTAGCTGATGACCTTTATAAGAATTCGAATTTCAAGTTGTCATCAAATCTTTAGTACATAGGAAGGCCTTAATGAGTTTTACAACTAACAAGCTCTCCAGGTGTGGATGAAACACACTTTTCACTCTTTGAGTTATCATAAACCCGATGTGAATCTCCCTTCCACAATTCGCTGAAATGTAGTATAAATTCACATTGTAAATAGGGAGACACTGTTTGCCCATGTTGACAGCTGACACTGTATATGCAAACATGCTTATTAAATTAAGTCTTCTCCAAAGCTCCCTCTTGTCAGACAGGCTGGCCCCAGACCTTGCAGTAGAGAGAAAGTAAACAAACAAAGTAAATTTGTTATGACGTTAGGAACAGCTAGAGGGAGGAATTCCTTCTTAGATTGCTATATTTTGTTCCAGGGTATAAAACTGCCCACGGTGGTGAAGAGAAATTTGAAGTTCATCAGTTGAAAAATAACTCTCTCCCACCAGGAAGTGTCACAATCAGGAAATCCTTCCCCAACCCACTTCTGTCAGGTGCTGTGATTTCCCAGTTTGATGATACAAGTTTTTGTTTTCTCACTCAGGCTTCTCCAGTTGTCCATGTTGAATGGCAAAAGTACTCAGTTTAATAACAATTTGTTATCTACCCACTAATTCTATCTTCTATCTTAAAAAAAAATCCTCTTTTAAAATGACATTTAAGGTTATCTTAGTTAATTTTCCACCCAGAACACCAACCATCATGAGTTTTATTTTATTCTCTTTCAGGAGAAGTCAGATCTGAGTATTAAATTTTAAATTTATAAAATGCTTCAATTTTGACCCCAACGTAACTCCTGTTTTAATCCGTCTCCATGAATATATTGTTACCCTAATCTTATTGCAGTACACTTGGTTCTAGGAAGAAAGACTCTCAAGAGGTGGGTTTTCGTTTGGCTATGAGAAAGAGGCTTTCAATATGTTGCAAATAAACACAATTTGCATTTTACATGCTGTTGCAAATCTATTGATATTGCCATCATGAACATCATAAACAGGACATAAAAGAGAAAAGGGTTTTACTTTCCCATTTAAACAGAGCTAGGAATTCTGACTCTAGGGCTTAAAGTTCTGCACCGTTATATAAGATACTGGCTCATCTTTTTTCTTTATATGCTACGAAGTAGAAATACTGGCAGCCAGGGACTAAGATAACGTAAGTCAAATTACCTGGCATGTAGCAGGTGCTCAATAAATAGTAGATTTGTTCTGTTTCCCAGACTCTAAAGTCAGGCATTTGGTGCCAGACAACTTCATTTTCCAAAACCATTTTCTGTGTGAGCCAGTTGGGCCACGTTCATAGCCCATATGTTCCAGCCAGATAAACCCACATCTACTGGCAGATTTCAGCAGTGAGAAGTCATTTTTTTTCATTCATCCTATTGCTTGTGAATACTTCTGGTTTTATTTTATTTTTCCTTTTGCCAAGAATAGTCTGTGGTAGGTGGCAAGCAATTTACCTGAGGGGAGCATTCTGCTCATCAATATAACTTAAAACACTAATAAATATCTGATACAGAAATTTTTTGACATGACTCAGGAGGTCTTACATGCAATGACTCATTCATTCCTCAAAGCTAAGTTTTGACATACATGATCATAATAATAGTATCCCTCTTTAATGAGAAAAGACATTGAAACACAAGGGGAGGAGTGCTTGATTCAAAGTTACAGATCCTATAAAACGACAGAACTGGACTAGGAATAAAACAGACAAATAAAATAGAAACTCCAACTTTATGTTGTAAAGCAAACTTGTAATCTCAATTTGTGAAATCCTAAGGAAATAGATTAGCAGTTTGAGGCTAGACAGGGATACATAGAAAAATACATTGCAGGCTCAGGGAGTGGGGAAAGGAAATTTAAGAAAGGAAAAAAATTCTTGCAACCTGAATTCTCATGAAAATTACAAAGATAATGGAGTAACTTCAAAATATATAGCTCTCAAAATTTAATGACTAGAGAGTCATTGTTGAAGAAAGTGAATTTCAGCTTTGATAATCTTCCTTTTTGTCATGTCTCATTCTGAAACTCAAATTGCTTATAAAAGTCCAAACTAACAAAATTGGATTATCTTGTGTGCAAGGAGGTTTATGCCTAAGCTCAAAAACAAGTGTGAACACTTCAAGATTACAAAAATCATAGCAAAATATTTAAATACCCTGGGTTTACTAAAAAAATCCAGTTGTCAAGTATTATAATGTTTAAGCACACATATAGCTATAGTGACTGGCTGTTTGCATGTATATCTGAACCAGCATGTCAGAGAAGAAATACATGTACTTATATTTAGTTCATTGCCAAAGGTAGGGTCACACTTCTCTTCAGGTACAATAAATGTTTATACCATTCACTTCTTTTCTCCTCCGTGAAAAGTTGAATGTGAAGAAGTATTAAAAAGGCCCTGTTAAAAGGCATGAGAAAATATTCTGAAAAATTTCCACTTCATTTTATTCTGTAGAATTATGCCAGTTGGAAATGATTTTGCTTCTCTTCTATCATGCTGATATAGTTGTAAAATTCTTCCCTTTGTTTTCTGTAGAACTGCCATTTAATCTTTTGTTTTAACATTCACATGAGTTCCACTCAATTTTTAAAATAAATATTAGTGAAATCTTTTACATAGACACTGCAAAGCTTAGAATGTGCAACATAGGCAACATGGGGGTAGTTTCTCATGTTACATGGTGATATTTTACAATATGCTAAGTTGGACGAAGGAAAGAGGGGCCACACATTTCAAAGTACACTCGTAGTGCAGAGAAGACTAAAGCAGGAATGAGTCTATATTAAAAAAGGAAGCCAGGACAGGCACTTAAATGGTAATGTTATGTGTCCAATCTGGTTTATATAGTTTAAAAGACCTTTATTGATACATTGAGGATATATTGCCTGTGGACGAGCCCAGAATATAAGTATTAGGAAGATCAAGGAAGGAGCTATTGTGTAGGTGAGACAGTGGCTGGTTAGCAGTAAAGAGTAGGGGAATTTGGGCTATCTGTTTAGATTATTCCTTAAAGGTGGACACATTCTGAGTTTACTGCGTTGGAAAGTCTGAAATTCTACATTAATCCTCTTTTCAAATGTACCACACAACTCTGACTAGTAGGAAAATTAAAAGTCACTGGAAAAGAAATGTTGGCTTGGGGGCTGGAGGGATGGCTCAGTGGTTAAGAGCACTGCCTGCTCTTCTGAAGGTCCTGAGTTCAATTCCCAGCAACCACATGGTGGCTAACAACCATCTGTAATGAGATCTGGCACCTTCTTCTGGCCTGTAAGCATATATGCAGGCAGAACACTGTATACATAAATGAATAAATAAATAAATCTTTAAAAAAAAAAAAAAGAAAAAAAGAAATGTTGGCTTGAGAGGAGCAAACAAGTCGAAAAAAAGATCTCGAAAAATTTACCCTTAATTTTTTCTGCCTTTAGAAACAGGGGAATATAGCAGGCTTCCAAAATAATTAGCAAGAAAGACCTATTTTCTTTGTCAGAAAAGAGCTTCATAATCTATGGTCAAGTAAAGTTTTCTCGTGTCTTTCTTCAAGTGAGCTTTGGTGGGCTACAGACACACGTCATTACCCTTCCCGTATTTCCTTCTATCTGTTCCTTTTTTTTCTCTGCCCTCCTGCTTCCAATTCCACTCATGTGTATTACAGAACAATTTCGTACTTCGTGGTTCATCCAGTCTCAGGAGTGAAGATAAAAATGCCTAGCATTTTTTCTGTCGACAGAATTTTCCACATAGTACTTATATAAAGAATAATTCCAGTAGCAGCTATTGGGAAAATACATTTTTATTTTCAGTATATTGTAAAGTCTATTTTGACTGGTAAAACTTGAAAAAAATACATGAAAATCATGCCCGTAATTATTTAAATTTTCAAAATAATCGAAAATAATAAGTGTAACTAACAGTATGCCTTACAAAATTTAGAATTACTGACACACTAGGCAATTTTATCATTCACATTTATTTTGGCCTTCAAATGAAGAGTAAATTTAACTTAGGAGCTTGCTTGCTCTCTAGGTGATTTTTTATAAATATTCTCTCAGAATTTTATATCACACCAGTCATGATTGAATTCTCCTTTTCCCTCAAATTGTTTCAAAGTTTGCCAATATGCTCTATTACCTGATACAGCATGGACTTAAAGCACAATGTAAGGGGATTTACTCTTCTATGAAGTTGTTTTCCTAAACCTGATACACTAGTATTTCACATGTTCCCTAGGCCCTAGTGACATTCTCTTTACACTAGAGTTTGAAACACAGAAGGAAGTCTCTATCATTTAAAATAGAGTATGAAGCTAAGAACATCTGAGGACTTTTGGTTGTTTTCTGCTTCTCATTTTAAACCCTCTGGGACTTTGTCCCATAATTAAGTGCTAATGCATGTCTCCTGGATAGAAGCGTGAAATATTTCTGTATAGCTTGGATTCTGAGAAGTCTAGGTCAGGTGGCTAATGTAAATCAGATGAATAAAACGGACTATCATTCCTGATTATTTTTTTCTTTGTACAAAGTAGGAATAAGTATTGGGTCTTGCAGAATACTCTTGGAATAAAAGTGAGTGAAATGGAAAAGTACAGCGTATATTGCTACTAAAATGCTGATTAAAGATATCATTACAGAATGATAGAGTCATTGGAACATAGACTGTTCATTTGCATTTCTAAATTTAGATCTGGTATGTAAAACTTGAATATGAAGAAAGGAGAGATGGTTGGCAGTTTTCTTGTCTAGAAGTGGGGAAAGCACTGTGATTATGAGAGAAGCAAGGAAGGAAGAGAAGGAGCAAGAAAGCAAGTCTAGAGTTTCAGGATTCTGTCCTACCAAAAATGTTTTGAATAAATTTGTTTAAAAGTTTGTATCCCAGTATACCAAAATGTTTTCAAATCTTTCAGTAAATTTTTCCTAATCTAGGGCCTATTAAAAGTAACTGAAACTCATTCCTAGAAAAATAGTCCTTCTTTAATTATATACTGTGAATATGTATTCAAATATACTCATCGACATCAACTGTGAATGCAGTCAAGCCAACTTCTACACAACTCCATATTTATCATGTTTGGTTTCAAGTTTTATGTTTCATTAAGTACATATTTTGCTTTTGAGACCCATTAACTACTCATCTTTCCTCACAGCATATAAGGACATGGTCCACCCTAGCTCTGGTTCTCTCCAGGAATCATTTGTTCCCTGTAAAATGAAGGTGCCTACATGTTTACACTGCTTCAAAGTTACCAGGTTCCTGCCACAGCTTCACAAGTGATGGGACAAAGGCCCACCAGGGGGTTCATTTGCTCAGGACACAGCAGGCAGAATGGTTGCTGATTTGCATCAATTTCTTTTGCTACCCAATTTCCATGAAAATCAAATGGAATAACCCAGGATGGTTCTCTGATTACATCACAGCTTTAGTTCTAGGAATTTGGGATTTACTCCTTTGCAGAAGTGTTGGAAGTTAAATCTGGTCAACAAGCAAAGTCTTCTAGTGACTAGTCTTGGGTGCTATGTTTAATTTTGAAGGCTGTTCCTATTCATACCACCTAAAAAACATAGTCTGAAACAAGCCAATATATCATATTTCTGTGTGCCATGGAGAATTGAGTTCCAACAGTGATAGACATGAAAATAGGTAGAGGTTATTTCTTAACTCGATTAAATTTTATTTCACATATTCTTTAAATTTAATGTGTAGGTATGTGGGTTTATAAACCATAAGTTTCCCCAGTTTTGACATCCCCAAATTATGACATAAAATGCTGTTGTATTTCAGATCAGTAGCAGACTTTGGGACTTCTGCTCTCTGTGGTCATGTTGAAAGAGGGAAGGAACGTTGGGGTCTTTTTTTATAAAGTTACTAATATCTGAAGGTTCTACCCTCTTAACCAAGGCACCATCTTCTACTGGAATCTGATCGAAGTTCAAGATTTCAGTGGTGCAGGAGAATTGTCTGTATTCTGTCAATCATGTTTTAAATAAACGCTGATTGGCCAGGCAGGAAGTATAGGTGGGAAAACCAGACAGGAAGTAGAGGTGGCACAAGGAGAACAGGGAAGCAGGAAGCTTCCCTGGCATTCCTACACAGACTACCAAGGAAGCAGAATGTGTCCCTGTCCCAGCTGAGAAAAGGTACCGTCCATATGGCTAACATAGATAAGAACTATGGGTTAATATAAGTTATCAGAGCTAGTAAGAAGACTGAGATAATGGGCCAATCATTTTATAACCTAATTTAGACTCTCTGTGTGATTCTCTTAGGGGCTTGCCAGCTGTGGGGTACTGGGCGGGACAGTAACCCCAGTGTACAGGCCCTCATGTTACATTTCAACATACAAATTTTGCAAGATCACTTTCAGTCCAGTACATTTTAATATGCTTCTTCCTATTAACAGTCTTACATTTTTTAGAGCTCATTCCTTCAATATTTTCAGTTTAGAAATAATTTGGTTCATACTGTATAATTAAGTACTATTGAATCTGACACCTTACCCTCCTTTAAAAGCACTGTGCAAATCACATGCTATTAGTCTCCATGGAGATAGCTGAACTGCCAAACCACCTCTTAACTTCAAACATATATACACGCAATCAGTGAACAGCACGGAAGAAACTTCCACATTTTGGAGCATCCAACAGATACGTTCAGTTAAATTATCTTCGCAAATTCCTTGCAATATTGAAAGAAACTGGGTCTAGGTATGCCAGTGAAACATATTTTCATGCTGTCTGCCAGCGTATGTGCCTTTGCAGCAGTATTAATCAGGGAATTAGTTACTCCTTTCTCTCCTGTACATTTCCTTGATTTCTTTCAGTGCAGCCCTCTTGTATTTTGATATATTTAAACATGAATGCCTGACTATTCCACTTCCATTCCATCAATAATATTTAAAGATTATACACCTATGACAAGTCATTTTGAGGAGATATAATGATCAAAATAGCTTATGCAGTGCTCATATCCATTTACAATTGGTTTTACACACTAAATTTTGTACCCAAGATGTTCCAAAGGAATAAAAAAAAACAAAACAAAACAGCTTTTGGTGTGAATGATTAGGGTAATAAACGCTTACAGTTAGGTGGTTTAAAGACAGCTCTCAGAAATGAGGCAATTCAGTATTAAAATGTGCTCAAAAAGTCAAGTCACAGAAAATATCCACAAACATGCATATACTGCAATGAATTTCCAGCAATCTGATTGGAGATTTCACTTACTTCAAATATTAACTTATGTAGAATTTTCCCACTCACTAAGTTATGATTTGGAGAAGTATATGAAGAGAATGATAAAGGAATAAAAATATTATCAGTAGCTAACATATAAACAAAAATCTTCATTTTGTGATAATTAAAATGAGTTCGGAAAGACTTTATATGATACTTACAATGATTCACTGATGTTAAAGTGATGTTAGAATTTTGACTATGTATTTGCATTCTGTGGTTATATAAAGTAGATTTACATGTATAACAATAATGATTGTTCACAACCACTCAACATGTGTTTAATACTATGTATGGGTTTTATTTGGGTCACTTCATTTAATTTTCAAGAGCCCTACTAGTTAATATCAATGAGTATAATTTATATCCAATGTGCAGCAGTGTTGTGTATCACAGTGAAAGTAAAACTTTGACCCTAAGTGCAAATCTAAGTGTATCAGAGTCAGGGTTCTTAGCTGAAGTGCTGCCCTCGCAATGAAATATTTTGAGTACTTTCCTATCACACATATTCTCACCCAAGGTGGGAGTATAGAGAAGCCCACTTCCCTGCCAACTAAAACATGCATTTGAAGATTGCTTGTATCATTTATATATTAATAGAAATTAATTTAAAATGCAAATTTGAACACAGTCTTCGAGGCAAAGATTAAACCTTAGAGGAAACAGTACCAGAAAATCCTGTCAATAAAGAACAGCTTCCTTAATGTGTAGTGATTAAAGTATAGTCAACCAACGCAAGGCTTCTCTGCATGTCATTTTGAAGTGTGTTTGCAGGTGAAATAATTTCATTTCCACTACAGAGTAAATGTTTCTTTTACTTTGCCTGGCATCCAATGCTCATTTGGTTGCCATTGTGATTCCAAGGCAGGAGCTAAGCCAGGGTTCTGTTTATTATTCTCTTCAAATTTCCTATTACTCCGTGATACTCTAAAAAGAAAACAATTATTACTCATTTCCCAGAGGGAAGACCAAACTGTGCATAAAGCGATAACTGGTCTGCCCCAGTTCTACAGCAGCACGCTAGAGGGAACAGTGCTCCCTTATAATTTGTTTAAGAAACAAAAGAAAAACCCGATTGATTTGCATTTAAACCTTTTGAAATCCAACCCCTTAGTCCACATAGGTAATCTAAATGTCACATTTTAAGGCAATGAGAATTCAGAGAGGTTGATTTTTTTATTTTCTTGAATTTGACACTTAAAGAAAACTCAAGAGCCTCTTTGTTCTGTCCTTACCTTGCCAGAAATAATCAACTGAACAGAAGTAGAGCATTTGCAAATATTGGCATCACAAAGATGGAGCCATGAGATTTGATTTGCAGTCAGAGAAGCATGGATTTGTCTAACTTTTCATGTGGATCTGAAGATTTGTCTTGCTGAAGTAATTTTCACTCCTTTTCTCTGTGGAGGAAGCATGCAAATTTCTGTTTCTATTCAGTCCCTGAAGTAGAATCACTGAACTCTTGAAAACTGTTTTAATTCCTGATGTATATGCATAACAATCTGAAATATTTTCATAATGTTAAATATATAAGCTTTTTTAATTTAAAGGGGGAAAAACCTCTAGTAGACAGGTAAAGAAGAGTTGGAAGGGTCCTTTCTTTTATTTTTTGTTAATATATTGAACTACTATGGTATCACTTCGGTCTTTGTGTGATATTATAAATGTTCTCATTTTAAATTTTTGTTTACTTATTTATCTTAAAAAGTAAAATATAATAAGATAAAAAGAAACATCTCATCTGAACAAGGAAAATCAACAGAAGGAAAACAGCCCCCAAAGCAGGAATAAAAGTCAGAGATACATTCAGGAGTCTCCTAACAATAATAAACTAAAAGCTAAAATATAAACACAGAGGGTCCGATTCAGAACCATGTAGACCCTGTGAGTGTTTGCTGAACTCTTTTTGTGTTCATATTGGTTTCTCTCAGCTGTTTAAGAGGGCATTGTTCTCCTAGTTCCTTCCATCCCTCTGGCTCCTATACTATTTCTACCTCCTCTTCTGTGGGGTTCCATGAGTTCTGAGGGGGAGTGATTTGATGCCAACATCCCATTTAGACTTGTAGATTCAAGGTCTCTCTCTGTGTGTGTACTGTCTGGCTTTGGGTCTCTTTATTAGTTCAAATGTGCAACAGGAGAAAGGTCCTTTAATGATGACTGAATAAGGCATGGCTCTAAGAATATAGAAGAATATCATTAGAAGATAATTTATTGTTACTTTTATCTTTATACCAGTAGATTTGTCTTTATCCTAGGGCTCTGGTCTATCTAGTCTCTAGGTTCTTGGTTGACATGCAGTGTCAAGTATGAGTTCTCTCTTACAGAGTGATCCTAAGGTGAAATCAAACATTGGTTGGTTATTTTCACAATCTTTGTGCCACCATTGCCTTAGTATATTTTACAGTTAGTCTAGATTATAGATCAAGGGCTTTGTAGCTAAGTTGGTGTTTATGTTTCTCTTTTAGTAGCCTTCAGAGTACCTTCCCCTAATGAATACCCTGAAGATAGGGATGAAGTATCTATATAGCCACCTGGTCACCCTCTCCAGCTTAGTAAATTGTACAGGTATTGTCTCTAGCAGTGTGGCCTTGCTGTTACCTGAGTTGTTTGGGAATTTTTGTGGGTCCTTTTTGGCCAGCAGCTTCATTGGATGTAACCTAGTTCCAGAACTGGAAGCTTTGTTTGGTGACAAGAGATAACCAATTAGAATGCTGTCTCCCTCATTTTTGGGAGACTTCACTAGAATTACCTTGATATACTTTATAATGTTTCCACTGCACTAGGTTTTCATGTCCTGTCCCCCAGCTGCCCCTCATTGTATTATAGTTTCAATATTAACAGCTAAAGGCTGATGTATGTGTTTTCAAATTACTTACATTGTTTTGTAATTCATTGTCTATATCTATCTATTCCTTACTCTCAAAAGCAATACATAAAAATCAGAAAGAAAGTAAATTGAATCAAACGTGTATCTCACTGCTTTTATATTGGCTATTTTATCTTATTATGTTTTTTAAGCTTAATGGTTAGCATCACTCCCTCAAGACATAAAATTCTTGATATCACAGTTACTACATAGATATTAACCTATTATTTCAAAGACATCCTACCATAAGTCGCTCTCCACACTTAGTGGCAAAGCTTACAAATATGGAAACAATTGTGTTTATTTGAATGTTGACTTAACAAGAATAGACAATTGCAACAGGTTTCTTACTTAAGCCGTGAGGCAGCAGATAGGGTGATGGATGAACTGAAATGACATCAAATAATGTGAATCTTGTTTTAGATACTTCTGATGCTGAGATAAACTTTTCCATCAAGAAGCAAGTCAGGAAGTAAAGGCTTGCTTTAGCTTACTCTACCAGAGATATAGAGCTCATTCTGGTAGGGAAGCCATGGCAAACATCAAGGAAATCATGGCAGGATGAGCAGGCAGCTGTTGTATATGTTTTGCTGTATACAAGAAGCAGAGAAAGAAGAAGGGGGATTTCTTCAACATTGTGAAACCTCAAAACCCACCCTTACTGATGTTTTCCTCCAGCAATGTTTACATCCAGAAGGTTCCAGAACTTTCAGTACTCAGTGCTTCTAACCAAAGACCAGGTTTCCAAAGTATCTGTTTATGGAGTCAAACCTCACTCCACCTATCACAGGTCTGTTGTGGTTACACTTGGGCTGTTGTTCTTGCTTGAATCTGACATTTTAGCCCTGGGCTTTTTCTCAGGGAAGACTCTGAGTGGTTAGATAAAAAGTGGCCATTGGTGATGTAGGATTCCCCTCTGTATGCTGTGCATACCATTGGTTAATAAAGAATTTGCTTTGGGCCTATTGCAGAGCAGAATTGGGCAAGGTGGCAATTCCAAGCGAATAGAGGAGAGAGCTGGCCTTGAAGCCACTGGAGGAGATGCCGGATGCCCTGAGACTTGCCGGTAAACCATGAGCTTGTGGTAAAATATAAATTAAGGAAATGGGTTTATTGAAGATTTAAGAGGTAGGTAGAAGACACCCAAGCTAAAAAGCCAAGCAGTGTTGTAAAAATGCAGTTTCTGTGTAATTATTTCAGGTCTGGGCAGCCTCTGCCTACATGTCGACAAATTCTAAACTAGCCTGAGACTTCTTGCATTGTAACATGCTAGCAATTCTGCTGATCAAACCAACCTGCCAAGCAGACAAAAAGAGATAGAGAAGACTAAACTTTACAGGGTATGACTGGCCAATATGATTATGTCATTAATTAAATACTCAAATGCATTCATTCATGCAACAAATATCTACATATATAACATATTTTATTCTTATTAATTTATTTGACTTATTTCTCTATTTAGATAAATATGCCTTTTCAAAAACAAGTTAATGTTTCTTTTTGAAATGTATAGATACATTTGAAATGTATAAATGATTATTCTTTATTCTGGTCTCTGTACAGAATAATGCAACAGTTGACAAACTGTTTTCAATACAAATTGCTTCTACATTATTTAACTATGTGTTTCTTTCCTTATAAATTCAAAATCCTTTATATTTAGGCATCAAAAATATAGAACTAACATTACTAGATTTTGTCTCTTTTTTTCATAAAAATGATTTCCTTTTCTTTCCTTTGTTAGTAATCCCAGTGGAAAAATATCAACCATAATCATCTAGCAAAGCTTGCCAGTAGGATAATTTGTATTTTAAAATTCAAATGATTATTATAACTTAGTAAACGTCTTTTGAAACCTATTTGAAGCAGTTGATTGCAGAGAACAGTGAAGGTATACAATAGGTTCCCTATTAATTTGGGTATTTTTAATAACAGAAAGTATCTTGTTATTTAGTTTACATTTTTGTTACTTTCTTCAAGGCTAGTATTTTTTACTATTTGTATTACAAATGCTTGCTGTTTGAAAAAGTAACAACACAAGTAGACCTTAAGCTGTATCAAATATTTAAATATGTCTGCAGTGTTACTCTGTCGGAAAACTTACATGTTTGAAATTGTTATATTTTTGCAAAATTGTTATTTGTATTTAAACACAGATTTCTCTCTTTTTTTCTTATTTTATACATGTCTACAGAGGCTCAGAGACAAAAAAAGTTGCTTATGAATTAGCAAAAGGACAGTTTTATTTTTTCACTATTCAAAACACAACTGCAGCGAAGCTTGTCAATTGTATTTAGAATACCGTAATGCTAATTTTCTGCCCTATGGAAAAATTTTGGCATCGTATTGTTTTGGAGTAAAAGGACTGCATGAGCCTGAAGTTTCATGCTGAAATTTCCTTAATTTAGCGTATGAAATTGAATCCTGTGAACTTCTTCAAAATAAACTAGAGAAGAAAGAAAATAAATCACTTTAAAGTTTCTTTTTTATTCATCTTGTTTAACATACACTATCACTTTACCACATTGAACAGAGGATATTATTTAATGCAATCTTAATTATTAGTATTATTTTCTAAAGAAATTGATAACTCATTATGACTACTTATGGAAATCCCATCAAACAATTGAACACACTAAAGAAAAAGCAGTACCTCGTTGTTTTTAAATGAGTCAGTAATCCTTCCGTACAGTAATGGAAGGGAATCTATTTCTATACAGTGTTTAAGAGATAAAGACACAGAAGGTCTACATTACCTGTGATTCTTCTCTAATGAAGCCATTTGTTACAAAAAGGAAGTGGAGCTGAAATTGCAGGTTTGTATCTAATGTTGGAGTCATCCAATATATTTAATGGAGGATCATAACAGTCTTGCTGTAAGAAATTGGATAGTTCATAGAAATATGATATGATACATCAGAACTCATAATTTGTCTCTCAACAAGAAACAATTTCCTACTCAACACTGTTGAAATTCTTCAGTCATGAAATTCCAGCTACATAATTGCTTTTCATCTCCTGCAAATCTAATTAACTAAGCTGCAAAATATTTTGTTAATATAATTGATTTTAGAAACAAATTGTTTGGTTGTGATAGTCAAGTGAGAAAAATTTAAGTTTAGAATAGGGAAATAGCTAAGTTAAAAATGCAAAGGTTTAAAAGGTGTTTAACTGTGTGGATATATCTAGAATGTTCTAACACTTCATAATTTCATAAAATTAATCTTCATTCTTTTCAGTATTTTCAGGAAACTAGCTATATTTATATTAACACATAGTTTAAAAGTTTTCTGTAATTTTTGCATGTACTTTTTCTTTTGTGGTATGAACAAGCTCTTGGATAATTTGTGATGAGTAGCTAGCCACAATTTTGTATTGTTGTACAGTTCTTAAATTACTTTAAATTGTTACAAGGTTTAATCACTTTCAGTGCTTGGGAAATGCTCTTGTACACTTTAAAGATTTGTCACTCATATTGATTTAATAAAACACTGATTGGCCAGTAACCAGGCAAGAAGAATAGGTGGGACAACCAGACTAAGAGAACTCTGGGGAGAGAAAAAGGAGAGTCAGTTACCAGTCAGATGCAAAGGAAATAAGATGAGAAAACCTCACTGATAAAAGTAACCAAGCCACATGACTAACATAGGCAAGAATTATTGCTTAATATAAGCTATAATACATAATTAATAAGTCTATTCTAACAGGCCAAACAGTTTATAATTGTCATAAGCCTCTGTGTGTTGCTTTGGGACTGAAGGGTGGTAGGATTAGGTGGGATAGAAACTCCGTTCACATTTCAGTATAACATATATTGACTCTCTTGTGATTTCTTGCTCTCAGTTACAGTTTACAGGCATGTTTTCCTCTGTTTTTAAAGTCCTTGTTTTCCATTAGAAGAATGTCATTTTCCCACAGTACAATTTTTTTTTGGATATGCATTTGTTTATGATGTGGTTTCTCTGTAGTGTCTAAAGCCTGAGTGAATGCTCAGGCAGAGAAAAGGAGCAAATAAATGGCTGGAGTTTGAAATATTCCAATATAAAAATGCTGCACCATACATAGGATTATAACTACATATCATTTCAAGAAATACTTTAATTCAGTTTGTCTGTGATTTATAGGTCGTTAGATGACTTCAATGTGCAGTTACTCTCAGTTTTAAACACTGGATGCAAAATTATTTTCTTCTAATTCTATAAACAAGAAAAATCAATTATCTTTTGAGTATGAATAGGTAAAATTTTGATAGTGGTTTGAGAACTTTTCTGAAGAAATAACATTAATTAAATATATGTTTAAAACCGACAGTTATGTAATTGAGTGGTTTTTATAAAAGATTTAGTGAGCTAACGACATCTAAACTTGTGATGATTAATATTTGTGCTTACATGACTGGAGTACAGTTCAAATATTACTTATATGACATTTATATACCCATGAAGGTGGATACTAAAGATATTAACATTTAAATGAATATATCAAGGAAAGATCTGCCCTCTCTCTATGGGTGGGCAGAAGACAGTCAGCTAAGGGTCTTAATGGAACCAAAAGGTAAAGGAAAGATAAGTTTCTGTTATAGTCACTGGATATCAGCATTGTTTGTCATTGACTTTTGATGAATCAGGTCTTTCTAATTCTGTTACATCATGTGAGGGCTTCAGGTCTAAACTAGAACTGTCATTCCAGATTTCCTGGATCCTGCCCTGCAGGTTTCAAGATCTTAGCTCCTTTATAACATTAGATAATCTTCCCAAAGTATAGCTCATAAATTTCTGCTTCTTTGTACAATTGATATTAGAAAAAGGCAAACCCCCATGAATCAGTGGTATTAGTTGGTAATTTTTCTAATCTAATGGAATTTGAAATAAATAGTTTTTCCATTTTCTGTTTACCTTTTTCTCTCATTGAATACTTATACAGACCTTTCAAACATAATTAACAGATTTAGTCTCATTGTATAAATATATTTTCCAATCTTTACTTAAAATTAAAGTTATAAATTTTACTTAACTGTAAATGTTTTTACAATCCATGTCTTCAATTATCTCTATATAAAAAGCAATTATACAAAGTAAGTGTGATCATTTTCTCCTCTTTTTGTTCACTTACTTAATTTTGTTCCAAATTCTTCCTAACAGGTTCTAAACCTCTGATTGTGATCCTTTCCATTCCTAAAATTTGGAGATATGAGAGTGAAAAATAAACAAAACAACAAACAAGCAAACAAAATACAGAAGACTATAAGTCTCAATCATGCAAGTGTGGCATGGCCTACCATTGTCTTAGGAGGAATTCAACTTCACACGTGTGACTTTTGCAGTTAAGTAAGGTTCAGCCTCACAGCTGTTTGAAGTTACACCTCAAATCTACTGCTCACAGAGGAGGGTTAAGTGTTTCTACTTTGTTAGTTTTATGTTGTATCATTTCAGATAAGTTATAATTTCAGCTTCTTTTTCTCAATGTTTTCTACATTCCTTCCAACACTTCCATTTTTGACCAACATGAGGATCATAACTTTTTCATATATCAAACATCCAAAATTATCTGATGGGGAAAATCTGAGAGTAAGCATGATAAAATAATGATAGCTCTATCTGAAACAAGTATTCCTTTTAACCCCAGTCTTTTGTGAACTAGCATCCCAAGTAGGGGCAAATGATGGGTTTTCACGTCAGGACAGAAAATACAGATAACCACAGGAAGAATCTTATTAACCTTCCTGTCCTTAAAAATGAAAGCCTAGTAGGTATATTCTTCCAACCTTTTATTGGCTCTAACTCTTAATTCCTTAATAGTGTAGATGCTAAATGGTTAAAGATGCTTAATCTCTTGTCAAGAGATGGTGTCTAAATGGAGTTGGTCTGTGATTTCATTTGTTCAGCATTCAGTACACTTAGTTTTAGAGCAGCTTTTTCCAGCTCTTCCTTGCTCAGATCTGTGAAATAAAGCTCTAATGTATCATTTCCATCTTATTCCCTGGGTTAATTTGTGAATTCTCACAAACAATTACATAAAGTATAAGATTCAGAGTCAAGCATACAATTGAGTAGCTAGTCAATGACTTTCTTAAATGTGTTACAAATACCTTATAAAAATATATTAACCTTATTTATTTTCTATGCTTCTAGAGGACTTTTGATTTTTTTTCCCTTTCTGCCTTTCTTGCTATAGGGAAATTCCCTTTATATGGTAGCATGCCATAGCATATAGACACTATTTTTTCTTAGATATCATTAAGATAAAGTAACACTACTCAATTATATATTGTTAAATATTGTTCTAAATGTAGATCAATTTCTCTTACCACCATTACTTCAGATGACCCAAAGGATCTTGAACTCTTATCCAGGGTGATGCTACAACTCTACTTCTCTCCCAACTAGTTCATGCCACTATCCACTTCTCTTTTAGATTTTCTTTAATATATATATATATATGATTAGTCATCTTTTTCTGATAGAATGTAATCTCTATGACTTCAGGAACTTTCTTGTATATATTTAAAAAGTAATAACTTCTAATAATGCTTGGCAAGTAGTTGATTCCCAGTAACTTTATTTAATGAACAGTTAAATCAGTTATAAGAGCTCATATCAGGCATTAGTTCTATGACCATTTTGAAATGGCTATTATGTAGAATAGTTTTATCTTTAAAGTTTCTATTTAGTTAGTTAATTCAATCCTGACAAATGAGATGGATGCCTATTTAAAAACAAGAGAAACTGTAAGTGTATTCTATTAGTTTGGTCTAAGTGGTAACTAGTAATCTGCAATTAAAATGCAATGCTGTTTTTCATATTCTTTTGTGTCTACAGTCTGCAGTAATTTTCACGAGTGTTGCTGATTATTGATATTTTGTTTATTTTCAGTTTCATAAATTCTATTTCTAATTTTCTTATCTAACTTCATGGTATGTTACTAAGGTATTTGGTGTTGACATGTTAACACGCTTTCTTGATTTCTCAAGATTATTAATGCCAGTTGTCCTGTGACTAATAAGGGTCTCAGACAAACATTCTCATTTTATTGTTTAATATTTTGCTTTTTCCTTAGTATTCGAAGAAACACAGTTTTGTTTAATGATGTAGTGGAAATTAGAAGATGGCTATCATTTTGGGATGTAGTTTTAATTTAAGATTCAATATCCCAAATGTAAAATTGAATGCAGGTCTATTTCAGGAAAAAAAACATCAATAAAACAGCTTTTCACAAAGAATAGTGAAACAGCTGTATTTATTGGATTCTTTAGCCATGCTTCCCATAGCTATGGTTGAATCTCTTTGCCCATTCCTCACAGAGACTACTTCTACTGCCACATTGTGAGACTTTCAATTACAGACATATTTTCTTTTTTTTTAATTACAAGAAAAAGTTTACATATACTCCCCTTGTTCTCGGCCCTCCCGCTCCCCTACTAGCCCACCGCCCTCCCCCTGCTTCCTTAAGAAGTGGTAGGATACCCTGCCCTATGGGAAGCCCAAGGCCCTCCCCCCTCCATCTCGGTCTAAGAAGATGTGCATC
>JAQHUG010000011.1:10410537-10440376 GCA_028555095.1 Dicrostonyx torquatus
TGCTGAGAAGAAGGTATATTCTTTTCTGTTTGGGTGGAATGTTCTATAGATGTCTATCAAGTCCATTTGATTCATTACCTCTGTTAGATCCCGTACTTCTTTGTTAAGTTTCTACTGGTTGACTTGTACATTTGAGAGAGAGGAGTGTTGAAATCTCCTACGATTAGTTTATGGGATTTGATGTGTGTTTTGAGCATATATATATATACAGAAATAGACATATTTTCTTAATATCACCATCAAAAACAAGATAGCCATTATGTTAAATTTTTTGACGTTACTTAACTTTAATTATCATATCCTTACAAAAGCTTTATACTTTTAAAATTTACTTTGATGGGACCAGGACATATCTTAGATGGTAAAGTGCTTGCTTGCTAAAGAAATGGAGCTGAGTTTATTTCCATAACCTATGTAGACCTGGGCAGTGGTATTTGCAATCCCAGTTCAGAGAAGGCAGAGACAGAAGATTGTGAGGAGCCTAGTCTACATGAGTCTCTGTCAACTTAGAGACCCTGTGTTGAATCAAGAAAGAAGAGGAGGAGGAGGAAGAAAAGAAGGAGGAGAAGGAAGAAGAGATATAAATGGGTGAAGGAGAAGAAGAGTAGAAAGAAAAAGAGAATAAGTGGAAGATGAATAAGAGAATGAGGCTCAGGAAAAGAAAAATGAGGAGGAGAAAGAGAAAGAATAAAGAAAAGTATGAAAGTACATGAGGAATGAAATATACGAATGGGTGTAAACAGAGACTGTACATTCTCTTACAGCCACTCAGACCTGAATAATTACACAGAAACTGTATTAATTACAACACTGTTTGACTGATGTCTCAGGAATATTTCTAGATAGCTCTTACATATTAAATTAATATACTCCTATTAATCTGTTTATCTCCATAAGGCTGTGACTTATCAACTAAAATTCTGTTCTGGTGTCTTTCTTCTTCAGCAGATACATGGTAACTCTCTAACTTGCCTACTCACTCTATATATCTTCCAGGCTATTTATATTCTGAAACAGCTTCTTTATTAACCTATGGTAATAAAACATATCCATAGCATACAAAGGGAAATCCCATACCATCTCCCTTTTTCTGTCTAAATAAAGGAAGGTTTTTAATTTAACATAGTAAAATTACATGTAACAATATAGGTTCAAGCAAGAATTATAGTTACAATATTTAATCTATTTTACCTGGCAAAATTAGATCAAATATACTATCATCTACTTTATCTTTGTGACTCTAAAGTTTTATATCTAATTAATTCATTTTTATAACTAAAAATGCTATAACTATCTGTATTCAACTCTTCGAAGATTCCAGAAGGATATAATATTACATGAGTAAACCGGAAGTACAGTGTATGAAAATTCCAAAATTTGGAATAGACAGAGATATCTTGCTGCCTGGATAGGCACCCAGTGTTCTTTTATAACATTGGAACATTCATCTTCAGCCTACAGTATCTGGCAGACTTTTCCATGAAGCAGGAAATTTAAAAGGCTGTTTTACCTATCTTGGAAGTTTGTCAGTCACTTTCTCCTGTATCATGAAGAATGTTTGGAGTTTTCTTCTGTGAAGCAGGAAACCTGAAGGACCATCCTATCTTTTGGAATCTTCAACAGTCACTTTTCTGTGGGTCCTGCATGGATGCACACCTGGACACACATAAACGTGCCTCCACACACATTAAATTTAACTTATCATTAAAAATTTTCCATGAAACTATTTTCATTCCTAAATATTGTGTTAACAATATTCTTTATATTTTATAAGATGTGATTTTTGTTGTGATAACAGGAGGAATGTGTATTTCAAATGTAAACTAGGAAAGATATCATAATACTGGTATTACTTCTTTAGCAGTTTTAATATTTACTCTTGTGTCATTACAGAGTGAGCACATATTAAGTGCCTTATATATTTAAAATATAAGTATATACTTAAAGTCAGTTTATAGTAGTGGGACTGGGACACCAACCCAGTGACAAAACCTTAGACCTGCAGTCTATCCTGCCTGCAAGAACTGATGTGGAAATGGAGGATTAAAATTAATGGGAGTAGCCAACTAAAGGCAGGTCTAATTTGAGGGTCACTCCAAGAGAGGATGCTTATGCCTCCACTGTTTTGTCGACAAGGAACGGGAAGCTGGATATTTCAGACCTAGAATAGGAAGGAAAATAAAGACAATAAAATGATTTCTAGTGATAATCTGCTCTACTCGTAGATCAATGCCATGCCCAATCATCATCAGTTATGCTTCCTACTGCAGCTGGTGGGAGCAGATGCAGAGACCCACTACCAAACATTAGAGAAAGAGAGAGAGAGAGAGAGAGAGAGAGAGAGAGAGAGAGAGAAGCCCAAATTAGAGTCATCCATTGGATCCCTCCCCTTGGAGCTCAGGAAATATCTCTGAAGAGAGGGAGGAAGGATTGTAGAAGCCAGGGGCTGGAGGACACCAGGAGAACACAGAATTAACTAATCAGAGCTTGGAGGGGCTCACAGAGACCGGCTTGACAGTCACAGAGCTTATGTGTGTCTGTGCTAGGTCCTCTGCTTGTATATTATTAAATGATGACTACTTGAGATTTGACAAGCTAAATGGGAGCTCATCCCTGAAGGGGGAGTGGGATTAGATTATTTAGTATTCCTAGGTATTAACTATAAGTAGCTATTTAACCTATGGCAAATCCCACATTTATAAAATATTTATTCATTTGTGATATGTATCTGTGTGTGTGTGTGCGCACGCACATGCATGCATGCTCATGTGCATGCATTATCACTCACATGTGTGACATGTGACAGAGGACAACTGGCAGGAGTTGCTTTTCTTCTTTCACATCTGTGTCCTGGGAATTTAACTTATTTTGAAGCTTGTAACTAGCATTTTTTCCTACTGAGACATCCCTATACACCAGAGACCAAATTATTGACAAAGGTGCAAAAATATACATTGGACAAGAATAGCTTTAACAAATTGTTCTGGGAAAACTAGACTTCCACATGAAAAACCAAGAAGATCCATGTTTCTCGGACCGTGGGGACTTCAATTCAGGCTGGATCAAAGATCTGAATGTAAAACCTGAAATAATTAGAGGGAAACACAGCACAAATAATTTATGGAAAGGACAGCAGTAGCATAGGGAATTGTCTTCAAAACTGACAACTGAAGTTATGTGAACTTAAAAAGTTTCTACATAGATTTTAAGATGAACCTACAGAGTGGGGAAATTGTAAACTACACATAAGAGAGGGAATTAATATCTAGAATATGTAAATAACTTAAATATTTGAATGTCCCAAACCCAAACAATTAAGTTAACAAATTGACTAATGAACAAACAGAGCAAGCAGTTTTACCAAAATTAAATACAATTCATTAAAAAATAATTCAAATATTATAGGCTTTACCTGGAACCAGCAAATGTCCACAACAAATATGAATAACTTTCTTATGGTAGTTTTATTCTTAGATTTTTAGAAACTCTACACAAACTTCGTGAGTGGCTGGAAGTTTATACTCTTCAATTAATTAGCATTCTCTTGTCTTCACATCTTCATCTGCATTTATTATATTTGTATTTTGGTGGTAGCCAGTCTGATTGGATTGAGCTGTAATAGCTAAACAATTTAAGTATTTAAGTATGTGTTTCACAGATTACCAAAGATTCTGAATACATTTTGAGATATTTGTATTTCATCTTTTTAAAATTTTTAAATGTATCATGTGTGTGTGCCTGCCTATACGTATGTGCACTCTGTGTGTGTCAGTGTGTTTTTGTGTGTGCAGGTGCCTATGAAGGCATGAAGAGGGTGCCAGATCCTTGGAACAGGAGTTAAAGGAGTTTGTAATCCTGTTGCTATGAGTCCTTGTAACTTAACCTGGGTTCTCTGCAAAAAAAAAAAAGCAAGTGCTCTTGACCACTTAACCATCTTTTCTGAATCAGTGCTCTCATTTTTAATTTATTCTTCTCTCATATATTTCACCCTGACTCATTTTTCCTTCCCCCATCTCCTTTTAGCCACCCCCACGACCCCCACACCCACTTCTCGATTCCCTTCAGAAAAGAGCAGGCCCCCCAGAGATATCAAGTTACAATAAGACTAGGGATATTCTCTCATATTAAGGCTGGACTAGGCAACCTTAAGGGAGGAAAAGGGTCCTAAAAGCAGTCAAAAGAGTAAGAGACAGTCCCTGCTCCCGCTGCTAGGAATGTCACGAGAAGATCAAACAACGCATGTCAAGAGGGGCTCTGTCAGATTCTTACAGGCTTCCTTATTTTAGGTTCAGTCACACTGAGCCCTGCTGAGTTGATTCTGTATGACCTGTTCTTGTGGTGCCTTTGATCCCTCTGGCCTCTATAATCTTTCTTCCCCTCTTGCTCAGGATTGCCCTAGCTCCACTAATGTTTGACTGTGGGTCTGTATCTGATCCCATCAGGTGCTGGATGAAGCCTCTGTGTTGATGATTGTGCTAGGCTCCAGGCTATATTACTCTAGTGTGTTATTAGGTATCATTTCATTTTTTTAAATCATATTTGGTTCTATCCTAGGTCTCTGGACTATCCTTCCTCTGGCTCCTGGCCATGCATAGGACATTGGTAGGCATAGATTCCCTCTCTTAGCTTAGGCCAAAGTTTGAACATATCATGAGTTGGCCTTTTCCACAAGTTCTGTGCCACCTTTATCCAAGTATATTTGTTGGCAGGACAAATTGTAGATCACAGGTTTTGTGACTGGGTAGGTGTTCCAGTTATGAGTCAGGAAGCCTTCCCTGGTTATAGAGGTCAGCTTGTTCAGGCTCTACATAACCTATTACTAGGCATCTTCATTACAGTCACCCTAATAGATTCTTGGGAATCTACATTTCTATCATGCCCTGAAATGCCCCCACTTTCCATTTCCAGTTGCTTCTCCCAGTTCTCTCTCTCTCTCTCTCTCTCTCTCTCTCTCTCTCTCTCTCTCTCTCTCTCTCTCTCTCTCCATCCCCACTCATCTGATCCATTTGGTTCCCATTGCTACCTGCTCCTACCCTTAAAATCTATTCTGTTTCCCCTTCCCAGGAGATTCATGCAATCCCCTTGGCCCCTCCTGGGTCTGGATAGCAACATTACTGTCCTTTGAATAACAGCTAATTATGTTATCCATTTATAAGTGAGTACATAACATGTTTGTCTTTCTAGGTCTGGGTTATCTTATTCATAATTGTTTTTATTACTTTAACTATTTGCCTGCAAATTTTATGATACATACGTAACAGCTGAGTAATACTACATTGTGTAGATATACCACATTTTATTTATCCATTCTTCTTTTGAGGAACATCAAGGTTGTTTCCAGTTTCTGGCTATTATGAATAAAGCTTCCACGAACGTAGTTGAACAAGTGTCCTTGTGCTAGGATGGATCTTCCTTTGGGTATTTGCCCAAGAGTGATATAGCTGGGTCTTGAGGTAGATCATTTCCCAATTTTCTGAGAAACCACCATATTAATTAACAAAGTGACTGCTCAAGTTTGCACCTTACCACCAGCAATGGAGGAGAGTTGTTTCTGTTTTCAGTTCCCTAATGGCTAAGGATGTTGAAAATTTCTTTCACTGTTATTTGACCATTATGTTTCCTTTGTTGAATAGTCTCTGTTTAGATACATACCTCATTATTTTTAAATTGAATTATGTCATTTGCTGATGTCTAATTTCTTGTGTTCTTTATATATTTGGATATTAACTCTCTGTTAAATGTGGTGTGTGCAAAGATCTTTTTCCATTTGATAGACTTTGCTTTGTCTAGTTGATGGTGTCCTTTGCCTTACAGAAGCTTTTCAGGTTCATGAGGTCCCATTTAATAACTGTCAACCTTAGTGCCTGTACTATTGATGTTCTATTCAGAAATGAACTGTCAAAAATGGCAGCTTGAAACCCATACTTAAGAATGGTAAATGGAGCACTGAACCTGTATGCAAGGCAGAAATTAATGTTAAAAAATTGAAACACCCAGCAAAGTTGATGAGATCAAAAGACTTGAATTAATAGAAGAAACAAATACCCACGGAGTTACACAAATACCTGCAATATGTCATCATAGAAGATTTATAAATATCCAGTCTAGATATTGAGTTCTGGGGTGTAAAAAATGTTAATAAAACTTTTATAAGTCAATAAGCAGGATCTGAGGAAACTAATGGTACAAACTGACTTAAAAACCATGTCAGATTAAGGCAGTTTAATAGTTACCTCATATTTAGTTTTACAACTGATTGCCTACAGACAAGCTAGAGATTTAAATAGCACACCTGAGACTCCTGTGTAAGAAGCACTGAGTCATTTCCTGTCCTCTTTGATGGGAGTTGATTTACTGTCTTCATGATGCTTCCTGCTTCATCAGAAAAATAACATCATTGTGCCCACAGTAAATCAAAATGTCCTGCAGCAGTTTAAAATCCAAAGAAAAATAATGTTCTTTTTCTGACTTAAACATATATTTCTTTTAAAGTAAAGTTCTTAAGGAATTAAGTTCCAATAAATTTCATTATAGCATATTATTATTTTAGGAGAAATTTTTTTTCTGTTGAAGTAGTTCTTCATTTTACTGTTGCTTTTTCCTGTTATGGTTCCTTCTAGCCTACATATACACCCATGTGTGTGTCTGGAAGCGGTAGAATCTTGCTTCATGTATTTAGAAACATTCTTGGTAAAGAGTATTTTCCATTTCCTTCATTTTAAGTCATTTTCATTGTTAGAATTAAACATAGTTATCCAACGGAAAAGGGTCCAATTATTAAATTACATATTATTCTTTAAAGTATAATGAATTTATATAGTGGAATTAGAGTTTTAAACTTATCTTACTGTAGTAATAAAGGTCACTTCTTGGTTCCCAGCGCCTGCCTAGCTTAGACTCAAAATAATCACACAGAACTATATTATTTAAAACACTGCTTGGCCCATTAGCTTTCTCTTCTTATTGGCTAACTCTTAAATCGTAATTTAACCCATCTCCATTAATCTGTGTATCACCACGAGGTCGTGGCCTAACAGCAAAGTTTCAGCAATTCAGTCTCCAGTGGCAGCCCCATGTGGTCTCTCTGACTCTGCCTTTCTCCCATCATTCCATTTAGATTTCCCTGCCTAGTTTTGTTCTTATAAAGCTCTGCCATAGGCCCAAATCACTTCCTTTATGCATTAACCTATAAAAGCAACGTGTACACAGAAGAACCTCCCACACCATTTCCCCTTCTCTGTTTAAGCAAAAAGGAAGGCTTTAACTTTAACATAGTAAAATTACATAAAACAAAACAGTTATCAAGCAAGAATTATAGTTAATATATATATATATATCTTTTATCATAACTAAGGAAAACTATAATATAACTATCTATTCTTCAACACCATAAAAGACTCCAGAAGGATATACATTTTAAGCAACTTCCAAAACTCTAGAATTGACAGAGACATCTCGCTGCTTGGGCAGTCACCCAAAGTTCTTCTGTACCATTGGGGCATCCATCTTCAGCTTATAGGCCCCAAATAGTTTCCAGCAGACTTTTCCAGAAAGCAGGAAACTTCAAAGACAGTTCCACCTCTACTGGCAGTTTGTCACATTTTTTCTGTGTCCTGCAGAATGTCTAGCAGACTTTTTCATGAAGCAGGAACCCCAAAGAACCATCTCAACTTTAGGCAAGTTCAGCAATCATTATTCTGTGAGTCCCGAATGGACAGTTCAGTAGTCCAGGCAAGAACTGTCTCTTCCCCAAATGGCTAACCAACTTCATAAGGAGACTCTTCAATGCCCATCATTCTCCTGAAGTAATTGGTGCTGCCAGGAGCAGATGTGTCTCACTGTCATGAAAAGTCTTAAGTGTTTAAACATTTTAAATGCCATATTCTGAAGGTCTCTGAAAGATTTGAAGAATACTTATCTATTCTTATCTTATCTATTCTGAAATATATCTCTATACATCTAGAAAATTTAGCTAACATGACTACAAGCTTGAATATTACAAATGACTATTAACTTATATTTATTACATTTTTAAATGAGCTACACAATCAATATATCTTAAGAGCAGAAATATATATATATATATATATATATATATGCCAAAATTGACCTTAAATTTTTATCAATAAACCAAGATACCAATGCATACCAATGCAAATCTCTATAGAATATCCCCTTAAATGTAACAAAGCATTTATAAATAATATGTAGGAATATGGGCATAGTTTCTCCTATGGAGACACAAAACTGGCTTAGAGTGCAAGCTCCTGCTGGGACAGATGAGACCAAGTTGGGAAATGGTTGCTTGGCAAACTAAGCATAGATGAAAACAAACTTTCTCTGCCCATTTCTCCAATGTTCTGTCAGAATCTGTACCCTGGCAGGGAAGTGGCCTTTGAGCTCTGTTCTTCACACTCTACCAGTTATAAAGGAGCGTGTTGTTTCTGTATACCTTTTGCCTTGTTTCTATGTATTTTTTTCATTTTTATTACTGTTATTAATTGAGGTATTGCTTGTTGCAAGGTGAGGCAAGAGTTTCTCATGATCATGTACATGAGTAAAAGGGGGTTTAAGAGTTGAGGTAGTGCTTTTTATTCTGTATAAAAGACATACAAAATAAAGCTTGTTCATACTCTGTATCCCCTGTGTCCTGATTTGTGTGAGACCCCTACCCAGGGAACCCCAATGCAGTAGATGCTGACATTCTCCAAACTTCTTCATGCTGTTTATTAGGCATAGTAATTTTGGGGGTGTTCACCATGACCGTTGTTGGGTCTTCTTCCATCCAGCCACACCAGTCTGGAATCAATCCACACGTTCTCATCCTCTATGGAAACAAAAGAAGAACCTCTTTTGCAAAGCAACACATCCTTAGAACCAAACTTGGAAGTCATGATATCTTTATCATATACATGCTGGCTTAGCTTAACAGCGCATACAATGAAGTGTCTCTCTGTACTTAGCTCATTCACAGTCAAAAAATTCAAATATGACACAATAATATACATAATCCAGACTCTGTGAATTTTCCATTTTTACGTGGCTTATTTTTCTTTACTTCTTTTAATTTACGACTAAGTATATTCTTTCTCTTTAAAGACTTTACCCTTTATAATAAATTATTATTTATTATATATATTATATATAACAAAAAATTAACTTTATTTTATAACTCTCTATTCTCTTTTTTCTTCTTTCTTCCAAGCCTACGTACATTTATCCAACACTCTAACTCATCTGGATTTGTCTTTATTTTATATCTGTAATTCTGTACAGTCTTGAAGAGCCTTTAAAATGGTAAGCAGCTTGGTTGCAGCTGCTCTGGATGCTGCCTCTGCCTCTTTCTACTTTTAAAATGGTGGATGTACCATTAATGCCAGCTCTGGGGCTGCAAGGTAGGAGCTGTGCTCAGCACTTTAACTGAAAAAAAAATAATGAAGCTAAACTTTTTTCTGCGTTTAGAGTTTCTTTTTAAGCTTTTTTATGTTTTAAGTAGATTTACATAGCAACATTGTAGTAAGAAAGTTTCCGGGCCACCTGCCTAACTCACCTGAAATAATCGCACAGAAACTATATTATTTAAAATAGTGCTTGGCTCATTAGCTCTAGCTTCCTATTGGCTAACTCTTACATCTTAATTTAACCCATCTCCATTAATCTGTGCATCACCATGAGTTTGTGACCTACCAACAAATTTCATCACATCAGTCTCCAGTGGCAGTCCTGTGGCATCTCTCTGACTCTGCCTCCTTCTTCCCAGCATTCTGTTTAGTTTTCCTGACCAAGCTCTGTTTCCTTATAGCTGCTATAGGCCCAAAACAGTTCCTTTATTCATTAACCAGTAAAAGCAACACATAAACACAAGTACCTCCCATACCATATCACACTTAGCTTTAAACTTTATGTATTTATGACTATAAATTTATGACTGTGTGTTCACATGTATAATATACTTTAGAAACAACACCGGATAGTTCATGTGGTTTTCTAGGATATTAGATTGACATTGAACAGTTAATTTTGTATCTTTTTAATCATATTCCATAGTATGTGAGTTATATATATTATGTAAATATGTATATATGTGTGTATAGTGTGCAACTGCATGTATGTCTGTGTGCGTCAGTGTGTGTATGTGAGTGTTTTTGTTTGTGTGTTTGTAATTGTGTATGCATGTGTGTTTATGAAGTAAGAAGACAACTTTTGAAACTTATTCTCAACACCTCACCTTGTATGTGAATCAGAAATTTAGGTTGTTGTTTTGGTGTTAGTTTATATTAGGCTAGCTGATTGTTGATATCATGGATAATTCTCCTGACTCTGTCTCCTCTGTCCTTTAGGATTCAGATATGCCCTACCATATCTTATTTGGTTAATTTTAGCTCAGCTATAAATATTACAAAGGAAATATTAATGTAGTAAGGAGGCTCTTGCTGGGCTCTACACATTCTTATGATGATTTATTTTTTCTCAATTTTATTTTATTATTTTATTTAAAATGTTAGAGTTTTCATTCATTCATTATTAGTCTATAGGAGGCGTCACAAAATTATAAATTGGAAGACTAAAATTGGACAAACATGAAAATCTTAGTCCTTTAATGCCATTGTCACCTCAGACTACAAGGAAGAAAAGACCCAGGATGCTTTACTTAAGGACTCAACTTTCTTTCAAAGTCCATGGGTACCTATAATACAAATAATGAAAATTAGGTGGACTATCATTCTAGGGACATCAAAACAAAATACCAAATGGGGTGAAGTTCAGATAATCATATATAGGTATACAATGAACAAAACAAAAACCACACAAAACAGCAAAAAACTATTCTTACCTCTGGCATTTTTGTTTTGTTTGTGTGTGAAAAAAGTCTTGGCATTTTTCTAAGTTCTTGGCAATTTGAAGTTTCACCCAATTATTTTAGCCCTGATAACTATGACTTACAGAAGATGATGATAATAAATATAGTTTAGGCCATTGTTTACCAATAAGTGTGGAATGAGAAAACCACTGCAGCTTTGTAAAATACATTTATTATAATCATTTTAAAACATTTTTAATACTTTTACTCATTGTTCTCTTGTTATTCAGTGAGTCAGCAAATTAATAAAAGTTTTTTTCTTTACAATAAAAGTCGCCATTTACATAAGCACAGTATTTAAGCTAATGGGATTTACCATATGTGGTATGTGACCAGATTCCTACTACTTAAACTAGTAATAATCGCATGCCACTTGAGTATTGTTTTCCACTTGTACCTCTAACAAATAACCATACGTTTAATGAACTAAAGCAATATCAATTTGTAATAAAGAGTTGTACAGTGCTGAAATCACAATGTTGTTTAGATTTGTTTCTTTTGGAAGTAACTTAGGGGAAAACATTGCCTTAACTTTTTGTTTTGGGAACAGCTGGCCTTCTCCTAGGAATATCGCCATTAAAGCACTTGTTTCTGTGGTCACATCTACTATTCTGATTCACACTCTCTTGCCTCCCTCTAATTAGAGTCCTTGTGATTGTGTTGGACCCAACTAAATAATCAATAATCAATTTATCTCTGCATCCATAATCTTATACAGAGTGTTTTAAGATATGGGCCTTTAGAAATACCATTCTACTATGCTAAATTGTTAATCAAAGACTTGGTAGTAGTGAAAAAAATCCATTCTAGCCTCAAGTATCTCAAAAATAATTACAATGATCATCTGCTTCATATGCATAACTGTATTTTGACTCTTGACTTGTGACTTGTGGCCAATAGCCTACACACAGATTTTTACTTTTAATTATGTTTTTATTCTTACTTCTTTTACATTGGGAGTTATGATAGCTAAGTTGGAAGGAAGACAAGGATATGTTTATTAGCAAGTGAGTATTTGCTTAGATGTCAGAACATGAAGATGAAAGCATACTTTTGAGTCTTATTCAACGTTGAAGGGCAAAAAGACCCTAGAGAAAACAGAAGTGTCCTTGGTGTCCTCCTGTCATTGACTTATTTAGAGTTCTTCCGGATCAATATCCTCATCTGTCCAGTCACTCAAATCACTAAAGTGAATCTTTTGTGTCATTGATTGTTATTTACATGTGAATAATCTGTTACAAATTCATATGAACCAATTACCTTTGCTAGCATAATTAAGAGACAGCTATCTGTCTGTACTGGGCTGATAAATATTTATCTATCATCACAGTAGTGTCATGCTAGGTCAGTCTTGCTCATTGAAGTCCACAGAGACAACAGAGAACTAATAGAAAAAGGTGTACAAATCTGTATATCAATGTATTCTTCATGAGACATACAAACTAAGAATGATTAGTTTCCAGTTTTTGTTTTACCCACAAAGTTCCAAAAAGATAGAGGTGATATTTTATTAGTTTATATATCTTTTATTTGTCTTAGAACATTTGAAGTTGGTAGGGGTTTTGAAGTGTCTGGATACATGTAATGTGTCTCTGTGTGTATGAACACAGGGTGTATCATTTATTACACAAGCACTCTACTACTGAGTTACAAACATACACAACCATAACAAACTTTGCTAGGGGCTTTCCCAGGATCTACAGATGTGTGGGAGGTGATATGACATTTATAGTTCTTTTGATTGACAGCATATTTTCCTCTGCATATCCATCCATTATGCATCTTGTTAATAAGTGTTTACTGAGGTCCTTTCATCTTCCATACTTTGTCTTTTTCCCTGCAAAATCATTTATCAAAGCAGCATCATTCATCATCCAATGGTGATTCTCCTTTAGTTTAGCAACATGGTTTTTTTAATCTTATACCCCCTGATATCTTCAAAGTAATCATTGACAGAAATAAACAAAAACAAATTTTGATGAGCTATAGCTAGCTTGTGTTTATAGATACATGTACTGTGTCATTGCTATCTTTCCAGATAATGTCCATAGTAAAATTCACATGGGTTTCAGTTACTGACACAGATATCTTCTGTTCCTGAGCTTCTAAATGATCAATTATATGCAGTTGCCTCTTCACCATTCTTCTCAAAAACTGCCTACAATTAATGCTAAGTATCCTGAAATAACCAGTTTATATTTTCTTAATTGTATAGAAGAAAGAATGTTGTATGTTTTCAAAAGAGTTTTCTATAGATACTCATTATTTTTAACAAATACATCTTTAAAGTTACTAGGAATCCTCTATAAGTAGCCTGTGAAATAATGGAAATCTTCTAGGGCAAAATTTAAATAAATGAAAGAAACCAGAAAAGAAAAAAGTAGAAAAAATGTCATTCATCCTTTTTTAATTGAATAGGCCTTTATGCTTAACGCTACTAAAATAATTTTAGAATCAAAAAGTAGCCATTGTTTTTGCAGCAGAAAAAGTTGTATTACTTTTCTTGTTTATGGCCAATGAAAACAAATTTGGTTCCTTGGGACCTTAATTTCTTCTCTATTATACCTCTATCTATATAATTCTGAATGTCTTTAAGCATAATGATGTTTATTATCAGTTCTTGATTGCAGTTGTATGATTATTTTGTGGAATAAGAACTCTCATTTCATTTACAAAGCAATGAGGGCTAGACAGAAATAGCTGTTCCAATAGGTAAAAACACGTTCTTACTAACTTTCCCCCAATGACTGTAGAACTCTGTAGAGATAAATAACAGGTACAGTAAAATTAATTAGGTGCATATAATGTATGAAGACATGGAGTTAAGAAATGGGCACTTAATTAAACTCTAAAAATATTGCTTTGACTTATAAGTAAAATGGTGATAAACAGTTGGCCTTAGAAAATATTGTTTATTTTGCATATCAAGATACAAACTCTTATGATAGGGGTGTACAGCTAACAATAACATAACACATTTTCAAAGATGCTAATGGTCATTTTAAATACTTTCTTTATAAGACCAGTCATGAGTATTTTTATATTATCCCTTTAAGTTTTTGCATTTGAAATATATTCATATAATTTTAGTTTTCCCTTCCTTCTTTCAAGCTCTCCCTTATTAACCCTCATTGCTCTCTTTAAAATTCACAACCATTTTCCATCCATTGTTTTTACACACATACACGTGTATATAAATGCATATTTTTCTGATTATATAAATACAACCTACTGAATCTGTGTCATGTAGTTAAAATGTTGTGTGTACGTTAATTTCGTTTGGTAACTTGACAGAAACCAGAAAAGAAAATGAAGAGAGACTAAGTCAGGCATTTCCTAGACCAAGCTATGGGGGTCTAGGCCATATGTGTGGGGAATTATATTGATCATCATTATAATTACATAATAATAATAAATTATATCTATATACAAACAACAAGCTCTGTATGTTTGTGACCAATCCTTAGAAAAGAAATTTTTAACATTGTAAGTGTAAAGAATCAGCTATCAGCAAGAGTGATGCATGCATTCACTTTTTTCTTTTGTTGAATGTAGATGTGATATGATGAAAGCAATCTACAGATTCAATGCAATGCTCATCAAAATCCCAGCAAAATTCTTCAGAGACCTGGAAAGAAAGGTACTCAACTTCATATGGTAAAGTAAAAAACCCAGAATAGGCAAATCAATCCTCTGCAATAAAAGAACTTCTGAAGGCATCACAATCCCTGACTTCAAACTCTATTACAGAGCTACAGTACTGAAAACAGCCTGGTATCGGCATAAGAAAAGACAAGAGGACCAATAGAACCTAATATATAACCCAGATATTAATCCACACACCTTCAAATACCTAATTTTTGACAAAGAAGCTGTAAATATAAAATGAAAAAAAGAAAGCATATTTAACAAATGGTGGTTGCATAACCAGATATCAACATGTTGAAGAATGAAAATAGACTCATATCTATCACCATGCACAAAACTCAAGGCCAAATGGATCAAAGACCTCAACATAAAGCCAAGCCACACTGAACCTTATAGAAGAGAATGTGGGAAGTACACTTGAACACACTGGCACAGGAGACCACTTACTAAATATAACTCTAGCAACACAGACACTGAGAGAAATAATTAATAAATGGGACCTCCTGAAACTGAAAAGCTTCTGTAAAGCAAAGGACACGGTCAAAAAGACAAAATGGCAGCCTACAGAATGAGAAAAGATCTTCACCAACTCCACATCAGACAGATGTCTGATCTCCAAAATATACAAAGGACTCAAGAAATTGGTCATCAAAAGAACAAATACTCCAATAAGAAAAAATGGAGTGCAGACCTAAGCAGAGAACTCTCAACAGAGGAATCTAAAATGGCTGAAAGACACTTAAGGAAATGCTCAACATCCTTAGTCATCAGAGAAATGCAAATCAAAAGAATTCTGAGATTCCATCTTACATCTGTAAGAATGGCCAAGATCAAAGACACAGATGACAACTTATGCTGGAGAGGTTGTGGGGAAAAGGGAACACTACTGCATTGCTGGTGGGAATGCAAGCTGATACAGCCCCTTTGGATGTCAGTGTGGCAATTTCTCAGAAAATTAGGATCAACCTTCCTTAAGACCCAGTAATACCACTTTTGGGAATATATCTAAAGGATGCTCAACCGTGCCACTAGGACATGTGATCAACTATATTCACAGCAGCATTGTTTGTCATAGCCGGAAGCTGGAAACAACCTAAATGCCCCTCAAATGAAGAATGGATAAGGAAAAGGTGGTACATTTACTAAATGGAGTACTACACAGCAGAAAAAAGTCACAACATCTTCAATTTTGTAGGAAAATAGATGGAGCTAGAAAGCATTTTGAGTGAGGTAACCCAGACACAGAAAGACAATGATCACATGTATCACTCATAAGTGGTTTTTAAACATAAAGCAAATTAAACCAAGCCTCCAATCACAATCCCAGAGAACTTAGACAACAATGAGGACCCTAAGAGAGGCATACATAGATCTAATGTGCAAGGGAAGTAGAAAAAGACAAGATCTCCTGAGTATATTGGGAGCATGGGGACCTTGGGGGAGGTTTGAAGAGGGGCAAGAGGCAAGGAGGGGAGCAGAGAAAACTGTAGAGTTCAATAAAAATCAATAAAAAAATCTAAAAACAAGTTCCTGCTGCCTTTACCTGTCACCCCAAGGATCATCAGTGACTGCATATCACTCTATTTAAATGGTAATCAGCCATCTGTTCCTTTCTCAGTTAGATCAAATAACTGCTTTTTAGCCTAAACACTTCTCCTGCAGTCACAGTCTAATGTTTTAAAGTAAGAATATGGTCCTTGTTGTAATATCATTTTAAAGTTTGCATTTTAGGTGTTTGAGAATGTTGTTGAATGTGTTTTTAGGGTAATCCCCTCCTTCTCCAGCCTCTGCCACCGCTACCCACTTTCCGTTCCCACTCAAACTTTGTGTCATTTGTTCCCTTAACCAATAAACCATGATTTGTCTTTCTTTCCCACAAACTGTTGGATGTGTGACTGTCCATTTCCCAGTAGCAGTCAATGGTCAAGATTCCATGGCTAGAGGATGCCTTTTGTGCCCACGTAGTCTCTCCATGATGGGATTTTTGTCTGCTTTGAGTTTGTCCAGGTTTCCTGAGTGCTATCCTGATTACTGTGAACCCTTACATGGAACACTTCTGGTGTGTCTAGAACACAATTTTCCTGTAGTCATCCACCCTGTGGTTCATAGTCTTTTGCCCCCACTTTTGCAATAAACCCTGAGACCTGGCAGGAGGAAGGTGATATTGATAGCCTAGTTAGGGATAAACAGTCCACAGTCTCTTATTCACCACTGCACTTTGACTAATCAGGAGCCTCCATATTAATCACCTTCTCCTGCAAAAACAAGCTTCCCTGATGAGGGTTGAGAGATGAACACTAATCAATGTGTATAATGATGAGTCATTAGGGGATAGTTTAATACTGTGCCAATTTAAAGTGTCATTTTAATGAAAAATATGTGCAGAAGACCATGACTAAACCTCAGTCCAAGTCACTCTATTAGTTTATTTACAAATTATCTGCAGAATGCTTAATATTGTAACAGACCTTGAATATATTCTGTGGAGATAGTTTCAGTTTATTTATGAGTGAGCATAACCCTCTACAGTACTATCAGATTCAAATCAAGTGATTCTCTGTGTATTATATACACGGAGATGAGAGAGTGTGAGAAAACAAGACAGCAAGAGTGAGAATGAGAGAAAGAGAGAGAGAGAGAGAGAGAGAGAGAGAGAGAGAGAGAGAGAGAGAGAGAGAGAGAGAGAGAGAGCAAGAGAAAAAAGAGAGAGAGAACTTTTAGGTGTTAGATGAGATTCACTGTGCAGTAAGGGATAGATAATGTCTATGTCCTTTCAATAATTCAGCATTGCAGGCAGTTGGTACCACGGAGAAAGGAGATAGAATATAGTAAAGGATATTTTTCTAATTTTATATTTTATTATCTACCACAAATTTATGAAATAATATAAATTAGTTTGAATTAGTGTATTCTTCTAACAAATATTTGAATGAAGTTTTATCTGAGTTTCTTTTGGGAAATAAGCAGAAGCCACTGCAAGAAGGTATCCTGCCCTTAAAGATCAATTTCTTGGGGAAAATACATGAACTGAGAAACAGTTTCTCAGTAAGGTACGGTGATAGAAATGTTCAGAGCAAACAACTAAAACAAATCTTGAATTACTTGAAGAAGAAAGATTAGAACAGGAAAAGCCTAATGGAGGTACTGAATTATGATTAGAACATTATTAAAGATAGTTTAGGTATCTACCAAACTAAAGATTTAATTTGACTTAGTAGAAGAAATAAAAGCCTCTATATAATCAAGTTTGACATGGTCAGTGGCAAAATGTAAAATTGATAATATGAGAAATGTCAGACAGATATTGGAGAAATATTCCAAATTATTGTCTTTTATTTTAAAATGCAATCAGTATAAATGTATTATTTTTATTTTTAATTCGGTTATCCAAAAAAGTTGATTTTCAGAGAGTAAATACATTTATTTATATATATTCAACAGCAAATGAAACAGGATCTTCCTTTCCAAAAGAAACACAATTGCATCCTTATTTGTCATTGGAATTAATGAAACTTTCCTATGAACAATGGGCATTTAATCAGCAAACTCTAAAACTCGCACTGTGTAGGAAAATGGTAGCAATTGAATATTCATGATAGTACTGAAGGATAGTCAGTAATTGTGTTTTCTATGATAAAAGTAATAATAACAATGGTCCAGTCTTACGTATTGTAAGTTGGTTATATTCTATCAGGACTCTTAGGGGGAAATCCTTTAAGGCAAATCAAGGTAATACACGTTTCTCCACATCACTGGCATTTATCATTTTAAGATTATTATAATATTTGCCATTTATTATTAGAATGGTGTTATTATACAACAGCGTCACAAAATCAGTGTTTGTAGCTTCAAAAATAGCTGTCTCTTTTGGTTTCAATTAATCTGCTAGCAGGAGTCTGATATTACTTCAACATATCAGTGTGAAAATATGCCCATGAATATTCATTCATGAGCATGGACTTCTCAATTTAAATAGTTAGCTTTTTAGTGTAGTTTCTTTTATTTTACTTGTCCAACCACAATCCATTATTACTTTGCATTTCCACCCCAGTTTTCCTCCAAGGAGTCTAAAGTACTGTAGTTTAATTGCCCAAAAGAAATGGTGTCAGGCTAGAGAGAAGGGAGGTAGAAAAATGTGTTCTCTGATTGTCTTAGGGAATTGGGATATACTTAATTCTAATTCTGGCTTTAAGCCCAGACAGCCAGGCTGTGTCTACACAAGTGAGGTTGTATGCGAGTTTTCTAAATTTTCCTTCCGTGAGAACATGTAAATGGTGTTCCATCTGAAGAAATTAACTCTGTTTCCTCTAAGCCAGTAGATCTCACCCTAGGGCAATTATTTTCTCTTCATCCTTGTCTACTCTAGAGAAGTGTGGCATTGTGCAGATCTATGATGGGACAGAAGCTTTGTAAAACTGACTTGTTGTGCTGAGGCAAAGGGTACTGCTAAAAGACCTTGGATGCATAGAGCAGTCTCCTAGAAATAGAACTATCAAGCCCCTGAATCCCAAAAGTGCAGAGGTGAGAAATGAAAAATTAATTCTGGATAAAATTGATATTTACAGAAAATACTCAGTTTTTCTGGTATTGACGGAAAGTCTAATTGCTTGATAGTAATGGGACACACTATATATAATTCTGGTTTTAGTGAAACTTCGTTTGTAAAGAGGAGAATTCCCAGACATTGTAGATACTATAATGTCAAACTTTAATTCTGGAGTCCAATCTACTAAGAAGCTGTTCTCAGAAATGAAATTAATCTGTACCCTAAATCCCCGCAATGGAGCTAAAGTTTAAAAAATTTACTTTTTAAATTCCCATCTTAGTTGAAGAGTCTGAAATCCATTCATGATTTTCTGGAATCATGTTAAGCTTCTAACTGATGTTCCCAGAAAACAACTATGGAAATACCAGGCAGCCTTCTTTTACACAGTGAACAAGACAGACAAATTCCTTTTATGTACTCAAGCAACATTAATTAAATATATTAATAGGTACAAACAGAGAAAAGAATTTTATCTAGAGTATCCATAAGAAGCATGACCTGCATAGATAGGCACATAAAATAATGACACAACGATAGAATTCCGGTTCAGCTTCATGTTTGTGGCTTTTAACTGAATTCACTGGTCAGGTTATGTGGCTGAGAGAATCCTGTTTCTTGATCCTCTAGTCAGAGAAAAACACTTTGTGTTGTAAGAATTTTATAATGTACAATTTAATTTACCATGCCTTTTTCTAGGGAACTATTAGCATCTCAATTTCCCTATCTATACTCTTGGTTGCCGTGTAATTTATAAGCAAACTGGAAAGTACATTGGAGACACATTACACTGTACTATATGTCAGTTGATGTAAAACAGAACTGTCAACGCACAGGCTGTGACATTTGTTTATGCTGAGTACAGATTTCTCAAGTCATTTACCATTGGCATCTGTGTTTTTATTCTTCTTCCTCTGAGATCACTTCTGCCTGTGACAGTGGTCTTTGATTAGACAACAACTTCTACTTCTTCTGGAAATCCCTGGAGAAGACACTAGACACATTTCCTCCAAAGGTATTCATGCTTTCATGTGCCTAGTAGTCACTAGCTTTCATGTACTCCCTCTGAGTAATCACTAGTCTGTACTATATATCGGGCACTACCACTGTATTGCGATTACCAGGAGTCTTCATGATCCTACATTTATGGAGCTAAGTGCTAAGACTAGGAGCAGAGATGCTCTTCTTGCTTATTTGTAACACTTGGTTGTACTCTATGTGAACAATATACTACTTTTGTCTCAGTACACTCATATTTTTAATGGTAATATTATTGTATGTGTATGAGAGACATAGAAATAAATATGGATAGATGATAGATAAATGGTTTATATTTTTATGTATGTATGTATTATGTATGTTATACACACACACACACACACACACACACACAAAGAGGAGAGAGAGAGACTCAAAGGATGATTTGTGGAAGTCAGTTCTCTCCTACCATGTGACTCCCCAGGTTATCTAACTCAGATCTTTGGAGTTGGTGGTAAATAATCTTGTGACTCTGTGTCATTTCTCTTGTACCATTGTCAGGTATTTTTCATTAAATGTCTTTTATGTTCCATACTAAGTTCATGATGATTATTTTGATATATAATTGGAATTGACATATGTGTTTCCACATAGAAACAGAAAACTTATTTTCTTCCATGTACTTTAAATAAGTTTGTTACTTAATTGTGTGTTTTTCCTTAAGAGTTCTCAGAGATCCATACTGGTAAACTGTGAACATTTCCCAACATGTCAATATCCTAAAGGTTTAAACAATCAAGAATCACTTAAGAACTTATACTTACCTGTCAAAAATGATACTGATTGTAACATAGATATCACAGAGTTTTGCTTATCCCTTGTACTCCAGATGTGCTAACACCTTCAGTTTCCCCAACGTAACGTAGAAAGCTAGACTGCATAATTCATGGTAGTGTAGGGACTGCATTCCAGCTCTGCCCCCACCACCAAAAAAGTATTTATTACTATAGCAGTATCAATAAATGTGTATTTAATCATCCATAAGAAAACTAAAATGTTTGAAGTGTGACTTATTTTAATTTTTTATGTACTCAAACATTACCTACCTGTGTATTTCTTTCCTTCTCCAGTTATCTATTATGTCAACATCCTAAGTGAACAAATATTAAAAAAATTATTTTATTTAATTACTTTGTTATATTCCTATATTATGGATGGAATGGTATCTTATGCACATCCAAATTCATAGGTTCAGTTCCAACCCTCAACATTACTGCATTTGAAAAAAGAATCTTCAAGGAGGTTATTACCTTCATAAAGGAATAACACTAAGAATCATTCCAGTTTGTTAAGATTTGTATATGAGTAAGGGGAGGAAGAAAAGGCAGAGACATAGACACAAACAGAGAGACAGAGAAGTAGAGACAGAGGAACAAGAGTCTCACTTAGGAGAGCAAATGAGCTAAGAGGAAAGACCAAGAGAGGGCACAGCATTGAAGCGGCCTATAAAGCAAGAAGTGAGCCTTCAGTAGTAACCAATCTGAATTCTCCAGCCTCTAGTCCTATAAAAAGCAAAGTGCTGTTATTAATCCATTCAGTCTTAAGCATTCCAGTAGATGTTCTGAATAAATTAATATGCCACTACAAACATCTATTTTCTTTTCACTACAGAAAGAGAGAGAGAGAGAGAGAGAGAGAGAGAGAGAGAGAGAGAGAGAGAGAGAGAGAGACTTTAGTCAAGGATATATTATATTTTCCTGTATCACACAGAATGCCATCATTGTGTTATCATTAATTTCTAATAAGATTGACTTTCAGAGTTGAAATCACACTCTGCCACTCCACTTTCATCAAATTCTTTGATCACATCTTTAAAAAACCAAGTTAACCAGCTAACAGGAATGTCGATTTTTTTTTCGTAAATTCAACATTATTTATTAGATACATTTATCTGTGTGGTCCTGCTCAATCAATTTGACGTATGCTCTGTCTTGTTTAAAGGTTTGAAAATGGCTTTAGACAATTAACATTTGGGCAATTCTCTAGCTTCTAATAGAAATGTCTCCAATGGTTTAATGATACCTACCGTCCGCTTAAATTTCTAATTACATATTCTTTAGAGTATATAGGTAGATCAGTGGTTAAAATCTAATTTATTCACCTAATTATTTCTTTCAAAAAAGGAATTCTCTATTGGGAAGCTAGCTAGCATATGCATTAGATCTCCATTATCTTTTTCCAGGTACAGCCGGGCTCGGTAATGAGTGAATTAAGCTTAAGCACTTGGACTGAAGCCCTATCTTGCTGTAAGATAGGGCCAATTCACTTCCCCGTGAGAACAAAGAGGAAAAGACTATTATAGAAATTCCTTAGGAGCACAGCAGCTTTCTTTTTTATGCAGGGTGTAAAAGAGCAAAGAAAAGGTTGAAGTAGGGAGCAAGAATGAAAAATAATCTTGGTGTGACGCCCATAGCAACCGATGAGGCAGTCTTGCTAATGAGCTCCTCAGAGGGGTACAACCGAAGCACATTAAAAATCAAGTTAGCAGCAGACGGAGCCTACTACGCCTTGGCTTCTAAGTTATTAAGCCTTTTCTGAGAAGAGTGACAAATATGTGTGTTTTTGTGGTCGTACGGACTTCAGCTTCTGCAAGCTTGGATATCAGCAGGAGTAATAGTGTGTGGGGGTTATTGCAGCCGTGATACCACGACTTCCATTAATTAGCTGCCTCCCTGATGTCAGCGACTAGGCTGGGCATTTTATGGCACCATTTCATGAAATATTTTCACAGCTTCTTAAAAGTAAGAATCGTGATGCCTTCTATAAGGACAAAGGCACAAAGGCAAAGTAGTAGATGGCTTGCACTAAGGTGGATTTGAATGTGCGAATATCTCAATTGATTTCCGATTAGAATATTTTAGTGTAATCAGCAAACTCATTGCCCAACCACTCAGATTGAGGCATATTTATAATTGCAGAGAAACAAAACACTTTGCTTCCTCAAAGCAGCTTTCTGGAATCAAACTTATTTTACTAGAACTAGACAAGGTAAATTTGTATGTGACCTTTCCAAAATTATAAACACACACAAACACGCACAACCACACATTTCTAAATTTAGACCTGGTTCATTTGTATATTGTTACTTTTATGTATATGTTTTCAGGACTGCACTTTTGGTATTGGATAACCAATTAATGTGCTGTTCTCCGAGAAAGACTGTTTCTCCTACTTTCAGCATTATTTTATTGCCTGGATTTCCTGGTCTAGGACTGAGATTTCATGTTAGCCTTTCATGTTAATATGCCTACTGATGTTATCATTGTTCACATAATATTTCGGCAGCCATGTTGGTGAGACTTCACGGGTGAGGCCTCTGACATTTCTGTAAATTACAGTCTTACAGTGAACTCCCAGATCCCACACCCTTTCCCAGCCTTAAGTGTAGGAATTGTACAAAAATACATTGGGAGCAGGCTCCACAAGTCTGAACTTTGATTGGTTCCAGTTTTCTGCAATGATCTTCATCAGTTGCACAGAAAAGCTTTCCTTGAGAAGGAATGAAGACATCACTTATTTTATGTACAGTATAATGACAAATCTTTAGAATGTAGTTAGGGATCATGTTGGTTTAGAAAAATGGCCATTGTATGTTCTCCTCAGAAACCCCTGATTTTGCTATCCCTGGGTACTTAGACAGGTTTCCGGTTGCATGTAAGGTTATCCATGGTGTGTGGGTATTGAGTCCAATTAGGGAACAGCATGATATGCATGCCACCGCTGCACCCTTAAGATCATTGTGCTGTGTTTGTTCTTGTTCTGGCCCACAGGTGGACTGTTGGCTTTAAGGATCTACATTTGGTAGTCTTCATTGTTAAAGGGTTTTATTTTTGTGTATGTTTCAAGAGTTAATTTCATTCAGTCTGAGGAACTAATATTCATTGTTTTGGGAGTGGGTTCTATTATGATACTGAGAATCTTGCTATTAATGCTATTTTATAAGATTTTTAAGCTTCTTCTCAATACCTTACGATCAGTTTGTGGAGAGCAACTAATAGCTTTGAAAATACCGATGTAGTTTGTGAGTTTCCGTGGAAACCTATTGGCTCATAACTTGATTATCTGTAACCCATTCCCAATCCTAGAAGCTTCATTTGGAGACAAGCGATGTCCAGTTGAGGTTTTGTGTTCCACAGTTATTTGACAATTTTATTTAGGTTCTCTTTACATATATAAATGTTTTAGGAAGCTTCTACTATATTGGATTTCCATACAATACTTTAAATTGCCCTTAGTTTTACCTCTCTCTCCCTGTATTCCTCCTAATACCTAACTTTCCCTTCTTCACATTTGATCATCCATTCCACACTCTCCTACCAATTCATCCATAACTATTTGTTCTATTCTTAATCCCAAACCAAACTGATCATGTTGGAAGAAGCCACTTGTTGGTTCCCAGCCACTTAGACCAGAAACAATAACACAGAAACTGTATTATTTAAATCACTGCTTGACCCATTAGTTCTAGCTTCTTATTGGCTAACTCTTACACAGTAATTTAACCCGTCTCCATTAATCTGTGTATTGCCACGTGACAGTGGCTTACCAGCAATATCTCAGCATGTCTAACTCTGGTGGAGGCTCCACGGCTTCTCCCTGACTCTGTCTCCTTTCTCCCAGTATTCAGTTTAGTTTTCTCCACCTAGTTCTGTTCCACTATAGCTCTGCTATAGGCCCAAAGCAGGTCCTTTATTAATCAATGATATTCACAGCATATGGAGAGGATTCCCACATCACCTCCCCTTTTCTGTTTAAACAAAAAGGAAGGTTTTAACAAAACAGGTATCAAGCAAGAATTATAGTTAAAATATTTATATCTATTTTATCTCTTATCATAACTAAGGAGAACTATAATATAACTAACTATCAATTCCTCAACTCCATCAAAGACTCCAGAAGAATAGAATATTACCTAAGTTAACAGGAAGTACATTGTAAGTAAATTCCAAAACTCTAGAATTGACAGAGACATCTCGTTGCCTGAACACTCACTCAAAGTTCTTCTGTACCATTGGGGCATCCATCTTCAGTCTACAGGCCCATAGCATCTGGCAGACTTTTCCAAGAAACAGGAAATTTCAAAGACAGTTCCGCCTATATTAGCAGTTTGTCAGTCACCTTTATCTGTATCCTGCAGAATATCTAGCAGACTCAAGTCATAAATTCCAACAAAAATTTTGAAATCAGTCTAACATGATGATGTTCCTTTGAATTCACATGCTGAGGAAGTATAGTGATAAAGTGTTATTTCATTTTCCTTATAATATTGGGTTTTGTAAGACCAGAAATTTTTATAAAAACACAGAGGTTCATAGCCCTGACAAATACTGAATCTGAACCAAGCTGTTTCAGGCACTTTTCTTGGGTCACAATGATATGTATGGTGTATGGTGCAAATGTATGGTACCAAGTATGCATGACCTGTATTCAAAATCAGCACTATTATGAGGAAATGTGAGAAAACACAAGTCAACATTGCCAAAACTAAATTGCAATGCCTGAATTTGAATTAAATTTTAGTAATTGTTCTCTCAGAAATCACTTGCTTTTGAAGAGTTTTTAAACCGTATATTAAATTATAGCTCTATTCACGACCCATGATTTAGGGAACTATGTCCTATAAAATAAGTAATTATATTGGTTTGTAATTAGTATTTTAAACTGTGGAATCTGACGTTAGCTCTGAACACATAGCCTACATACATTTTCCCTGCGTTCATACAAGCATCGTGGTTTCATTTGCAAACTATTTTATAGTTACTCAGGATCCCTTAACGTTTTCTCAGTAAAAGATGTCATGAGAGAAAGAAGTTTAAGAAATCCTAACATGATGTATATATCACAGCTAATTTAAAGAAAAAGCTTCCTCTTTGGTTTCATGTGGGATATCTAATGTCAATAATATCAGAAATGAGTTTAGTATTTACACCTGCTACATATTGCCTTCTTAACATTTTTTTTTCTTGTATTTTCAGTGTCAGTTACAGTTAGCTGGAAATTTTATATAGAACCTTTCATACCTATCAATAAAGCATAAATTTAATGGAATCTATTCTGGATAGAAACATACCACAGAACACGAACCTGTTCTTCGTGTATGCACTTACATGAATGAATGATTAAAGCTGATCAATAAAGTGAAACTACTTCCACACATCTTTCAGATACACGGTTATGCATTCTGCTGATAGTGCATGTCAGGTTTGCTGTGATCGACTATGTTTTCAAAAGAAGACTTGCGGAAATCCCTCCTATTGCCCCAACTGGCATTTCTTCCTTTCACTGAGAAATGGAGTTTAGCATTTTTCACAACCAATTTGAGAAATATTATGAGTGATTTCTGAGATCAGAATATGAAAAATGTTACATTGTTTGGATGCACTTAGATTGCTGGATCTCAGTCACCATTCTATGAGGAATTCAAATAGTATCATAATAAAAGTTAGATAAGTACTTTAGGTGAGAGACTCGTTGAGATTCTAGGACACTAGCTGCCAAGTACAAGAGGAAGGAAAGCTTCATATGTTTTTAACCCAAGTCACTGTTTCACCTTTTGTGGCTGTGTCTGTATAGCAGAGATGATCTGTTTTCATTGAGCTCTGACTATAAACCAACCTGAATATTTCTGTTTTCAAGTTATTGAGTTGGAGTTACAAAGTTAGTTATATTGCTAGAGATGACCAATCACTTTTTCTTAAAACAAACTCAACTCAGATTGCCCAACCATCAGAAATTAAATTAATTAGCTTTCAGAAGGTAATACAATAATTAAGTAAAGACATAATGATTGATTAATATATATAATTCTATAGACTTTGTCTACTAAAATGATTTATTTTCATGTGAGTCTTATATTTGATGCATGCTAATATTATCCTCAACGTGATATTGATGCTGAAGAGTTAATAGAAATCATCTAAATTTACACAGATGGTAAGTGCTATAGCAATGCTTAAACCTGGTTATTTTCATTCTCAAATGGATTGCATCCATTACACAGAACAGATTTCCAATTTTTGCCCATACTGCCAATCTTTGTCACCTTCCTGACAGGTTCTGTCATAGTTTAAAAGATAAATTGAGCTATATGCTTCATATCATTGGTGCAGTGGACCAAGATAAAAAGCTAGTAGTTTTAAAGGCAGGTACTTATGAAACTCTACCTTTTCTGTGCACACTAATGGACTCCTAGATTTTTTAAGAACTATGGCTAACATAAAAATTTGCTTTCTTGACCAAAATTAAAGAAATGTGTGAGTTGTTGCAGGTGAGGTGGGGGTTAGATGAAAATCCACATAAGATTTTGAAGGAAAAAATAAACAGTTTTCTAATTTGTGTATTTCTTACTGCTTAGGATCTATTTCTTGGTAAGTTTTCATTTGCTTGTTTGTTTGTTGAGGTATGTCCTTAGTTAATGTTTTGTTACTATGACAAAATGCCACAAATAAGGCCACTTATAAAATAAAGCAATTAGTTGGGCTTATTGTTTCAGAAGATTAATTCCATGATGGTGAAGCAAAAGTTTCATGTCAGAAATAACAGAGCTCACTGCTTGCTTCATAAAGATGAAATAGAGAAAGGCACACTATGAATATTTTGAGTCTTTTGAAAACTCAAACCCACCCCCAATGACACACACTCTCAAAAGTTCACACCTTTAATCCTTTCCATATAGTCCCTACCAGCTGGGTACCAATTATTGAAACCTAATAGTCAAACCACCCCCTGGCCCTCATAGGCTTCTGATCATACCATGATGTAAAATGCATCTATTCCAACTTCAAAAATTCCCATAATCTTTTGTTGTTTCAATACTGTTTAGAAATAAAACGTCAAAGTCTCTTTAGAGACTCATGGTAGTCTCTCTGCTGTGACATCCTGTAAATTTAAAAAAATATAGCAAACAAACTACTTACTTAAAACATACAAGAATATTCATTATCATGCAAAAATCAGTGACTGGTGTCATAGAACATACTGAACCAACGCAAGACTGAAACCCAGCAAAGTGAACTCTAAAACCTGTGTTGCATGTCTCATGTCAGAGGACATAAATGACTCTACCCCATCAATTCTCATGGCTGTAACACACTTCTTTTTCTTGGGCTAATTTTAATATTTCTGTGACTCTCCTTGCATTAATTGCACAGCTATCACATCACCAATGCTTTGGGGTCTCCAAAGCAACCAGGCCTCACCTTTACAGCTTCACACAACATCCTTTTGGGGCCTCCCTGCAGGACACCCCTGCCATAAGCTTGACCTCAATGCTCTCCTTAACCACAGAGGAAGAGCATACAACTTTTACTCATGCAAATTTTCTGACTCGAACACAAGAACAGGTGACTATACAATGTAGCTTGCCAACTTGGGGTAAACCTGGAACCTTGAATCCTATTTGTAGCACCTTTAATTTTGCAGCTTTGTAGAAAAAGAAAATTACCTAAACCTTTTCTCTTCATGGGTTAGAAGCTTAGCTGGGAGGAATTGCCTTTACTCCAATGCTTATTATGCCTGATTGTTCCCCTGCATTTATGCCAATGATGATCAGGTCTGAGTGGACTCCTGTCTAATCCAATACCAACCATGTCTTGATTTCTTGCCTTCATCTCTGCTTTTCTTCTCAGCATAGTCTTCCATAAAATTTTCTGGAGTATTTTTTCTCATCACACTGTAGGTTTTCCATTTCATTTTGCCCTACAATCTCCTTTTTGTTATAGAAATGCAAATGAGTGATGAAAAACAGCCATTTGGGAGAATTAGTATGTTAAGCTGTCTTAAAATCTCTTCCACTGATGAGATTAGTCTATTATTTTTCTTTACATTTTCTTCTTCCTTTTATTGAAAATGGATCCCTTTTCTCATACAATATACCTGATTACATTTTCCCCTCCTTCTCTTCATCCCAGTTCATCTCCATCTCCATCTTCCCCTGGGGTCCACTCCCTTTCTGTCTCTCATTAGAAAAGAACAGGCTTCTAAGAGATAGCAACAAGACAGAGCACAATTAAATGTAATAAGATGAGGTAAAAACTATCATATAGAAGTTGGACAGCAATGCAATAGGAGGAAGAGATTCCCAAAATCATGTAACATGAGGGGCCTGCTCGTTGGGGTTTCTGTCCTGCCTGGTACCCCACAGCCGGCAAGCCCCAAAGAAAGTCACACAGAGAGTCTACATTAGGTTATTAACTGATTGGCCCATTATCTCAGGCTTCTTACTAGCTCCCATAAGTTATATTAACAGAAAATAATTCTTATAGCTCTAGGGGATTTTAGGTCTACCACCAAGATACCAGAGTAGTTTTGTTTTCTGGTTATAACTCCTTCCCTCATTTGTAGGTGGTATCTTCTATTTGTGTTTACTCACACTGTTGTAAATGGTGGGAGCAGCGGGCTGTGTCCCGCCCAGCTCCCCAGCCACATGGCCGCATGTCCACATGGCTATACCCGGAATACACAAATCACACACAACTGGATTCATTTAAATCCTGCCTGGCCCATGATCTCTAGCCTTTTCTTCGCTAGCTCTCATATCTAAACAAACCCATTATAAAAGTCTGTATGTCACCACGAGGTGGGTGACTTACTGGACGGTTCTATGGTACTTCCCTCTGGGGCGGGGACCTCATGGCAACTGGCCCACTTCCTTTATTCTCCTCCCAGAACTTCCATTCTGTCTACTCTGCCCACCTAAGGGCTGACCTATCTATAAGCCAGGCAGCTCTTTATTCAACCAATAAGAGTAA
>JAQHUG010000011.1:10442927-10529045 GCA_028555095.1 Dicrostonyx torquatus
CACACACACACACACACACACACACACACACACACACAAAACAGAACTCTTGTCTTTTAAACACTTTTATGGATATTTATTCCTTTTATTAGAAAAAGGATCTATATCAATAATTTATTCATTTATAAAAACTGTACCTCTTAATGCTATTACATTGAGGCTAGGTACATGTAGGCATTTACATGTAGAACATGACTTTGTAGGGACACATATATTGTAGTCACTAGAACCTCTCCTAATACATAATCAGTGTTACATAGGTTTTTGTGATATGTGAAAGCTTGTGGTATGTATGAGCTTACAAAACCAATAACCTTGCAAATGTTGCTTTCATCTATAAAATCAATTCAATTTATCTTAAAGTGTAATCTTTGGATGCATTTTTACTATTGACATCAATATTTTTATTTATGCTGGCATTATGCTTGATACTTCTTTTTATATTAGATACTTTATATGGGAACAATGACATTAAAGTGAGATAGGAAGATTTGTTTTCTCCCTCTTAGTGAGGCAGATCAAATTTAATGCAGAGCAATTAAACCAAAACAACAATAAAAATGAGTTTGTTAATGACAGTTACACTATTCAGACTGACAAATTATAAGCTAGCATGAGAAGGTCAGCATGGGTATGCTGATGGCAAGGGTGCAAACTACATTTATGGCATATGTTTGAGTCTTTTGTAGATGAAAAATTATCTAGAAACATAAGGATGTATAGATAAACACACATACATTCAGAAAACATCTCATTTCCGTCTGCTACCCAGTCTGTTTTGAATAGCAAATTATTCTATTACCTCACAGTTACATTTACTTACACTTCTACTTCTTTGAGACTGGCTAATTCAATCATGACTATTGACTTTTTGCCAAATATTAATTTACTTAATTTTTGTGAGCTGGTGGTTTGGAAAATTTCTGTCATTTCAGCCCCAAAACTATATAAATAAGGCCAGGTTCTATTCTTCCACTGTGTCATTTTCATTCTAATATAGATTTTATACTTCATTACCTGTCAATCAGCTTTAAATGGCACTATTCATTTTATCATGTTCTGTAAAACCATTTTATGGTTCCTTCAATGCCTTACATTTATTCCAGGCTGAGCCTTATTTATTTCTCTAAGAGCTGTAGCCATCTGTAGCTGTGCACATTTGAACATATATTTATTTTAGCAAATGCAATATTTTGCTTTATGGTAAATTCATTTAGTATATTTATTCAAGCAAGTGAATGCTGGGGAAGCTACAGGGTATAAATGATTTTCTGTGAAAGCTTGTATCATGGTCCCTATTTTTACTCATCCTGAACTTTGACGGATACAAATTCAATTTTTTTTAAGATAACAAACCTGAGTTGCCTGATTATTACTGATAATCAAATCAGCTATTTAATTAATCGTCAAAGCCCTAAGACAAGTAAACATATGCTTTCTGCATGAAATATTTCACCTAAATTAACAATTAAATATGTAATAAAAAAGTGATTTACTTTTAAAACAAAAAATGAGGGCTGGGAATGTAACTTAGTGTTTAGCATGTAGCTTATAATATTTAGAATGTAGCCTTAACATGTTTACCTAGCACATACAGAGCTACATGCTTGATCATCCTCACTGTGATAACCACACATGTCAGTTATTTCATTTTCTTGGAGGTAGAAGTAGAAGGATCAGAAGTTCTTTGTCATCCTTGATACCCTATTGATTTCAAGGTCAACCTGGTCTACAAAATACCCTATAAAGAGCACATTGTGCTTCTGTCTGCATCAACAACTAATAAGAAAATGTTGGTGCGAGACAATTCTGTCAACTATGTTTTAAATAAACACTGATTGGCCAGTAGCCAGGCAGAAAGTATAGTCAGGACAACCAGACAGGAAGTAGAGACAGGGCAATGAGAACAGGAAAATTTTAGGAAGGAGGAAGCCCATTCCTTCCGAGTCCTGTCCAGACACCAATGAAGCAAGTACCCACCGAAAAAGGTACTGAGCCATGTGGCTAACATAGACAAGAATAATGGGATAATATATGTTGTGGTATGAGGGTCCTGCTTGTTGGGTGCCATTCTGTAACATGAGGGCTGGCTCATTGGGGTTTCTGTCCTGCCCAGTACCCCATAGCCAGCAAGCCCCAAAGAAAATCACATAGAGAGTCTACGTTAGGTTATAAACTGATTGGCCCATTAGCTCAGTCTTCTTACTAGCTCTTGTAACTTATATTAACCCATTGTTCCCATCCATGCCAGCCACATGGCCGGTACCTTTCCTCAGCAAGGCAGCGTACAGCCTGCTTCTGAAATGGCCTGCACAGGAATGCTAGTGAGGCTTCCTGCTTCCCAAATTCTCCTGTTCTCACCTCTACTTCCTGTCTGGTTTTCCCACCTATACTCCCTGCCTGGCCAATCAGCATTTATTTAAAACATGATTGACAGAATACAGACAAATCTCCTGCACTGATATGTTATAAGAGCTAATTTGAAGCCTGAGATAATGGGCCAATCAGTTTATCATTAATATAGACCTCTGTGTGATTTTCTTTGGGACATACCAGCTGTGGGTACTTGGCAGGACAGAAACTCCAAGAGTTAATAAGAAGCCTGAGCTAATGGGCCAATCAGTTCTATAACTTACATAGACCTTCTGTGTGATTCTTTGAGACCTAATGACTGTGGGAACCCAGAAGGACAGAAAACCCAACAAGCAGGCCCTCATGTTACAAATGGTGCCCACATGGGACCATTTAACTGTATCCACTTAAAGCCTGAGAGAGCTTGGGAAATAATTCTAGACAGAAAAGGATAGAGTATAGTGATACATGTCTTTAATTGCAGCCCTGCTCCTAGAGACAGACTTTACTGTGGCATATTTGGCTTTGGGACTCAACTGTCTGGGGCAATGGGGGATGAAGAAATGACAGACACAAGTAATGTAAAGTCAGAATCAGGCTGGCAATGGATGAGATGGGGACACACTGTCTTTAACCTGGAAACTCAGCACAGTGACAGGAAGAAGCATTAAGCACATGAACTGAGACATTTGGTGAAGCAGTGGCAGTAACTATTTGTTTTATCCAGAGCCATTGCCATTCTTCACAATCAATGCATGGTTTTCTTTACTTGAAAAGGTCATTTCCAGGCATACTATTCCTACAATATTGTCCCAGGTAGTTATACCTTTTAAAACTTGCTATATTATTTCTGCAAATCCATTCCTTATTTTCTTTTTACAATTCTTTAGAATACTCAGTGTTAGAAAGATGGGTCAGCAGTTAAGAACATTGCTTCTGCAAAAGAACTAGGTTTGAATCCAGAGACACATATGGCAATTAACAATCATCTCCAACTTGATTCTGGGAGATTCTCCTTCTATCATCTGTGGGCAATTCATATAGGTGGTGCAAGTGCCTACGAAACAGAGGAAATACTCAAACACATAATAAATAATTTTTTTGAAAAATGCCTATAACTTTTTACTATTGATACACTAAATTATTTCAAAACTCTGCCCCAATACTTATGTAAAATAAAGATAGAATTTAGAGGAGAAATGTGATTAATGAAACAGTGACCTGAAGATGGTTGGGGCAGCTCATGCTTGCAGCCCTAGCACTAAGGAGGCTGAGGCAGGAAATTTGTCTCGTGTTTGAAGTCAGCTGAAATTCCTTGGTAAGATCCTGCCTTGAAAAAAAAATATCTAAGACCTTCTCTGGAAAATATTTATATGTCTATGTGACATGTCTTTATTTTAGGAATATGAAGTATTTTAATTTGGTCCTATGATAACTTCTTAAAGATAATTGTCTGATGCTGTGTAATAGGTAGATTTACTAGTGTTAGTCAGATTTTCTTACTGTATATCATATTGTTTTATCAAAACTTTTATTGCCCATAAGACTTCCTCTTAGATCTTTGTTTCCTCAGTCATTATTATTATTATTCTAAGACCTAATTATTATAATTTTATTTAAGTTTTACAACAGAACAATACTTTCTCAAGAAAAAAGTATTCGGATATATTTTGTTTTTATGAAATTCAAAATGTAACCATTTTGTTTAGAAAGTGCTTTTTATTTATAATTCATACCACATGAAACTAGATTACTACCAAGGGGATAATCAAGCCAAGTTTCAATATATTTTGTTATTAATTCCAAAATGAGAAGTAGTGGATGAGTCTCATGGGAAGGGGGAGGTAGGGTGGGGTAACTAAGAGGAAAGGAGGAAGGGGAAACTGCAATTTGGCTGTAAAATAAATAAATTAATTAAAGAACATGTGAGTCCCAGTGAATTAACACTTCCCCAGGAATCCAACACAAGAGAGATTATAGCCTCTCAAGAAAGATTCTACACAGGTCTCAAGCTTGCTTCACATTTGAAAATAGTCTTTCCTGGGGCGGGGGGACCACTAATTGTTCAACTCTGAACATGAATACAAGTAAGCTTATGCTGCACAAGCTCATTTATTTATGTAATTAAGAACATATATATGTATAAATATACATATACTACAACAATAAGTGAAGAAAATAAAAAGAAATTTAAAAATAAAAAGGAGGGGTAAATGAGAGGGATTAGAGGGGGAAAGATAAATGACATATTTATCTTATAATCTCAAAACAGTCAAAGAAATAATTTTAAAAAATTAAAGTTAAATAATCAAAAAAATAATCTTTGCTTATTTGATTTCTTTATATTCTTCCTATACAGTTCTAGACACTAGTAAAGAAAGGCAGTCACTCATGGTCTTTGTCTTCTAGGCTTAGCCTAGAATTCTATTTTTCTGTACAATTTTTGTTCCAAAATTTGCATATAGTATAAGGAAACTGAGACAGTGTGTTTGTGGAACTAGATGTCCACTTTGGGGTGGGAGCAAAATTCTTTCATTTATACGATCTTAGTACTGAGACCAGTACCTGAAGCAAATTTAATACCTAAGCCTCTTGGTGACTTCTTTCACATACTACTGTACATTTTTGCTTAGCCAGTGTACTTTAAAAGTATAAGCAGAATTTATTATATTTTTAGAGAAATAGTTCTGAAATATTTTGTTCATGATAGGAGATCAAAATTTTTTATATATACATATATGTGTATATGTATATATTTATTGTATTATTTATTATTCTCTCATCTATTACAATGTACTGAAGTTTCCTCTCATTCCTCTTTTCCTTGTATTCCCTTTTCACAATTCCCTCCAGCCCTAGATACCCTCCTCATCTACTTACATTAAAAAACAAATGAAAAAAAAGAGCAGGCCTTCCTGGGGTGTCACCAAACATGACATAAGAAGTTACAATAAGACTAGCCACTTAACCTCATATCAAGTATGGATGCGGCAACCAAGTAAGGAAAAGGGTCTCAAGGTCAGGCTAGAGTTGAGACACTCTCTACTTGCATGGTCAGGAGTCGCACAAAAAACACCAAGCTAAACAACCATTATATATTGACAAAGGACCTATATCAAACCCATACAGGCTTCCTGACTGTCCGGCCAAGTCTCTGTGAGCCTTTATAAATCTTGATGAGCTGGTTCTATGGACCATGTTCCTATAATGCCCTTATCTCCTCTGCCTCCTACAATCCTTCTCCCCTTCATGCACTGGATTCCCTAAGCTCTGTTTAACATTTGACTGTAGGTCTCTGCATCTGTTTCTATTGTTGCTGGATGAAGCCTCTCAGATAATGATTATGCTAGGCTCGGGGCATAATATGGCAAAATATGATTAGGAACCTTTACTGACTTTTTTTGGCAGTCATGTTTGGTTCTGTTCTTGTATCTGGGCTATCCAGCTTCTGGGTCATGGCAGTCCAGGCAGTGTGAGGAATGGGTTCCCTCTCTTGGCATGGTTCTCAAGTTTGGCCAGTCAGTGGTTGGTCACCCCACAAGTTCTGCAACATCTTTATCCACAGTACATCTTGTAGGCAGGACAATTGTAGGACAAAGGCTTTGCTGATGAGTTGGGGTCCAAGTTCTTCCTCTGGAAACCTTTCCTTACAGAAGATGGCTAGTTCAGGCTCCCTAACTCTCATTACTAGGAGTCTTTGCTAGGTCCACCCTCATAGATTCCTTGGAGTTTCCATTGCATTAGGTTTCTTTTTTATATATTTATATATATTTTTTTAAAAAAACAATCTTTCTCATTTTACATACCAGTCCCAATCTCTACTCCCTCACTATTCCTTACCACTCCTCAGAGAAGCTAAAGCTTCCTATGGGGAATCAACAAAGCCTAACACATCACTTTGATAGATGGCCAAAGCCCTCCCCATTTTAAATAAGCTGAGCAAGGTATCCATACAAAGAGAATGGGCTCCAAAAGAAGCCAGTTTAAGCAGTAAGGATGAATCTTGGTCCCACTGCCAGTGGCCTCAGAGATTGCTCCAACCACATAAGTGCCACCCACATTCAGAGAGCAGATGCTCTGAAATAATCACTCAAAGACTTAATACTTATATTTATGAATGCATGGCCAATAGCCCAGGTTAATTGATAACTATCTCTTACATTTAAGTTAACCTATATTGTTTATTTTATTTTATTTTTTTTTTGGCCATGTAGTTTGGTACATTTTTCCAAGTACAACAGCATATTTTGCTTCTCCCTGCCTCTACTGGTGACTCCTGACTCTGTCCTTTTCCTTCTCAGCATTCTAGTTTGGCTTTGCTGTCCAATATCTTTCTGCCGCTAAAAGCTATTGTCAAGTCAGATTGTTTATTAAAACAATCACATATGTTCACACAGTGTAATGGATATTTCCCAGCACCATTGTGTAAATGTATCACATTTTTATCCATTAGAATGGCAAAAATCATAAAGGTGTGGTCTATTCTCTATTTCATTATTTCAATGTTAGTATAATTTGCATGGACATTTTAATTTTTGAAGATTAGTAATTGAAGATTTGAATGCTGAAGAATAGGTAGAATTAAGACATGAAATAAAAGGTATTTTTTTCAGATACTTATTTCAAGAGCCAGTGAGTTTTCTTGTGAATGCTATCTTCCCTGTTTGGGGGTGGTGTCATGTTCTCTTGTCTTCACATGGCCAAGAAAACTCTGTCTTCTTTTCCTGTCATTCCTAGTGGCCTGATTCCATCATTTTGTTGACCTAAGACCACATTCCAACCTATAACTACCAAGAGGCCACTTTCCCTATTGCTATCACATTGGAGGTTAGAGATCAACATGATAATTAGTGAAGAATACAAACCCTTGTCACATAAAGAAAACACTTTAGGTAATAACAAAACATACATAAAATCTCATAGTCCCACGATTTTAATTTTGTCCTCATTGTGTCTGCAAAGTCACACAGAAAATTGGGTGGAAAAGTGAATGGGCTATATTTTATCTATTCCATTTCCACAGCCCTTTTGTAGAAAGGAAAACACTTGTTTATGCTCAAGAAATATTTTCTGACTAAATGTAATCATATTATCATGGAAGAGAGAAATTATGAAAGCATGGATGATTCTTCTGTCACTAATGCTTAAATTTAAATAGATTAAGAATAACTAGAATTCTTTTGTAATACATTAAATACAGAAATTTTCTCCTGTTTATCTGTAAAAAGTTGTGAACCACACATTCTATTCTATGTATAAATACATATTTGCTTTATCTTTACAAATATTTTCTTTCTGACTTTATGCAGTTTGTTTTTCTTCTTGGGTAAAATGGCTCCCTTTGACCTCGGTAGTAAAACTAATCTTGTTGACATCTTCCTACATGTCTCCTTGTCAGGTTATTAAAATTTGATTCTATTCTCCAAGGTGCCAACAATCTCATCCAAATTAATGTTGTCGGTGATTTAATGAATAGGCTTTCTACTCTAGAATCCCCAAACTCTGAATATATTTCTCATGGCAAACGTCTGTCAGCAGCAGAATGACCTCTGAGCAACATTTTAAAATGCCAGTGTGAAATCAGGCTTTGTAATTCATACAGCTAGGTATTTCCTCCAGAAGATGAAATAGCTGCAATTTGAATCAAGTGCAGACAAGGAAGACCTCTGATACTCTGAGGGTGTTATAAACAATAGGTTTGGCACCACATGAGAATGGAGTATTTGAGAATGTGCTTTATACATTTACTTACACAGAGAGACATGCAATGTATTCTGGGACTGTCAAAGATAAAATCAGACCTCCTCCATATTCACGAATTAATAAAAGATAATGCTCTAGGGCTGGAAAAACTACTTAGTAGTGTTACAGTGCAAGTATGAATACCTGGGTTCAATCCTCAGAACCCTTGTAAAAATATTGAGTGATTTTGCAATTCCAACAACAATAGGGATATACAATCAGCAAGATTCCTAAAGTTCATTGACTGGAATGATCAGGTAGATTCCTGAAGTTCCCTAACCAGGGAGTACAAGCTAATGAGAGACTCAAACCCAAGTTTATGTCTCCTGAGGAATGATAACAATAGTTAATCCGGCTTCTACACACATGCGAAAGCATATGTACCAACTCACATGAAGACACAATACACACACTAACACACACACACAGACTCATTTACCAAGGAGTTGTTAATGTGTTATATATAGAGTTTCAAAATTTAATTTTTAAAGATAGCATTACTAAACCAGTATAATACTTAACAGCAACCTGTAAACATTTATCCTTATATCCCCACAGAAGTGGGGTCCTCACTCCTCATCAAACTCTCTTTGCAACAGATGGGGACCTCTACAGAAAACCAACAATCAATCAAAATGCAGAGGTTGTGGGCCTCAGCCATCTATGAATCACTTCAGCCCCTAAGACTAGGGAAGCATTGTTGAGACAAGGCCAGAAAGACTGCACAAGTCAGAGGATGAGAAACTTGTTATAAGACTGTGTCACCTAGGAATATCAGAAGCAAAGCCCATTAAAATTTCTCCAACATGATTTCCCAAAATTAACTGAACAAGTAATAAAGTAATGACTATACCAAAGTGAAATGAGAAAAATCCCACATAAAGAACTCTAGGAAGCCAATAAATCTGGGAGCAAGACAAACGATCTTACCCACGGAAGATGAGCTGTCCATGTCAAATACTAAGCAATGAAAACATGCATTAAGTAACGTTATACATTTGGAGCAGGTTATATTAGTAATATATATGCAAAAACAATTAGTGAAAGAGGTAATGAATTTGAAGAAGTGACAAGAGGGATGGATGTATGGGAGAGTCTAGAGGAGGAAAGGGAAAGGAGAAATGTAATTAAATTATAATCTCAAAAATTAGCATTGAACATTAGTTTCACTATATGAGCATATACAATACTGAAATACTCCAGAATCACAGCGTACACTAAATTATAAAGAGAGATGACTTATAGGCTAAGAATGCTTATTGCCCTTACAGAGGACCCTGGTCTAGCAACCATATTGATACAAACAATTGACAGTAACTCCAATTTCAGTGACTCAGACTCCATATTCTGGCTTCCAGGGCATCTCCATGCACAAACATATGTGTGCATATATATATAATACATATAGTTACAAATACAAGTATAAATGTATTTTTGTTTTCTTTCTTTCTTTTTTTTTTTTTGGTTATTTGAGACAGGGTTTCTCTTTGGCTTTGGAGCATGCGCTGGAACTAGCTCTGGTAGACCAGGCTGGTCTCGAACTCACAAAGATCCGCCCGCCTCTGCCTCCCGAGTGCTGGGATTAAAGGCGTGCGCCACCACCGCCCGACGTATAAATGTATTTTCTCTTAAATATTGTTCAAAGTAAAAATTACATTGAAGATGCACATACAAATTGGGAAATAACATTCTGCCATGTCTTATGGAGCATGGTATTGTAAAATTGGAGAAAATTTTGTAAATCTGTGGAAAGATAGACTTTGATCCTGCAAGAATGATAAACATAAAATATTCATAAACTTTTTCTCGTTGTTTTCTGTTTTGTTGCATACGAAGCCCAAAAAGGAGTAGATGACTCTGAAGATAACCTTTGTAGAGGAAATCATACTGAACCAATGTAAAAGTAAGATTTTTTAAATTTTTGTAAATTATAAAAATATGTAAAATCTATCACAGCATGTTTAAAGAAGTCTGTAAAATATATGATGTATCTTCATAACTATTAGAAACGGTCTCTATTCTTATAAGAAAAGCTAGTGTTTTGTGATTAGCAGAAATAATCTGAGGATTTTATCTTAATATTTTAAATGTGTAGTTATGGGTATGTTTGTGTTTAGACATAGGCACAAGAATCCAGAAGAGCTCAGGGGTCAGACATTTTGGATTCCTTGGAGTTGAAATTACAGAGGCTTGTAAGCCTCATACTGAGGGCTCTGGGAATCAGTTTTAGGTCCTCTGAGAGAGAAGAACGTACTGTTAACTGCTGAGCCATATTTTTAGTAAAGTTTAAATTTGTCAGTCTCTTTTTTTTACTAGACTTTTAAAGGAGAAACAAAGAAAATTACAAGCTAATTTAAATTTCACAAATATTCAATTTGTAATGTTTATGGCTCTAACTACATGTTGACTTTGGGAAACCATCATTCCAAAATGTATTGGCATTCAGTTGTTTGAGCTGTGTCAGATTAAAATTGTAAAGAACCCATGACCAAGCACCTTGACTGAATGGAGATACAAAAGAATGACACTTATAAGAATTGATACATGCATTCCTGAAGACTAATGTCAACTGAATTCAGATGCAACTTTGAAGACTGTGAAACAACAGAGGACAGAACATTAGGAATCTGTTGACTGAAAAGTAAGGGATCTTATAATCAGGGATTCAAGAATAGTTCAGAATCAAGTTTATTGCCCCCTTCTCACTACACACAATGCCCCCATGTGTGATCATAGTAACAACTGTCTTAATACACAGTGAAAAGGGTTCCACCACGATCACTATATTCTGTTGTTATTATCACATTATATGATGTATTATAGCTTGTTTTATTAACATTGGCAGAATAAATAGACATAGGATATACTGAAAACATAAAAATTTATAGTTAATGAGTAAAATAATTTGTTTTATCTGTAAGAATGTGATTTATAGATTGACAATTTTAAAATTTGACATAACTGAGAACATGCATATACAGCCAATTTAGTCCTCATAATGTTACTTATATGTATGTGATTTCAGGATTGACCAATTTTATTGGAGAGCTCAGTAGGCTGCTGTTCCCTAGAAAAGAGTATTTTTTTCTCATTCTCAAAATTCCTCTATTGTCTGTTGTTTTTTGTCTGAGGTTATGGTCCACATTGCAAATTTATATCTGAATGTAATGTATAAGTGATGTGGGAAGTTCTTCTGTGTATTTTATTTTATTTTTTTTGGCCAATGAATAAAGCTCTTTCGGCCAATGGTAGGAAATCTGAAAAAAAAATCCAGGTAGGAAATCTGAAGAGAGAGATATATCTAGAGAAAGTAGGCAAAGTCAAAGAGACACCATCTAGCTGCTGAAGGAGACAGACACCCAGAGTCTTTATTGGTAAGTCACAGCCTCATAGCAATACACAGATTATTAGAATAGGTTAATTTAATATGTAAGAGCTAGCTACAAAGATGCCTAAACTATTGGGCAAACAGCGTTGTAATTAACATAGTTCCTGTGTGATTATTTGGGTCTGAGTGGCTGGGAAACAAACTCATAGTCTCTGTCTACAAGTAAAGGAAAAGAGCAAGGCAGAGATACATGGAAGTAGTTGGAGGGATTAGCTTTAAGGGTGAGAATGAGGTAATCATTTAAAAATTAGGAAAAAATCTAGTTAAAAACATATTAGGAACACTGTGACATGGCTGAGGAGATAGCTCAGTGGTTAAGAACATATGTACACCCTGCTGGGTGGTAGAGTTCTGTTCCCAGCCCCCATGTTGGAAGGCTCATAGGCATCTGTAACTACACCTCTATTGTATCCCATATCTTTTTCTAGTCTCCATGGATATCTGCACACATGCATGCATCAGCCCCCACACAGACACATGCATACATTCTTAAAGAACAAAAATGAAGGTAAAATTTGGAAAAGAACACTGTGACACCTGCACCAACATTTACTTTAAAAATGTGTGCATGTATGTGAGTGTGTGTTTGTGTGTCTGCTGGTGTTATATCTATTCGTGTCTTTGCACCTATGTGTGCAGGCATTTATGTTCATGTGTGAATAAAGAGAGATCAAAAATCCTGTATCTTCTTATGTCATATCCCAACTCTCTTCAAAACAGGAAATTTCATTGAAGCTTGAACTCTCTGATTGACTAGATAGCTTTCGAGCAGGTACCTGGCATCTTTTTGAGATCTCTGATTGGTTAAGCTAGCTGTCCAGCAAGTGACCAGGATCTTAATGACTGACTCCTTTGTTGGAATACTAGATAAGGCCCACCACAATCATCTTATACTTGGGAGATGGCAATACAAATTCAGGGTCTTGGGTTTGTACACATGCACTTTGAAAATAGAACTATCCTTTGAGTATTATTAATTTAATATTAAATTTTCAACAATTCAATATAATTTAAAAAAACAAATTTTCTATTGATTTCTAACAAAAGGGGATGATGACTTGTAGGACATGTATGTGTCTCTCATAATTTTCTTATTACTTATTCATTCATATTTTTCTAAGAATGTACTTTATTTTAGTACAGAAAATTGTTTTCCATTGTTCATAATTTAAAATGTTGTATTTTATAGTGAACAATTTTAAATTGCTTTGGCTTTCAACTATTTATACTTACAGGCATATCATATTTTAAAGGATAATCTTTTTTTTTCTTTTTTTTATTACAAGAAAAATTTACATTTACTCCCCTTGTTCCCGGCCCTCCCGCTCCCCCCCACCCCACCTCCCTCACCCTGCTTCCTTAAGATGGGGCAGGATACCCTGCCCTATGGGAAGCTCAAGGCCCTCCCCCCCTCCATCTCGGTCTAAGAAGATGTGCGTCCATATAGAATAAGTTCCCAAAAAGCCAATACACGCAGAAGAGATAGGTCCCAGTGCCATTATCATTGGCTTCTCAGTCAGTCCCCATTGGCAGTCACATTCAGAGAGTCCGGTTAGGTCATATGCTCATTCAGTCCTGGTCCAGCTGGATTTGATGAGCTCCCAATAGATCAAGCACACCTCTGTTGATAGGCCAGTCCCTCACGGTCCTGAAGTCCTTGCTCATCTTCTCCCTCCTTCTGCTCTTCCACTGCACCTTGATAGCTCAGTCCCTTGCTCTGGTGTGAATGTGGGTCTCTGGCTCTATCTCCATCCATCATGCAAATTTCTATGGTGACGATTGAGATATTCAACAAAGTAACAATGGGACAAGTTCAGTTCAGGCACCCACTCCTCTGCTGCCCAAGTACCTAGCTGGGACATCCCTGTGAATACCTGGGATCCCTCTAGAGACAAGTCTCTTGCAAATCTTAAAATGACTCCTGTTAATGTAGATATATTAAAGGATAATCTTACAATAATCACTTTCAAAATTTTGTTCTGTTGTTCATACTTTAATTTTGTATTTATTATTACAGTTGTATGTAGAACAAAACAGATTTTCATATTATTATAAATAAAATTCTTCCAATATTTTGCATATTAATGTGTCATTAAGATGTTATAAAACATACTAATGCTGTAAAACATGTCTTTGATTTATTTCAGTCATACTTAAATCATGAGATTTTCAAATTTATAAGGTTTTCTCCCTATTATATGTCAGCATATCAAAGTTTAATTATAGAACTTCAAATTTACTCTTATACTCAGCATTCATACACATTTTCAAGGCCTTTAGCTTAATCCTTACTTGGAAAAGAATAAATTTTAACATCCTCCTGCTTGTCAATATTTTTAATAGTGGCAATTCACTAACTACGAATTTTTAGGCCTTTCATAGATTATCTTGAATATCTATTTCTGAGTGATTGTAAATGAGATACAATCAGCATGTAGTGGGTGATTTACACATTTAGTATCACTCTTTTGACAATGTTGATTCAATGAGCCGTTCTTCAAAGCATGAATTACTTCTAAATTTTGCTTAATGGTTAAGCATCCAAGAGCAAAAGTATTTACCGTGTTGTATTTACTTTTCATCTTAATATCAGGTTTGTCATGGTAATTTTACCCTTCAATTTTTGATTATTCTTAAAACTAGAAAATTTTCCAATTTTCAGTTTCCATTTATTTTGATAAATATTCTAACTTAGAGTCCTGCTGATATGGAATTTATCTCCGATATAACCAACTCAGGAGTGTATTCTAGACTACTTTTTTGGATGTGCTAGGCAAACAAAAACACGTTGCCACTTAAACATTTATCTGTGACATTAAAGGGAAAATTTGCAAATACATCCACAGTTCTGACCTTTTAAATTGAATTCAGATCATTTGGGGAATCTCAAGTACTGAAAAATGGGCTTGCATTTGAAAACAAGTCTTTACTGAGTTAATTTCACTGCTTTTCTATTTAATGTATCTTATGGCACATTGTAAAATTAATTTCTAAATCAAATTAATTTATAGATAAATAATTATGGGATTAAAATTAACCTAGTCATAGTCTCTCTTTCATTTTTTCCTGTTTGCTCTGTTTTAAAACTTATATTAAATATATTTTAACTGATAATTATCATTTACTTAAGAAGTAATCTGCAATATTAGATATATACAATGTTTAATTATATTGTTTACATCTTTATGATGAAATTTTCTATATTCTTTTTGGAGTATGTACTCTCTGCCATCACTCTTAGGTGCAGTGACACACCAATCCTTTTGTTCAGTTTAAACAATCTCTTAGTAACTCACCACTGATCAGCCTTTCTCTTTCCATTCCTTCCCCAACTCTCTCCAGTTTTGGAAGAAACCATTCTTATCAACTCATAGAGATCAAATTTCTTAGAATGGACAAATAATTGAAATCATGCACTATTTTTTCTATTTATTTCCCTCTAAATGAACTCTATGTTTCCATATGGAATGCCAAGAACAGCAGAGTTTTATTTTGTGTCTTATTAGGATTGCATTGTATGCATGCACTGCATTTTTTTGATTCCTTTTGAAAATGATCAACAATCAGGTTGTTTCTCCTGCTTGATTACCTGAACAATTCTATTGTACACATGGAAGTGAATATGTTTCTCCCCTACACTGGTTCTTTTCATTTGGATGAACACTCAAGAATGCGATTGAAATGCATGGATCATTTGCATTTTCTAAGTTAATGCGGGAATCCCATACTGTCTCACATAGAGTTCTTTGCTAATTTATAATGCTCCCTATGTTGTGAATAAGTTCCATTCCTTCCACATCCTTGATAGCATTTATTTGTTGTTTCACTTCTCTTATGCCAGCTGGGGATTGCTCATGGACACAGTCACTAGCAAAGCCTAATGACATCTCTTCACCACTCCACTCTGAGATACAAATATGCATTAAAAGGTATTTAAATGCTGACATCATAATTTCTGTATTTAGCAGGGTGAGTTTTGAGATGTTTTCAGTGTGCCTATGGATGAAAGCCTGCTTCAAATGGCATTAAATAATATGACTTTTATTCTTGAGTCTTGATTTGCAAATTTTGTGCAAGAGCTTTCTGGTTGCGAGACCATTGCTCTGCTCAGGGAGACCTCTCCTGGGATACTTGCCAAACCTAGTGAAAAGATTTTATTTTATTTTCCTCTTACAGAAAATTGAGGCCAGAAGTTCCGCACTAAAAGAATAATTCCCCACCTTTTGACACTATATAGTTATCCTCATACATGCAATCTTCAACTCATTCTTCATGGAAAACAGCTGCAGAGAAACACTTCCCTATTTAGTTTCACAGATTGTCAGCGTCTGTCATGTGATCCTCTCCCTTTCTTCCTTGCAAAAAGGAAAACACATTTTATATCTGAAACAATGCAGGGCATATAATCAATTTCCCATGGTGGGCGATTCACTTCAACTGTAATTTCTGAACAACAGCTTTGCTTTGTCTTTCTGTTCTATCTTTCCTGTCAGGTTGTGAATTCATTGTTTCTCTCTTTTTATTCTGTGCTACTTTTAAGTGCGCAATCATCTGTGACATATTTTATGTTGAAATGCTACGAAATGCTTCATTTTGCTACTGCCTTCCAAAGCCAAGTTATTTGTTTCAGGTAGAAATTAACATCTGTCTCCTTCTGCTTTACCAGGCTCAGTATCTCTTGTCCATCTTCTTTGTCTGATATATGTCATGATGTTAACTGTATGTGACTTTTCACACAGCTTCTAGTTTCTCAGAGTTGCTGCCTGGGTGTTGGTTTAGCTTACACAGAGATTTTCTTTGTTTTGTTTTATTTCTTTGTATGTTTGGCTTTGTTTCTGCAACTTCTTGGTCATTCTACTACTCTATACTTTCATATTAGGTAACTTAATTTTGAGATTTTTCTTTTCTAGATGACAAGAAGAAGAAGGGGCCCGAGGAAGTGGATCAATGTGTATGAGCTCTTGATAGGTAAGCATGGAAACCTTGTTTGGATCCATAGCATTCATGAAAACAAACAAAGCAAACAAACAAAAACAGGTTGGGCCACCCTTGAAACTGTAGCCCAAACCATATGGCTAGTGGTGATAGAAGGATGAGGTTTGCTGGATGTCATTTAAGTTCCAGACTCAGTGATAGACCCTGTCTCAAAGGGGTAGAGTAGAAAGTAAGAGAGCAGGACACCATTCATCCTCCTTCAGTTTCTGTGTGTCCATGCATGGGTTTGTGTCCATGCACACACATGTACACATAGTACACTCAGACTTTCCATAAATGTTCATGTACTAGTCAGTGAAACCTGTGCCCACTTTTGCCACTAAGTTACTTTAGGCTCCTATAAAACATTCCTCCAAAGCAAGCTCAATTGTGTGTTTCTTTGTTAGCTTGCTTGTTGTATTAACCTAAAAAAAAAGAGGCAGACCTAGATCTATTTCAGAGGCCCTGAAGCTGAGTTCTGGTTCTAGAAGTGAGCATAGTGACAATAATCTGACCAGCTGGATTATGTCTTGAAAATGCCATATGGTGTTGATGACTTGATTTGTTATCTCTGCTTCTCCCTTGACTCAGTGTGAATCAGGATGAGTCTAGTTATTCATATTTTGCCTCCAATTACCAAGGTAACTTGGGTATTTGCCTGCAAGTAAATTGATGCTTCCTACTTGGTACAGCATGAAAGACAACATTCATTTATTCTGTGGCATGCAGAATTTTTGTCCATCTCTTCCACATACTTTATATCATGTGACAGACAGTTTATAGGGATACAGTGACTCTATGACTTATTAGATATTTCTCCTAGGTAGATCTGAATATGCTAAATAAAGGTAAAGTGTGCCTTTTGCAATAGGAAAACTCTTTTTTTCTTTTTTTTATTGTTAAAAGAGAAATTTACATTTACTCCCCTTGTCCTAGACCTCCCGCTCCCCCAGTATCCCTCCTCCCTCCCCCTGCTTCCTTAGGGGGCAGGGTACCCTGCCCGGTGGAAAGCCCAAGGCCCTCCCCCCTCCATCCTGGCCTAAGAAGGTGTGCAACCATATAGACTAGGTTCCCAAAAAGCCAATACATTAATTTCACTCATGAGCACTGTTTTTCTCTGTTCTTAGTAGTAAAAATAAATCAGAGATACTGTTAAAATTCCAGGCCACATGATAAGAATATTTAAGTGAAGAAGTATGATTAGAGAATGTTTTAGATATATATGTTCATATTGTATAGTATTCAAATAAATTAAGTGTAAACAGTAAATTGATTTTTCCATCTTTTCCCATGAACATTTATTTAATGGAGCACAGAAAAAGAGCATATTTAGCTAGTGTCTTTGAGCTTCTCTGGACTTTATTATTTCTGTCAGCATATTGGAGTGAATAAATCATAAGAAATAATGAATGAGTTAGTAACTCATGATGTTAGGGGAATGCTGAATCCTAGTGCTCTCCATTGTTTCAATACATTCGGATTGTAAGAAGCATAGCGTTGTGTGTAATAACATTATTAACTGTTTTTATTTCTACTCAGAAGTTAAGAAATTAGTGAGAAATGCATCATAGTTTCCACTAAATTAGAAAGCAGTGATGGTACCTTCCATACTATAATGTTACAAGTGTTTGAACATTATGGAAAATTTCTATGTGTACTACACCAGAGCAGTAACGTAATTAATTATCTTCTCATAATTCTTTCAATGTAAGAACTCCTTAGTAAATTATGCTGCAAAAAAGAACATGAAACATGCAATAGTTTTTAAAAATCAACCTGTAAAATCAGTAATAGTTTTATTGAGTGATGTTTAACTAGAAACTTTATCTAAATTTCTAATATCTATGTCCATATACATCTATATATATATATAGTTATGTATATTTAGATATATATTTATACTGTAATCTCTTTGTCTTTAATCATACATTTCTTGCAAGAATGAGTTTGACCAGTACGCTGAAATTATACAGAAACATTTTGATTGATCATAGTCCTGGGCCTTTCACATAATCCTAATTTTGTGAAAGTATCTGAACCCAGAACTTATTATCATATCCTTGCTAAACACCATGCCATTTTTAAATTTACTCTTATTTATAGCAGAAAGGAAACTTTGGAACTTCAAAGTTTATTTATTCTGAATTTTCAGGATTAAAACCATAAAAAATACCTGAAAACTCAGAAAGTGTTCATGGATGACATCATGAAGGGATGAGAAAGAAATGAACATATATAATGCATAAATTCTGCCTTCAATGTAATTAAAGGCTATGCTGCTTGGTTATTTGTAATAGTATATTGCTTTTTATGAAAATTTTAAAAAGACACATTGTATTTCAAGACATATTTTTACTTCCTAGAACAGATATATTTCTTTATTTCTAAAGGACAGATGCTTCAGCTTAGGTTATTTGAAATATTTAAGTTTTTTTTGTTTCCTTAATTCACTACTAATAGATCACTTAGATAACTATTTAGTTGTTTGATAATAGCATGAGAAAAAAATGCAATGAAGAAAAGAGAGAATGAGAAATAGAGGAAAAAGGAAATTAGAGGTAAAGTGTTGAGATGCTGAATTAGATTACTATTTCATGATCACATTAACAAAACTAAGAGCAATGTTCATGTTTAGAAGTATGAATTACTTCTAATTATCTCAAATGTGGAATTATTCCAAAGATGCATCTATTCTAATTCTATACGTGGGATAAAGAATCTGAAACAACTTTTTTTGTTACATTAATCTAACAATAAGAAACTGCCTTTATTTTTGTTTCAATGACTCAAACTGCAAATAGTTTTCTTACGAAAATATGAATTGTAGTATACAAATTTATAGTTCTGACTTTTAAAAGTCTTCATGATCTGAAGAGAGAATATGCTTCATTAGACATTTCCACTTTGATTTCAAAAGTAATGGAAAAATATTTACCCTACTGCAAAGATAAGACTATGAATAATTAACTCTGAATGAATATCTAGGAATTCAGAAAGAAAACCTTTGAGCTGAGTGAAGGATTGGGTTATAGTCATTCAGTCTAAAGTATTATAGGTATATGTCATTGATGAGAACTGAGCCTAAGAAAAATCTAAACTTAATTTTAGAGGCGTATGATCAATAATGCATTTTACTTTAGATTTTGGAAAGTTTCTTAAACTTTCTAAACCTAAGTATGCCCATTAAAGAGGTGGTGTAAATGTTCTGATACAGATGTAAATAATGGGAAATTCTTCTTCAAAGGACAGTCAGTCTGTCCTGTGTCATATTTCTTAATTTTTGATCATCATTTACCAAGCCCATTCACACTTATTATTTTATGTCAACCAGAATAGCTCATGCTTACCTGTAAAATTTATATGAAATTTATCCCAATCAGTGCAGCTACCATGAACACTGAGATCTTGCTTGCACATGGCAATGTTTACAAAGAGTGAATAACTTACTTCTGAGTATAATTGGTGCTATAATAATTTTAATCCAATGACGATTAATTTTACTGATACTCTTTCAAAAGTTAAATCAAGGAAATTCAGAACACTCCAAGAAAAGTTAGAGTGGCAAATACTATATTCTTAGTGTAGTAATAACAGTATTTTATACTAAATTATATTCAGTACTTTGATTTAGAATGCATTTTTCACTCTAATGTGATACACATTGTAGAAAAACTTCCTGGATGTGGAATAAATAAAAGTTATTGGAAGAATAAATGGCATTTTTTAAATATGTGATTAAGCCACATATTTCAAAGACAGTCAACCAATTTTGAAAATATTCATAAAATATAATGTATTGCTGGCCTGAGCCAAAAGCATTCTTCCTGTTTGGTATGTAAATTCTGGAATTATTGCTCTGTAAATGTTCTTCTTTTTAACAATTATTGAAGAGAATATTCATTCAATAGCTAAAAATGTTTTCATAGGTGATGGAAATGCCAATGCTTCATTACAATATAAATTATGTAAACAATGCTCAAGATCTCATCCCTAGAAATTATTCAGACTTTAAGAAAAGTGTCAAAGAAATCATTGGCAGAACACGAATTTCCTATGGTGAACTTTGCCGTAATGGACACACTACCCCTAGAAGAGCAAGAGCAGATGGTGAAATGCCGAGTATGAATAAATTCATCTCTCTCTAGTATCCTAAGCCTAAGGACTTGGAGATGGACCAACACATACTACTGTGGGCCCAGTGAGAAGCGAAAATTATTCAGCAGCCTTCACAGCGAGGAAGAGAGTCCTGAAGAGTAATAACAACACTTCAGCTAGCTCCATTACAAATCCTTCATGGTCTCTGCAAGGCCATTTACAAGACTGGAACTTGCCACAGCACTGACTTACATTCAGCTCCAGCTTCGGAGGAAGCCTCTGGCAGAGCTTCACAAACTTTTTTTGCCTTGTTTCCCTCTTTAAGTCTCCTTCTCCTCCATCACCTGGGTTATTGTGTGAGTCAAATAGGTGTTTAGATAAGATTACTTTGAGAAATGCCAAAAGGTATTCAGGAGATATTTCCTAACCATGCTTATCACAAATTCATCAGCCAGGCAATATTTTTTTTTCTTTTGAGAAATTGTCCCTAAAATTAGCTAAGTCTTTCAAAATAAAGTTTTGGTTTTTTTTTTTTTTTTTTTTTTTTGGTTTTTCGAGACAGGGTTTCTCTGTGGCTTTGGAGCCTGCGCTGGACCTAGCTCTTGTAGACCAGACTGGCCTCGAAATCACAAAGATCCGCCTGCCTCTGCCTCCCTAGTGCTGGGATTAAAGGCGTGCACCATCACAGCCCGGCTAAAGTCAGTTTTAGAATGCTGATGTTAGCAAGATGCTGTTTTCTCTTTCATTTGAAGAAAGAGCAATGAGTTAAATTTTCCAAATGCTTTCCATAGTATCATATCTTTATAAATGAACTAGTCTACAAAGCAGCTTAATTCTTCTTTAAATTGACTAAATCTATGAAATGACAACTGCTTTAATTTCTAAGTGGTCCCTAGATTTGCTGGCGTTTATAACAGAGAATCACAAAAGAGTTATGTAATTTTCAAAGGGACATAGTAAATTAACTTAAAACGATCAATGTAGTAAATAATGAATGAATAATGATGTTCAACCTCATGGAAATTGGACTCATCAGTGCAAATTAAATACCTGAAATGGTTTTCCAAATTGGACCAATAGTATGAGACTCAAAATGAGTGCTACCAAGTAAATAGGACAATAGTAACTTATACAGGATGTATTATCTAAAAAGACATAACCTGGTGGTATGGATTTTTCATTAACAAATGGATTTAATGATTTTTTTCAGTCACATAGCAAAGATCTAGTTTTTACTATTTGTTATGTCCTTTGATAAGGGTGATTTCTACAGTGACTTCATATATTTATACCCATTTGGATATCACATGAAAATCATATTATATTTTCAATAAAGAAAACATAGAAACCTTTATTAACAAATTGGATAAAATAATCTCTTTCGATTTACTGGAATCTATTTTTTGCAGCATGATAGCGCAGTTTAATCTAATGTGAAAGAAATAGTTTTTTCCATCAAGGCTATGCATACTAGTGATATATCTACCAACATACAAGTATCTCACATCTAATTGAGCAAAATTGAAGTAATATTACATTTATCAAGAAATAAATCCAATGGAAGATTATTTTATATTGAAATCATATTATTCATTATTCATAAACAATTATTCATTATTAAGATTGTGAAGACATATTGACAACTTATTCAGAGATCAATAAGCAATTTGACTATATAGACAGAGCCAATCTATTGTACATCCTATGGACAAAACTAGCCAAAGAGAAAAAAGCAAATAAGGGAGACATTTTTTTAATTCTCAATTGTATTCTACTGTTTATATATATTTTAAGCTGCAGATGTTATTTTAGAGCATTTGTTTTTCCAGATAATAGAAGAATACTTGATTACATTTCAGAAGATATTGTTTCAATCCCAAAGGACTGCCTGTGTCATATAAACATATGACATATTGTAAGATTTCAAACACACCAAACTTACTTATTCCTTGAAATTTTACATTTAAACTTGATGTTAAAGGCTTTTTTGGAATAACTAATAATAATTAATAATATAATTATGTTAACATAATATAATTATAATATAATAACATAATAATCCTTTGATAATAAAAATATGGTTTCATATATTATTGAACCCATTTTTGCTAAGCTACATTGGAGTCACTCCACCGTGTAGTGGTGTGCTGATGGAACACTTATTTCTGAACTACATGGCATAAGCATAAAATAGTGCAACATAATTTGTAAAGCATTCTCAGAATTTGCAAAGCTGGGAAAGCACATTCACGGGTTGTAGACAAGCTTCTAATACATAGTAAGACTGTGTCCTGTCACAACAAGAAACTTAACATATCTCTAAGCTGAGCTCTGCAACAGAGTAATAAAAGACTGTCCTCATTGGCAATACAAGTTAGTACACAGATTTAATAAAGTAACATGCAATTTAACACTGTAGCACACTGATTTCCTATTTCTTGCATTGTTATGTATTTCACTCTTGATTACATTATTTTTGTTATTGTTGCTTCTATTTCAATTAGTATCTTGTTAATTTATCTGGAATTTCCTACATGCATTCAGTATATTTTGATTATATTCATTACCCGCTCCTTCACCAATTCCTCCTAGCTTCACTCTCTATACCTTTTCTCTTCATTCTTCTTTTATTTTTTTTTTTTATAACCAACTCTGTCCACTTGCGCTGCCCATATATTCACAACTGCAGAAACAATCACTGTTTCTGGAGTCTTGTCAATCTACTAGGAGACTTGCATTAAAGAAAACTAGCTTTCTTTCCCAAATGAGCTAAAATTGACTTTCCCTCCCCACGATGCCCATTAGCTGTCAATAGTTCCTCATCTAGGGTATGGGACTCTAAAAATCCTCTACTTCATGCTGAAATGTTGACTTCCTCAGTCTTACGCAGGTCCTGTACACATAGGTATTGAGTTCATTAGAGCAACTCCCCAGTTATGTCCAGAGTACATTGTTTTGCTCCTGTCCTACCTGCCCCTTTGATCTTACATTCTTTCCTTAAATCCTTTCCTTGTCAATGACTTCTGAGTCTTGGGAGTAGAGTTGTGGTCATAAGGAAGAAATTAGGGAAATAATCCCCATTTATGTTAGATTATTAGATGTTTCCATTTTTTAACAACTGTTTTGACTTGAATTACCATCTCTATACCCTTCAATATCTATGGTACTGAAAACTGTACATTTCCCCCTAAATATTATTTGCACATCATTAGGTTAGGGATGAAAATAAATTACTTTATATCTTTGAATTATATTAATTTATATTTTCTACGATTTGTTTGTTCTTTAGTGAACTGCTGTGATGATTATTTTTGCAAGTTTATATAGAAACACATTATAGCATAGGCCTCTGAAGTGGGACATGCTTATCTAGTGATTGTCTCTACCATAAGACATAAGAAGCCATGCTCAATTCTGTCACATTACACAGGTCATATAAATTTAGGTTATTACTGAGAGACCTGGACCTCTGGAAGTTAGGAAAGAAGTAAGCAGAAAGGCCAAGGCTTGATTTCTGTTTATTTTTTTAAATTAAGAACTTGAAGGGGTGTGGTCCCTTGGCCTGTGACCACACCCTGCTGCCACCCCCAAGGGGGGCCGGGTCTCAGGAGATGTATAAATATTGGGAACCCAGGCAGGGAGCTCTCTCTCTGCGTGGATCGCTGACCTGTCTGGTTTGTCTGCATCTACAGAGGAGCCCTTTCCGGTACTGTACCTGTGCCCTTTCCCAAATAAATTCTCTACAAGAACTTTTCAAAATTACTTTTATCAGAAACTTTCACAGAGACCACAATTTGATTCATATTTATAAAAAGCATAATTAGTAGACAACTTTTCTACAGATGGCTAAACAAAGTTCTATAGGTAATTGTTAGATTCATTTCCTTACATGCAATATTGAAAGGTATGTGTATGTGTGTGCTTATGTGTGTGTATTTTATGAAGGTATTCAAATTTTTCATCTTATGCTTAATTTTTTTAAGACCAATATGCCTCATGGACTTTTAATATTCCTAGGCAAGAGAGCATGCATCTACATTATTAGAATCTCATGCCGTATTGTTCTTGTTATGAATTATAGTTATTAAAATTTACTGAAGCAAATAGAGAGTATTTACTTTTAAATGTAATTGTTTTCAACTTTATGATGTTTAAGGTATTCTGAATATCCTTCAAATAGTCTAAGCACATAAAAATGATATACTCTGAGTCTCTAAAGCTAAAACCATTGGAGCAAACACTTTAAGACTCATTTCTGTATCTTGGGAAAATCTTAACACCAGCATATTACTGGCTCTAAAAATGTCACAGGTACCCAAGCCAAGTTACCTTAGAAATGGAGGATAGGTTTAATTTGTTAGGAAATTAATGTTTTGTGGAATCTTAGAATAAAAAAAAATGTGACATAGCAGAATATGCATAATATTATCATTCATGTATGGACTGACCTTGGCTTTAGATGACAATAGACTCAATTTCTCAAAGTTTAATTTACTTATATGTAATTGAAATTAAAATAAAAATGAACACAGAAGAATTAAAATGAAAGGGATGCACTGAAACAAGAGCAATGTTGACGTCTTCTGGCTCATACAGCTACCATGTCCTGTCATTACTACCTGCCAATCAGTTTAGCTTAAGAGACGGCAGGGATGGAACCTCACCAATCCCCACTAATTTCTAATGACAACTTAAACAATTTTAAACGAGTTTATGCTTGTCTAGTAAATATTACAGTGCCATTTTAACACTATATTTGAGTCTTAGATAAAATGTAATTAAATATCAAAATATGAGCTATTCTAAGGAAATTATGCTTCCCTGTGAAGGCAGAAGAATTAGAGAATTATCTATGAGAAGAGAGAGAAAAATGCTCAAAATATTCCAACTTGTGATATGTTATATAAAAGCAAAAGCACAATTGTTTGCACTAATTGTTCTCATACTCTTGTGCTCATTAGACATGCATTAAAAGAAATATTTTAAGATATTTGTTATGGCAAATAATGCGTTTTAGGCCAAAAGTCGCTGAGATTTAAATGTAATGAAAGCTATTTTTCATAAATATGTGTCTTTAAACACTATTTAGCTACTTCCCACAAGATTTTAAAGGAAATAATGACTTTAATAATTTATAAGTGTAAATATTTCATAATTTCTATATTTTAGAATCTTTTTTGAAGTTTACCACAGATAAAATGGAAAACATCATATGTATATAAATATATACAATTGTAAGTACCATTGTACTCACTTTGGTGTGGGAAATCCTTTTCATTTTTTGTACCAATCAAAATGTTTTATGGTTATCATCATAGTGCTCAGAAACAAATAAGCAGTGAAGAAGAAGGCATGGATTTTGTAATCTTTTATGAGAGAAATATTACCGACTATTGGGGGTTAAAGGCAGCTTATACATAAGTCAGTCTTTAAAAATAACAATAGACCATGTTTGCAAAGAAAAGATGCAAATGTGAATGACCTGAGGATGTCCTTTTAGATGCTGGAGGGAGAGGAGGAAATGGAGCATTACATAAGCTGGGATTAGGACAAATGTCATACAAGTCTAAGAAGTTTAATTCTTTGTTATTTATATCTTAATAGATACTTATAGTGAAAGTTAAAATTAAACCTAACAGTAATGTAGATTTTAAAAACAAATCAAAAACTAGTTGTGCATTGCCAAGTTCTGGATAAGTTTATTATATTAATGACATAATGTTGTATATGGCCACCTTTTCTTCCTTAGTAATTAATCTCTAGTCTTAATGTTTTGGCTGAGTTTTAAACTTCTTTTAATGTACAATAAACATATTGCAATTCAATTATTTTATCTCTCTAGATTTTACATGAATGTGTAATGCTGCTTGAATTTTTCATGATTTGTTATTGCCCTGAGCATTTCTTTATTTCCAGCTCCACTGACACTCTTAATATGTTTAATTTATGTTCTTTGCTGTGCACTCTGATAGGGAATGCATACACCACTGATTATTTTTCCATCCTAAGCCTCAAAAACCATTCTGTGCCCTCCATGTCCTTGTTATTGCTCAGGAAAAAAATTGGTTTTTTTCATCATTGAAGAGAAGCTTTTAAGGATTTCTCCATATTCTTTTCAAGTGTGGATCTCTCAACACAGTGTATGCACACATGTAATCATATGATGCCCCTAAGGTTTTGCTCATACCTACCACTTCCACATTACCACACAAGCAATGTGAAAATTGGTCCACAACTGTAAACAACTGCTAAGTTAAGAAAAAAACTTTATTTTCACTTAGAGAAGAAAAGTTCTATGAAATGCTTGTAGAGAATAACTATAGTTTACATCTTACATACCCATAATAGCTCTGAAAATACTATATATCATATATATCATTGTATACACATTACTTACCTCTGTGGGAAGATATTATAAAAAAATGATCTAATCGTTCCTAGTCCTTTGTGGTAGAACATCATCGCAGTGGAAATGACAGGGAGGGAAGAGTGAGACAGGGAAAGTTCTGTAACTTTTTCTTAATGCATTTCTTACATTACACAAAGTATTTTTCATGATTTTGCTAATAATTGATGGCTAACAAATGAAAAATTAGATAAAATAATAGCCATGGGAGAAATGAAATTAATTTTTGGAAATGAACTACAAAATTAAAGAGCAGAGATTGAGCTGTGTACATATGAATAAATGAATGAAAATTATAAAAAAATAAAATTTATTTTCAAAAATGTACACACAGATCTACACTAAGAAATTTGTCCTTATTTGTTAGTTTTGTCTTCTCATTGTATTTTCTATCATATATTGTTCATTTCATATTTGTAGAATGAACTATCATTTGTTAGACACTAGAAAAGCTAAAATTAGTTAATGCAGATAATCTGATATACAAAACAGTGGTTGTAAATTGATGATGGAAGTTATAAAATAATCCTACAGTAGTTCAGAACTATGAATAATAAAGGGTTATTTATTTAGGGGTAGACTCACAAATAACAGTCCTAGATCAGAGTCCTTTGCACAAACGGGGAACAGGAACAGAATCTTGGAAGGGAAAGCCAGAAACAAGAGAGTGAGTACATGCTTTATAGTTACATTTATAGCATAAGAGACCATGCCCAAGTTGGCTAGTACCTTAAAGACTATTGGCTAAAAAAGCTCCCACAGCACTCCTTTTTGTTTAAATAAGAGAAGTCCAAACATATTACAAAATTATACACACTATGAACAGATATCAAGTATAAGATTAGACTTACAACCAGCGTAAACAATTATTAAGCAAGGAACATATGCTAAATGTTTTAATAAACATTCTATCATAAGGAGTCTAAGTTTTTTATTGGAAATGGCTTGGCTAGATCATAAAGGATGGTAACTATGACTATCTAATCTTCAACCCTATCAAAGGCCTGAGAAGGGAGAAAATATTACTTGAGTACACAAGAAGTGCAATCAAGCACCTTACAAAATATGCAGTAGATGACAGAGACAACTGGCTGCCCGAGCAATTATCCAAAGTCTCATTTGCAATGCTGAAGCAACAAACTTTGGCTTATGCCTAGAGTAACAGACAGATAGATCATTTTCAGAGGCAGGATAATTTTTAGAACTCTCTTACCCTGTCTTTGAAAGTATGGCAGTCTTTTTTCCTCGTGTCCTGCTTGTTCAGTCTGGACATCGCGCACTTTGTCAGTGGTTGAGGCATGGGCAGTTCCTTGCCCAAAGGACAGTTTTGTCAAAAAGAAAAGAAACTCCAAGTGGAGTGTTTTTGGTGCTCAACACTCTTTTGGGAATAGATTGGTGCTATCTTGAGTAATCATGTCTCACATCAACAGAATCCTAAGTTATTTAAATGCCATGTCTACAGATCTTTGAAGTGGCTGAAGCAGCATAGAATCTCTATGTATCTAAAGAACTTAATTAGTCTGACTAAAAGTATAAAAAACATGAATGACTATTGACCTATAACACTTAATACCTATATAACTTAAAGCTTAAAGCTTCATATCAGATTATTAAACAATCTTTAAACAACTGTGCAGTAAAGGAGGACAATGACCTCAAAGTATAAACAATGTATAAATATCTTGGTCAGAGGTAGAAATATATAATGGAATATGATAAATATATCCTAAATGGTGTCCCTAACTGTGAGGACAAATTTTTAGGAGAGGATACATTATCTTCTAGAATTGTTTCCAGCTGTCATGTGGGTGATTTTCTTTCTATGGGATTCTGTAAAAGTAAAATGATGGTAAATTTCATGATTGCTTTTCTGTATAATTGCAAATATCTCTGAGTAGTTGATAGGGTTTTTCTGAAGATCTTATTTGGAGTTCTGGCCAGAATGTTGTAAGAAGGTACCCAATTTCTGCAGCTAGTACCCAAAAACTGTCTTATAGTAGCACTATCAGCATTGTGATGTCATATCAACCAGGTGGAGTCATTGTTGTGAGGCCTCAACTTCTTCCTGGAAGCTTCAAAGTTTACTGCAGTAAAATCTACTGTTAAATGTAGAAAACTTAAACATGGTTCATATATTTAATGAAAGATATGATATAACAAAATGGGTATGGAGAAAAGTAAAATATTTTCTTAAAGTCTATCTTCTTTCTGTTCCATACCAGATGGCTCCTGACATGAGACAGAAGTTCTGAATTTTTCTTTTAACAATATGCTGAGATTTAGAGAAGGATAGCCATTGTCCAACTCCAAAGCCAGCCCTTATTTTTAAGTAGAGATATGCACATGTCTAGATAATCAAATTCTACCATACATATGACATAGCATTATAAGTCAGATTTCTCTTTGCTTGGTGATTCTTTCTGGATACCTATCTTTTTATCTTTAGACATCTAGATGTTCAAGGTCTCTTGACTCTTTGAAGATGAGTATTTTTCTGCAAAGACAAGAACAGAACCCTTGTGAAGGGTTCTGTATAATTATCACCTCTGTGAATAAGCTGTCATTTCTCTTTCTCAAGGTTTCTCTTTTGAAATCAAATCTTTATTAATTTTGATGGTATCCATAGTGTTTCTTCTGTAGAAACAAGAGAGAAACCCCTTCCTCAATATAGCACATCTCCTGGTTTCCATTGTGAGTTCAACAAATTATTGAAATATACTGGCTGATTTAATTCAGAAGTTTTTTCTATTATCCAATTTCTCTCTGCTGCTGTTGTTCTTTTCTCATTTGCATTCAGAAAGGTAAAGATTAATAAATCATTATGCAATCCACTTCTGGGAGTGTTTTCCATCCTTTTATTTAGCATATCTTTTAAAGTTCAATTTGATCTTTCTGTAAATGCTCGTGTAGTATAACTGTAATATACTTTATATTTTAATAAGCAAAAAACTGTTTCATTTTCTTAGACACATATGCTGGACAATTATCTATTTGTGCAGTTATACCCATGATGGCCATAACTTCTAATAAATTGTGATTACTGAGTCAAGCCTTTTCTGATCTCAAGGCAGTTTGCCCATTGAGAACCTAAATAAGAGTCAATGGTATGGTATACAAATTTTAATTTTCCAAATTCTGTAAAGGAGAACACATTCATCTACCAGATCTCATTCCTTTGAGTACTCTGTGGGTTACTCCCTGATGGTAATGGTATTTGGTTATAAAAAGAGTAAGTAGGATATTTCTTTATAATCTCCTTGCCATGTAATAGAAAACTTTTTTTAAACCTTTATTAATGACATGATGTTTCTTACGAAATTTTGAGGCCTTTGGCATACTTCCAATTAATAATTGGTCAATTTCTGCATTACCTTGTACTAGAGGACATGAAAGACACATATAGGATCAGATGTGTGTTATGTATAGGGGACAAAGCTTATTCCTGATTATGTCATGAACCTGAATGAATAATGAAGTCAAATCTGTATCATCTAGTATTAATTCAGTAGTTTCAATGTACAAGATGACACTTTCTGCATATTGTGAATCAGTAACTATATTGAGAGGTTCTTTAAATTACCTTATTACCAAGAGAATCACATATAGTTCTGCCTTTTGGGCAGAATTTTAAGAGCTTTGTTTCATCTAACTTAATTCTTCTGATTAGTAACCTGCCTTTCCTGATTTATTTGCATCAGTATAAATTGTACACACTCCAGTTATTGGTGCATCATGTACATTTGGGGAAAAGTCCAAGTAGTTCTTTTTATAAGGTTAATTCTATCACATTTGGGATAATTGCTATTAGTTTCTCCTAAAAATTAGCAAAAAGCTCTTTGCCATGGTTCATTGTCTTCCAATAATTTTTAAAATTTCATCAGTATTAAAAGGCACTATAATCTCTGCTGGGTCTATACCTGTTGTTGACAAAGTCTGAATTTTCCTTTTCTAATTAATTTAGAGATTTTTTCCACATAAGTGTTTAATTTTTTTTACTTGGTTTATGTGGTAAAAAGATCCATTCTAAGATATCCTTCCTCTGCATTAAAATTCCTGTAGGAGAAATTCTAGAAAGCAATATAACTAGAATACAATTAAGATTTGAATTAACTCTATTTACATGTGCCTCCTGTAATTTATCCACAATGATTGCCAGTTCTTTTTCTGCTTCTGCTGTTAATTTCCTGGGACTATTAGTCTTTTTCGACATCTAGGAAAAACTTTCTTTACTTCTTTAAACATTCTTTCTAAAGTATCTGCATTTGACTCAGATAAAAATGTCATCCATGCAATGGTTAATTATAGCCTTAGAAAATTACTTGTGTATTATTTCCAATGGTTGACTTACAAAGTATTGGAAATGTTGGGGCTATTGAGCATTTCCTATGGGAGGATGGCCCATCATTATCTCCTAGTAGGCTGAGAGTTATTATAAGTAGGGACTGTGAAGGCAAATTTTTCTCTATCCTTTTCTTGTAAAGGTATTGTGAAGACACAATCCTTTAAATCAATCAGTATAAGAACCCATCATTTTGGTAATAGAGAAGGCAGAGGAATTCCAGATTGTAGAGGGCCCATAGGTTGATAGTTCTTAGATCTGTCTCCATTCTCCATTTTCCAGAATTCTTTTTAACAACAAATCAACAAATGCAGGAGAATTACAAGGGCTGGTTGATTCTTCAATATGGTGAACATCTAGTTGCTCCTGTACCAGCTGTTCTAAAGCCTGCAGTTTTCTTCTATTAAAGCCATTGTTTAACCCATATTGGTTTCTTAGTTAACCATTTCAAAGGCAAGGCCATTAGTATTTCTGAAGGTTTTCAAGTTGCTTTGTGTTCCTGCACATTCTGAATGGCTTGTGACCTTTGTTTATAATATCTTATAAAATCCTTCCCAGAAGCATGAGTTTTGGGGACTTCAAGAATATTAACCTGGGTATTCCATTGTGGCTGCAATAGGTCATGACCCCAAATATTTACTGCAATATTAGCTACATAATGCCTCAGCTTTCCTCTCTGTCCTCCTGGTCCTATGCATTCAAACCACCTCGTGCATTGTTTCACTTGAAATAGGGTTCCAATTCCTATTGAATTAAATATGTGCCTCTTGAAGATGCCATTCTGGATGACAAGATTCTGGAGTATTGATAGTCATGTATGTCCCCATGTCTAGTAACGCCTCAATTACAATGTTATTATATGCACTCTTAGCATTGGTCTTTGATCATTTATAGAAATCTTTCAAAATATATGTTTCTCTTTTCCTACTGGAGTTTTTGATTCATCCTCCATGTCTGTATGTTTTTTACAGTTGACATAGATTAATGTGTGTATCAGCTACTTAGTCTTGCTGCAGCAACAAAAGTACTTGGCAAAAGCAAAGTACAGGAAGAAGAGTTTCATTAGGTCTTAGTTTGAGAGTACAGTCCATATCTCTGTGTAGTCATCCTAGCAGAAACCTAAGGCAATGGGTTGCATCGCATTGACGCTTAAGCAGAAGAAAGACAGGAGTTCTGATTCTCCCTTCCTTTGCTCCCTTGCATTTAGTACAGGACTGAGGGCTGTGGTGTGGTGCTGCCCACTTTCAGGATTAATCATTCCCCTTCAGTTAACATAATACAGGGACTTTTTTTTTTTTTTTTGGTTTTTCGAGACAGGATTTCTCTGTGGCTTTGGAGCCTGTCCTGGAACTAGTTCTTGTAGACCAGGCTGGTCTCGAACTCACAGAGATACATCTGCCTCTGCCTCCCAAGTGCTGGGATTACAGGCATGCGCCACCACCGCCTGGCCAATACAGGGACTTTTATTACAAATATACCAAGACTTTATTTCCAAAGTAATTCTAAAGCTCATCAATTAATTATCAATATTAAACATGAAAATTGATAAAAAGGAAAACTGAGTTATGTAGAAAAATGTGGTCTATTAATATTCTGCACCCATATCTTTACTATTAAATTTCTTTCAGTGTCAAAATGGCAGATGTCATAAAGTGGAAAAATAATTTAGAAATAAATTGAACATTGATAATAGCAAGAGAATCACAGAATATACATGTATTTGTAAAGAGTTGGAATTATGTTTTATTGGCATCCTTTCTTGTAGGTTTAGTTAAATCTATGCTATTTGTTCCAATAGAAGGAGTTGACAAAACAGAAAAATTCTCAAAGAATGGAGAAGAGAGGGATTTTTCCCCAAAGACATTGCTGCTTCATTTGAAGCAAGAAGGCTTTCCTTTATGGACTTGACCCAACCATGTTAGATGGGAATTTATGACCAAATCATCTACACTTGGGATCACAGGAAGTAGATATGTCCTGTGTACACCTTGGCATATTGTTTCTTCTCACTGAAGGTGGCTTAGTGATTCAATGTTCTCTGCCTTGGCTATTTTCTGGTAAGCACAACTGCAGGAATCAAGGAGTAACATACAGACACGGCTGACTAAACAAGTCCTCAATGAGAATGACATCATAGCCACAATGATACGAGAGGGAGTAACCTCACTGGGTCTCCATGCTAGACAAAGAATCACAGAACACCAAGGAGTGTAGAGAGCTGGAGTATGCTGGCTAGTTTTATATCAAACTTTACACCAAGTATTGTCATCTGAGAGGAGGTAAAATCAATGGTAAAAATGCCTCCATGAGATTGGGATGTAAGCGAGCACTTAGGGCATTTTCTTAATTAGTGATTTATGTAGGAAGGCAGAGTAAATTGTGGATGGGTCTCTTCATGGGCTAGTCATCCTTGTTTCTATAAGAATTCATGCCACGGAGAGCAAGCTAGTAACAAACACCCTTCCATGGACTCTCGTCAGTTTCTACCACTAGCTTCCTGAGCTATTTGAGTTCCTGTCCAACTTCCTTCAGTGATAAACTATGATACAGAAGTATAAGCCTCATAAGAAAGATGTTTCTTCCTTAATTTGCTTTTGGACATTGTGTTTCATCACAGCAATATCAATCCTAAGTAAGAAACTGGTACTGGCTAAACAGTCATGGTGTTTCCTGGTATAAAATAGATCATAAACCTACTGTATTTTTGTTTGATCTTTATATAGAGAGAAATTCTCAAACAAATGAATGTAGAGAAATTCTTAAACAAATGAAATAAATGTTACATTGGATCATGACAAGAGGGTTTTCTAGTCCATCAACCAGTTTTGAGACTCAGAACTCCTTGAATGAAGGGAAGGTCAAGTTGTCTAAGGAATGATCTTGATAAAAAGTCTAAGAATTTTCCTGACACACCTTTTATATAGTCCTTCCGCAGAGGGATCTCAGACATTTAACAAGGGTATCTGTACATTGGCAGAAAGGAAAAAAAACCCAGACTTTCTGAATTTATTGGATACTGATTCTGAATTGAGGCTGTTTCAGATAGACCCCAAGAAACATTGAGGCCCTCCAGTTAAAGAAGGGTCTTAGAAGATCAGGTAACTAATACAATTTGGTCTCAAGTTTGATACACAGTGTATCCAGTGGCTCTCCAAACCCAACCTGTGGTTATTTGCTTAGTACCAAATTATAAAATTTGGATAGATAACGGTGCTGGATGGTTTTCTGTCAACTTGACATACGCTAAAGTCATTTGAAAGTAGGAATTCTCATTTCAATTAAAATATCCAAAAAAAATCAGCAGCCCTCCTATACACAAAAGATAAAGAAACAGAGAGGGAAATCAGAGAAACATCACCTTTCACGATAGCCACAAATAGCATAAAGTATCTTGGGGTAACACTAACCAAGGAAGTAAAAGAGCTATTTGACAAGAACTTTAAGTCTTTGAAGAAAGAAATTGAAGAGGATACCAGAAAATGGAAGAATCTCCCATGCTCCTGGATCGGTAGGATCAATATAGTAAAAATGGCAATTCTTCCAAAGGCAATCTATAGATTCAATGCAATCCCCATTAAAATCCCAACAAAATTCTTCATAGAAATTGAGAGAATAATAATTAATTTTATATGGAGGAATAGAAAATCCAGGCCAAAACAATCCTATACAACAAAGGAACATCCGGAGGCATTACCATCCCTGACTTCAAACTCTATTACAAAGCTACAGTATTGAAAACAGCTTGGTATTGGCATAAAAACAGACACTGACCAATGGAATCAAATTGAAGATCCAGATATTAGTTCATTATATAGCAGCATTATTTGTAATAGCCAGAACCTGGAAACAACCTAGGTGCCCCTCAATGGAAGAATGGATCCAGAAAGTGTGGAATATATACACATTAGAATACTACTCATCAGAAGAAAAAATGACATCTTGAATTTTGCATGCAAATGGACGGAAATATAAAACTCTATCCTTAGTGAGATATCTCAAACCCAAAAAGATGACTGTGGTATGTACTCACTCATTTGTGGACCTTAGCCATTAACAAAGGACATTAAGCTTATAGCTCACAAGCCTGTAGAAGCCAAATAGCAAGGTGAACCCAAAGAAAAACATATATAGATTTTCCTGGAAGTCGGAAGCAAACAAGATCATCAGACAAAAGTTGGAAGCAAGGGTGTGGGGATGGGGGTGGAGGTAGGGATTGGGAGAGGGGGTAGGTGAAAGGGAGGGGGTAGAAGGGAGAAAGGAAGAACCGGGGAGAGCCTGGGGTTGTGGGAGGGTGGAGATGGAGGAAGGGTGGATATTGGAGAAGGGAATAAGATATCTACATTAACAGGAGTGATTCTAGATTTGCAAGAGACTTGTCTCTAGAGGGTATCCCAGGTATTCACAGGGATCTCTCAGCTAGGTACTTGGGCAGCAGAGGAGTGGGTGCCTGAACTAAACTTGTCCCATAGTTACTTTGTTGAATATCTTAATCGTCACCATTGAAATTTCGCATGATGGATGGAGATAGAGCCAGAGACCCACATTCACATCAGAATAAGGGACTGAGCTACCAAGGTCCAGTGGAAGAGCAGAAGGAGGGAGAAGATGAGCAAGGAAGTCAGGACCATGAGGGACTGGCCCATCAACAGAGACAGTGTGCTCGATCTATTGGGAGCTCATCAAATCCAGCTGGACCAAGACTGAATGAGCATATGACCTAACTGGACCCTATGAATGTGACTGCCAGTGGGGACTGACTGAGAAGCCAATGATAATGGCACCGGGACCTAGCTCTTCTGCATATATTGGCTTTTTGGGAACTTATTCTATATGGATGCACATCTTCTTAGACCGAGATGGAGGGGGGAGGGCCTTGGGCTTCCCATAGGGCAGGGTATCCTGCCCCATCTTAAGGAAGCAGGGGGAGGGTGGTGGGGGAGTGGGGGAGTGGGGGAGTGGGAGGGCCGGGAACAAGGGGAGTAAATGTAAATTTTTCTTTTAACAATAAAAAAATAAAAAAATAATTTCTCCATAGGATCAGGCTGTAGGAAAGCCTGTATAGATCTTTTTAATCAGTAATTGATAGGGGAGGGCCACGTCCATTATGCGTGGTACCCATCCCTGGACTGGTGGTACTGGGTTCTCTAAGAAAGCAGGCTGAGCAAGCCATGAATAGCAAGTTAGTAGGCACACCCCTTCATAGCTTTTACATCAACTCCTGCCTCCAAGTTCCTACCCTGTTTGAGCTCCTGCCCTGTTTGGGTTATACTCCTGGCTTCCTTTGAAGATGAACAGCTATATGGAAGTGTAAGTCAAACAAACCCTTTCCTCTCCAACCAAAAAGCATTTTGGTCATAATTTTATTTTGAAGCAATGGACAGCAATGTTTTATTAAATTTGATATACTCTAATCAAAAACTAAATGAAAAACCAAAACTAAAAAAAAGATGCTAGTTTTTGTTATGCAGGTAATAAATTAGATGCAAAATGTGAATGTCAACAAGTAAAAGGTATAAAATCTTAATAAAAATAAGATTGCATATGGAAAGTCATAACAAGCCAAAAATCTTCTTTAAAAGTACTAAATTCTTAATTTTAGTACTTTTGGAACCACTTAAGGTTCAAACAAAACTAAATAATATGAAAGGACTTCTGGCATAGCCACTCACTTATGGTCAAAGTACCTTCTTTCTAGTATCTTACTGCTCGGCTGCCTGTGGATTTGCACATTTATAATGACAAGCACCCAATGTTGTATCAAAGAGATATTCCCATCCTTAAAGTCATGTTCGCTCTGCCTGTTCATCCTTATTTTTTGTTCTGTTTTCAGTTTTACCTTTTCCAGATGTCAAAGGCTTGGAACCCAACAGTATATGGCTCTTTTCTGTATCCTTTCTTTCAGTTAGTAATATGTCTTTAGGCTCTTTTCATGCCTTTTCAAGGCTTGATCTCTTTTTGTTCTGCTTCATCAAATAGACTTGCGTTGTTGTCTGAGTGTAGTTTATTTACCCATTCTTTGGCTGAAGGGCCTCTAGCTTGCATCTGAGTTTCAGCATTTAAGTCAGCCTGCGGTGAACAGCTGTGTGCAGGTTTCTGTGTGCACAAATGTTTCCAATACCTTTGTGTCATGGAGTATGCTGTGATTTGTGAAAGTGCCAAACTATTCCAAAGTGGCTGCAGCATTCAGTATCAGCAAGTCACTAATGATAAGTCCAGTCCCTCTAGCTTGTAGCCAGGAGTTGGTGCCGTCAGTGTCTCATACTTCAGTTCCTTTAACAAATCACCTCACCATCCCCTTAATTTACATTTTGCTGATTATGGACGACACAGGGTGTCTTTGTCTATGATTATTTGTATAACACCACTTGTAAAGTGCCTGTCAGAGTGGTCTCATTTTCAAATCAGGTCATTGACTTTCTTATGGTTAAAGTTTCAGTTATTTAACATCACACCAACAAAAATTAAGTCTGATTAGACACGGAATGAATTCTTTAGATGCCGGGGGCAAAGGAGTATTTTTATTCTTTTCAAATAATATAGTAAATAATAGGCATGTCTTATTTTTAAAATCAGGCACTGAACATCAATATTTTATGGAATTCATCTGCCTTGAGTCATAAAACAAATTAAATTTGTCCAATAAAATTCTAGGTGAATGTCAAAATGATGCAAAATGAATATGCAAGCAATGTCAAAGCTGTATTAATTGCATTCACCAGAGACAATATTATTTAAAAGTAACACAAAAGATTATTATTAAAACTCTTACTAGGGTAATTTTAGATTACATAAAACTTTAAGAAATGAAAAGGAAATATTATTTGTATATATTATAGCATTTCAATTCATGGTTTCATTTTGTGGCAGTGTCATAAAATGTGTAACACGAAAACTTTAACAGGCATCTTTATCTTTCCTAGTCAGCTTTAATCATCTTATCTGTGGTTTTGTGTGCATGTTTGTCAAATTCTTTAAAATTTTGTTATGTTTTTGGAAACACATCTCCAACACTGAGATACAGAACAATTTTACCAGGTATTTTTTAAAATGAAATTACATGAAGTATTTTATACTATTTGTCTAAAGATTATTGTTTTTAAAAAATGTTTTCAACAGTGGCATTGCAAAATAAGCTTGTCATATACTAAAGATTTAAAATTTCAAAACGCAAGCATGAGGAACAGCCAAAGAGCTGTAACATTTGACATCTTTATTTCCTTTCATTCAGTGAAATGTAGCTGTCAACTAGTTGTCTACAACTGATTAGTGAGACCAATTTCCACGAACACCAAGGCAGGTGTCAGAATCAAGTTACAAGGTTGAGAGGGAGCTCAAAAGATCATGTACTCAGTCAATTTCTGGTTATAGACATTCCCAGACTTTTCTGTGCTTACCTGGAGAAAAAATAAAGCAAGCAAAAACTCTGGCATCAGTTTCTCAGAAAGTGTTTTCCATAGGAAAGACTCTCTGTCTTTCTGAAACATCCATGTAAAGTAACTTTCCACACAGCTAAGTAAGCTATACTTTTTACAATGTCTATTAAATAGGTGCAGTGGTAAGAATGAGAATGTTGCTCAGATGCCCTTGTATTTGAACACATGACCAGCCCTTGGTGATGATGTTTGGGGAGCTTAAAGAAAATGTGTCCTAGCCTGAGAAAGTACATCTCTGCAGTGTGACTGGACTTTGAGAACTTAATGCCACACTCTAATTCCAATTTGATACCTCTGCTTGTTGGTGTTTGAAGATGGGAGCTCTCAACTTCCTTTTCCTGGTCATATGTTTTCTTCTTAAGGCCATGCATTTCTACCAGGATGGACTCTCAGCCCTGTGGTTCCCAAAACCCAAAGAACTCTCATTTCTATAAGTTGATGATATTTTAGCTCAACAACAGAAAAGTCATCAAGACAGAATTTGGTTCCAGAAAGTGAAATATTGCCATGAAAACCAGGCCATATATTTTTGTTTGTTTGCTGGTGTGGGAGGTCCTTCTGTCTATGTGCTACTTTTATTGGTTAATGAATAAAAAAAACTGCTTTGATCCTATGGCAGGGAAGAACAGAACTAGGCTGGGAGAGCTAGGCTGTATGTTCGGAGAAAGAAGGACAGAGTTAGAGACGTGTCATGGAGCCACTGCCAGAGTCAGACATTCTCTGGCAGTGCTGGTAAGCCACTGCCACGTGGCAATACACTGATTAATGGAGATGGGTTAAATTAATATGTAAGAGTTAGTCATTAAGAAGCCAGAGTTAATGGACCAAGCAGTGAATTTAATTTAATACAGTTTCTGTGTGATTATTTTGGGTTGAAGCTAGCCAGAAACCAACAAGCAGGCCTCCTTGCAACAGTTTGCTTAATTATTTTTGAAGAATTTGGAAACCTTTGGAAACAAGGACTCAAAACAGTTTAAAGTTGCAATTAGAGATTAGTGGAATGGTCTACTAGGAGGCCATAGTACTCCATATAATGTGGACTATAGATGTTCAACTCAAAACGTATCACAGAGAAGTAAGGATTTTAATGGTAAGTGGACTAGAGGCTATTTTGTGATATATCGCAAATAATCTGGCTGTTTTCTACTCATGTCCTGAGGATTTTCTTGAGGCTAAATTTAAAAGAAGAGACTGAATTTGTGTGACAGAATATATTTCAAAACAGTATAAGGTTGACTGTGCTGTTTATTCCTTACTGATGCTTATACAGGTCCACACTGAAATAGAGCAAATGGAGCATAAAGAAATTCAGTATGTATGTTTCCAAGAACTTGGAAGCACTTGGAAGCTTAATGGCACAGCTAAGTAGCATGCTGAAAGAGAGGCTACAATTTTTAAGAAGATTAATGTGCTTTGGAATTAAAAAAAAGAGTGTCCTAGGGCAAGAGCCCACCCAGCTAAGCTTCCAACAAGAGAAAGAGAACCTTGCAGATTGCATTTCTTCTAGAAGCAACCAAGAAAAAGAAGTTTCTGCTAATGTAATTCAGTGGGCCAGGGTCTTTCCTAAGCTTTCAGCCGAACTTTACAGTGTCATTGATGTGCAGCTGGCTTTAGATGGATGGAGATACCATACGGAAGAGGTTATAAATTCTTCCTTTGTGGTTTCAGGGAATTGCCAAGGACAGGCAGTTTGGAACAGGGAAGTTTCTGCTTTGAAGCTCTGAGAGAGCAAGAGAAGATGAAAGGCTATTGTTTGAAGGTTAAAGAAGAAAGACTGAGTTGCAGTGGTAACCTCAAGACACTGAGGATTACATAGCCATCATACATCTATCAAGAAGAATTACATACAGGGAGGAGAACCAGACCAGACCAGAAATTTGTGCTTCAGGGAGCAAAGTTGGAAGGACTGAGTCATCTAAGCCTTTTGACCCTCAAGATGGATCTACAAGATTTGCTGTTTGCCCTGATTGGTTCTGTCTTGTGTTGGTGCATTATTTCCATATTATGTTATCATTCCTCTCCTTTGGAATGGTGAGGTTTATTCTATACTATAATATATAGAAAGTATGGAGTTTGTTTTTAGATTTTATAAGTGTTCCATTTAAGAAATTATATTGAGTCTGAAAAGGCACTTAATTTTGAAACTGTATTGAAAGTATGAAAGAGTATTGGGCTTATGAAGTTGAATGAAATACATTTTGCATTATGATATGGACATGAGTCTGTGGACAGCATGGGGTAGCATATGGTGGCATGAATTAATTGTCTCCCATATTTGAACCCTATGTCCCCTGTACGTAGTGTTATTTGGGGATACTTTGAGGAGATATGATGGCCATTATGGAAGAAGTGTGTCACGAGGGTAGGAATTAAGAACTTTAAGCTTTGTTCTACTTTCCAGTTTGCTCTCTCTGCTTCAGGCTTTTCTTTGAAACTGTGCACACCTAGTCTCCTGTTCCAGCCTTCATGCTTCCCCTTGCTGTCTTACTTCCCTTCCATAATGAAGATTTAATCCTCTGAAATCATTAGTCAAATAAACTCTGCCCTCATTATATTAATTTAGCCATAATATTTTATTATAGAAACAAAACAAGTAGCTAAAACAATATGTGAAAAGCTATAACATGTTTAGGTGGAGAAAATATCCATGAGGTGGACTTTGAAGTTTCAAAAGCCCATGACATTACAAGTTCCCTCCCCCCCACCTCTGCCTCCGATTCATGCATAAGGATGGTTCCTGTCTGACTGCACCTATAATGGTCATGGGCTTTAACCCTCTGAAACTGTAAACTCCTAAGAAAAATGTTTTTCTTTAAGTTGCATTGGTCCTGATGTCTTAACACAGCAATAGAAAAGTAACTAGGACATGTAGACATTGATGTGGGATTTTTCTGTGTATGCTGTGCTTACCATTAATGAATAAAGAAATTGCTTTGGCCTGTTGATAGGGCAGAACTTAAATAGGCAGGCAGGGAGACTAAATGGCATGCTGGGAGAAAGAGTCAAAAGAGAAGCCACATAGCCTGCTGGAGACAGACATCAGTTCTTTACCCGGTAAGCCACAGCCATGTGGCAATACATAGATTAAAGGAACTGGGTTAAATTAGAATGTAAGTGTTAGCCAATAAGGGCTAATGGGCAAAGCAGTGATTTAATTAATGCAGTTTCTGTGTGATTATTTCGAGGCTAAGCGGCTGGGACAAACAAGTGGCCTCCTCCTACAACAAGACATAGACAAACCTAAGGCCTAACCTGACATTGTGTCTACAAGTTACTCTGATAGCACACACATTGAAGAAAATGTATGTTTTAATGTGCAAGTACACTGTGCATATGTATATGATGCAAATGAGTACAAATTTGATAATAGTAATGTAACTGTTATAAAATAAAATTCTTTGGAAAATATAAACCCTTTTTACTACTGTTACAATTTTTAAATATGTAAAAATATGCCTTGAATTGTCAAAATTGAAAGACAAACTTGGAGCAAAGCAAGAAGAAAAGCCAATAATTTATTCTTAATTTAGGGACATGTTCTATTGATATACAGGGAAAAATGAGGTAGACTATACATTCCTCTTAAAGAACATACATAGAAAAAAAATCAAAGGATTTGACTATGAATAGGTAAACAGATATAAGTTGATCTTACATGTCCCCAATATGATCTGTGTCCATTACACTACTCCCACTCATATAGCATCTGTTTACTTTACTTGGACTACTATGATCATCTTCTTGTTGCAAATCCACTATACTTCCCATTAATTTTCTAGTTGTATTGTAGGAATTGTTTCCTATCTCTAACACTTGCTCCATATGTACAAGTTAGGAACAAAGTCTTATTAAGCAGCATGACTATGAAAACTGAGGCCCTAACAGACTGGTAGATTGATGGGGTAAAATTGGGTTTTATATATATATATATATATATATATATATATGTATATATATATACATACATATATATGTATATATATAATGTGAATGTGTGTGTATGTGTGTGTGTATAATTAGGTATTTGCATATTCTTAAAGAAGATAGATAAAATAGTTTTTATTCTTATTGTGTGTGGTGGTTTGAAAGAAAATAGTCCCCAAAGGGAGTGGCATTTTTAGGAGGTGTTGCTTTGTCAAAGTAGGTGTGGCCTTGATGTAGAAAATGTGTGGCTCTGGAGATGTGCTTTGAGGCTTCATATATGCTCAAGCTATGCCAAGTGCAACACACAACTTCCTACAGTCTACAAAATGTTGGACTCTCAGCTATTCATCTAGCACGATATCTGCCTATTGTCCCATCATGTTGATGATGGGCTGAACCTCTGAACTGTAAGCAAGCCACACGAATAAAATATTTTCCTTTATAATTGCTGCTGTGGTCATTGTGTCTTTTCACAGCAATTGAAACCCTAACTAGAACAGTTTACCAAGTATAATTAATTTTTTTAAAAAATGAAGTTTAAAAAATGATGTAGATTAAATTCCAGTGAGATTGCTTAGCAGGTAGACACTGTTTGCTTGCTTTAATGCTTTAAGTGTGATCACCAGAGCCTAGATGGCAGAATAAGAGAAATAACTCCCATAAGTTGCTCTCTTTTCTCCACAAATGCATTTTTTGAAAGCATGTGCCTGCCCCTACACACACATACAACACACAAACACACACACACAGAGTAAAACAATTTTCAACATATTTTAAAATCTGTACATCACTTTCACAGAAAATGTCTAACCTTTGACAATCACTTAAAAGCCTCTATTTTATTGTATTTCGGATACAAAAGAAAATTAGTGCACTTAGGTTTAGAAAGTTTTTTTCTTGTTAATGAGGTATTGTTTATTTGTAACACCACTGTATACTACATTTTCATTGGCCTGTCCTTTTCTCCTTCCTAAACTTTATTTTATTTATAATGTTTCTAATGAAATAGAATTACATCACTTTTAATTTTTTTCCCCAGCTACCACCAGTTACTATCTCTGTCAGCATTTTTCCACCTATGGGTCAAAACTCGCTTTATCTGTCTAACGCCCCTTTCACAGTGGTTGCCTAAGACTGTCCTGATATTAGATATTTACATTATGATTCAAAGTTATAGTTACAAAATAGCAACAGCAATAACATTATCGTTGTGGCTTCACCACACCTTGAGGAACTTTGTTAAAGGGTCACAGCATTAGAAAGGTTGAGAGTCTCTGTTCTGTTGAAATCCTCATACCTAATCCTGGGGTTGATAACTTATTTTTCTTTCATTGTGTTTATGTGCATGTGTTTTCACTGTGCAAATGTATTTAAGTAGAAGTTTTTGAATATGTTCTAACAAAACACACTCATGGTTTTATGACTAACAGCTTTATATTTGACAATTAGGGAGGGACTTTATCCTGGGAGACTCTGATTCTCCTACCAGGAACCAACTGCTGCCTGTAATTCTTGTCTAGTGTAGACTTAGCAAAAAACTCCCTCTTCTATGGTCCATCTATATCACTCTTGTTCCAATCTTGTTTATGCAGTCATTTCTAGAAGAAATCTTTTCACAGTCTAATTCCAGCTATTCCGACTCTCGCAAAATTTCTGCCGGAAAAATCATAGCAAATTATTTTCTTTAGAGCATAGCAAAAAATAATAAATAAAACACAAAATGTAAATATAAAAGTAAGACATATAAGGGATGCATAAATGTGTCTCCCTCTTTGCACACACAGAGAGAATATTCAAATAAAAAATCAAAAACAGGGCATGCACGTTCACTGTGATGAAAGTATAAATATCTGAGTTACAAGTGTTTCTTATTTACTGTATTTAATTCAATAGCCTATCACTTTCTTTGAGTATAATGATCTCAAAAACTGAAGAAAAATGCAGAATATAGATAAATCATATCTAAGAATCAGGGACTTATGAATCATACCTATAACATATGAGTGGTATAAAATTATGAAATAATGCATATAAAAGCTTCACTGGATTCATGAAATGTGGTGTTGAGACAAGTTAAAGAAAAATAGAAAACATACTACTAAGTTTGCAAATAGAAGTTGACACAAAGAAAGGAAAACTTGCCAGAAAATCTGTAGACAAATTATGACACTAATACAGAAAATGTCTCAAATTTTAATAAATTTATTCTAAGTCTTAAAAAAGATATTTTTAAAAAAATTTAGGCTCCTTATGCTTTGACATCTGTGGTTTTACTCAAAAGTGTATTCTACAATGGGAGATACAGAACTTAACATAGCAAATATATCCACCGACAGAGAGGAGATAGATTAAAGAACATTTTCTCAGTGTTTTTATTTAGTTGTTGTTGTTGTTTTTACCTGTCTTAAGACTAAGTACACTTACTTGCTCTCTTTAAATGCGTGAACTCATTTTTTATTCATTCTTGTTACATACCTTTACATGTGAGTATACATATTCCTCAATGCATTAAAACAGCCTCATCAGTCTGTAATGTTACTTGTCTGTACACTTTCATTGCTGATCAATTGTTAATGGAGAGTCTTTCCTGCTGTAGCTCCTAGAATTCATCAGTTGCCTGTAGTTCTTTGTGTATGGTTGAAGTCTCACTTAGGGAACCTTGTGGAAGATGGATTAGAAGTAGCCAGAGAATCATGGGGTTTTCTGGGAGATTGAGTCTCCTAGTTGCGTAATAAATTACATTCATCAAGTTTCGTCATCATGACTAACTAAGCATGAATTGAGCAAGGCCAACAACAAAAGACATGCTAACGTGGGTGATGTAAAGATATTTTTTATCACATCACAATCCTCTAATATTTAAATGACCTGAAATCAGATTCCTAGAAACCATGTAACTTGCTTCCTTCTCCTCAGCCTCCTCCTCCTCTTTTTTTTTTTGTGTGTGTATGTGTTTGTGTGTGTGTGTGTGTGTGTGTGTGTGCACGCGTGAATTCTGAAAATCCAAATTCAATGCAAGGTCAAACGTTCTAACGCTGAAATATATCCGAAGTCAGTGGGAACACATCTGAAATTTCAAAGTTCTAGGTTACCGTGGAATGTCAAGAAGCACATCAGCTTGAATTGTATTAGTGCAAGACATGTTTTACATGAAATTCCTGTGAAATACCTTTTCCAGTCATTATGTGCTGCAAGAATCCATAATTGACTTGCATAGAATTTTCCAGCTCTCATATCCCCCCAGTGCAAAGATGGTGAAAGCAACATCGGAATTCATCTGGGGAGGTGCAACATAAACCAAACCTTAAGCTGAGTTTCCTTTCATGATTATGGGTTCTGGATACTGAACCTGTAGTTTTGCATATTATACTACTCAATGCTCTACTATGAGTGCTACATCCTTTTAAGTTTATTATTCTGAAAAAGAATCTATCAAAATTTATTGTTGCCCTGTGGAGTGCCAACTCGTTCTCTACCCTGGGTTAGCTTTGAACCTTGAATCCTTCTACCTCTGCCCCTAAGGATCTGGTATTACAGGCCTGCACCACCAGACATAGGCTCCTAGGATTTAGACCTAACAATTAATGTGAAACCTCTTATGATGATTTCTCAGAAGCCTCATTGAATTGAGCTCACTCAGGAAACTGAACTTAATGAGAATTAAAGATTTACCTGATTTCTCATTAGCTAGAAATTAACAAACAAAAGGACACAGGGAGGTCATTATGGGAATATTCTTTTTAGCTACTTTGTTATTCGTCCCTGTCTTTGGACAGATGAATATGTTTTATAGTAGACGTTAATGCACTTTATTACACAAAATTAGATAGTGATTCAGATATTTCTTCTGCACTTAGTGTTTCACTTGCTATTTTACAAAAGTAAATGTGAACTTAGACATCCGATAAAAATTAAATTTAATCTTAATTCCTGAAAATATGGTCCATATTTATTAAATATCATTCTGGACTTGGGGAAATATACCTCAAAATTCAGCAATGGGTTTTCATCCAACTATAATTTCCCTAAAGAACAAGAATGCTTTACCAATTTATAAGTTAAAATATTAATCATCTGTATATACGTGCCATGTATAACTTGTGCACTTTTAAGAATGTGTATAGATGAATCGGACAGAAGTATTCCATTTAATAGACCACTGGGATTAATTCGGTAATATAATCAGAGTTTTTTTCTACATATACTACCAATTATAATATGCATATCATTATTCTCTAGTTTTCAATATTTTATTCAAATGGTTAGTTAGGTTTCTTTTCAAATCTCTTTGGAAGATTTGAAATCTAGGAGACTCTGTTCTCCTAGGCATTTCCTTTCTATCACTCTATTACAGAGTTCAAAGAGTTCCACAAAAACGCTTCTAATTCTTATTAGTTCCATCCTTAGCTCTTTAGAGTTCGAAACTGACTTCCAAACAGCCACTGTGCGCTTCATTGCTGCGTGGCTGCTGTGGAGGGCTGCATAAGAATTATTGTTATACTAGTGTTAATCATGGTTTTATTGTTTGTAAAAAGTTGATGACTAACGGGTGCTTAATGGCTACCTGTGAGCATTTTCAAAAGGCACCGTGGTAATCAGGCCTCAAAGGACTGTGTCTACCTAAGGTTAGCTGAAAAACTCCGCAGCCTAATTAGCATCCCAAATCACCACCCAGCCATCTGTTATCTCTAGGCAGAGCAGAAGAGGCAAATGACTAGGAAATAAGGGCTTTGTATGAGGAGTCCATATTTTGATCTCTACCCCCCCCACCCCGTCAGCATTTCTATTGGGACTGAGGCTGTTGACAATAAAGCAAGCTTTCTTTTCTGTCATTCCTGTACCCTTGATAAGTGTGTGATGAGGAACATCAGAGAGAAAGGAGCTACAGAATTACAACACATACACAGCACTTCAGTCTGCTTTCAAAGATCAAAACCACGAATTGAAGCAGGTGGACCAATAGAACTTCATATCTGAGAGCGCCCTTCTCTGACAGCTTACACTGATATGAACACTTTATTAAAATGACACAGTTTTAAACAGGTAGCATATTTTGATGCTGGATTTAAAAGTTGCACAAATATAATCTTAGCACTAACCACACATGTATTTTTCACACAATTCAGATTATGTAAAAACAGTCTTTGCTTTGAATTGAAACAAGCAAATGGTGTTGTCATGTTCTGGCCTTTTACAGAAATTAGTTTGGCTTTTATTTTTTTTCAAAACAATATCCTTTCTTCTTATAGGATTTTCCTAAAACCACAAAAACATCTAAATTTCAGTATATAAGAATGAGGGAACAGAAATATGTGGAAGAGATCAATGTTTTAAAAAAAAAGGTTACAATGACTTGATTAAAAATACGTCTAACTTATTTTTCTGAGAAATAGCCATACTGATATCCAAAGCAGCTGTACCAGTTTGCACTCCCACCAGCAATGCAGGAGTGTTCCCTTTACCCCACATTCTCTCCAACATAAGATTTCATCAGTGTTTTTGATCTTGGCCATTCTTACAGGTGTAATATTGAACCTCAGAGTTGTTTTGATTTGCATTGTCTGATGGCTAAGGATGTTGGGCATTTCCTTAAGTGAAACAACCTTCCTCAAGACTCAGCAAAACCACTTTTGGATATACCCAAGGATGCTCAATCACACTACAGGGGCATGTGCTCAATATACTATGTTCATAGCAGTATTGTTTGTCATAGCCAGAACCTGGAAGCAACCTAATGCCCCTCGACCGAAAAATGAATATGGAAAATGTGGTAAGTTTACACAATGGAGTACTACACAGCAGAAATAAATAATGACATCTTAAAATTTGCAGGCAAATGGATGGAGCTACAAAACATTACATTGAGTGAGGTAACCCAAACCCAGAAAGGCAATTATTATATGTACTCACTTACAAGTAGCTTTTAGACATTAAGCAAAGAAAACAAGCATACAATTCACAATCTCAGAGAACCTAGACAACAATGAGGACCATAAGAGAGATGTACATGAATCTCATCCACAAGGGAACTAGAAAAAGGCAAGATCTCCTGAGTACATTCTGAGCATGGGGACCTTGGACAGGGTTGAAGGAGAGGGAAGAGGAAGGAAGGGGAGCAAAGAAAAATGTATGGCTCAATAAAATCAATAAAAACATACTTCTAAGTTTTCTTCTCTATTGCCCTATCCCACAGAAGCAGCTTCTTTGAATACCAAAACTGTGATAAATAACCTATAGTGCATTTCTACAGAATCGTGATTTCTACAGATTCTATGTGTGAAATGAATTGTGTTCATCATTAATACAAAGCAGTCAGTCTCTTCAAAGTACTTCAAGACCCCAAAGCTTATACAACCTAAAAAGAACATATCCACACTCCTTCAGAAATCACATGATCATTGTCACGCAATGGGAATGGGGTAGAGTTCAAACAGACATGTCTTTTAGTAATAATTACTAAAAACCATACATAATTAATGATATTGAGCTGCTGAAAGCTTTAATACTGCCATTTTAATACGTTTTAGTAGTAAATTGATATCTTGCTAAGTTAGTCCTTACTTTGTGTCAATGTTGGAGTGTCGGGTGTGTAAATGTATGTGTAGTTTCATACGTGTGTGTATATAGAGGCCAGAGGTTGACACTGAGAGTCCTCTCTGGTGGCTTCCGACCTCCTATTTTAACTCAGGCTTTTTCACTGATAATGAAAGTCGGTGATTGCCTAGAAAGTTTGGCCAGTGAGATCCAAGAAATCTCCTGATTCCACCTTCCCAGTATTGGAGGAGAAATTCCCTATAAGTCTTTTCATATAGGTTGCTGGTCATTAAAATCTAGGCAGTCAGCCTTGCTCATCAAATACTTTACTGACTGAGACAACTGTGCAGCCCTTGACTACTCCCCCTTTTCTCTACTCTGGTGAGTAGGCTGCTGAGTCACGCAGAACATAATACTTTTAGAAATGCTGCACTTTTCTGCCTTATTCACTCAATAAAGATTATCTACTACTTTGTATCACCTTAAGTTGCATAGCATGTATAGTCTTATTTTATAATGTCTAGAAGGTGAGAAAGCTGTAAAACAAAATTTAGCAGAGGAGGTAGTGGAGGTACTAAGCATATAAGCCTGATATAATTACTCAATTTCTGAAAATGTGTGACACATTATTAAAAGGCTAAATGAATGGAGAGCTCAACTATATTAGATGGAGTTCAACAGTTAAATAGGAATGACGGTACATATATTAATGGTCATTATTTTCATCTACAATGTGATTTTAGCTCATATTTCATAGTAATCCAGTATACTTTATAAGATACTGTTTGTATTGTGGAGCAAATATACAGTTTTGTTGTAAAACTAGTTTAAAGAGAACTATGCTATACAGATATTTTATGCACGTGGAGGGATTGGGCACAGTAGCTAATGAGTCAGATAAGAGGGGTTAAGGTTATTTGGTAATATATAGTAAACGGAATGAACTCTCATTTTCATCATAACCTTTTTAATTTAAGCAATTTTTGTTGACATTATTTATTTGGAGCATGTATGGGTGTGTATGTTTCTGAGAATAAAACACAATTTATTATGAGTAACAAATTACTCAGTATCTACGTGAGGCTAGAGTACAGTTTTCATGCGTCAGCTTCTCTTTCTATCCTGTGGGTCCAAGGCACTGAACCCAGGCCATCAGGCTTTGCAGTAAATGCTTTTGTCACCAAGATATCTTGTCTGGACTTGACTTTTTCAATATACAAACTTTCATATGTTTTATACCTTTTTATATTATTATATGTAGACTGTGTTTAAGTACAATCAATCAGCAAATTGTAATAAATGATATAACTCCTTTCCTTCAGACTCAGTGTTAGGTACTGGGTCCTTTCTCTAAGAATATGACGGGTTGTGCTTTGAGAGCTGAGAGATCCTCCAACGGATGTGAGTTGCATCAACAAATTAACAAGGCCATCAATGAGACCCAGCAAATTCTTCTATCAGTATTTTACAGTGGGACTAAAAATAATATAGAAAAATAGGCAAAGGGGTTTGATTAAACATTTAAAATATCACAAAAATCATAAGTATTATGTGAAAATGATTCAAGTTCATTTCAAAGCATGAAAAAGAAAGCTTTTGTAAGAGGTTTGAACTTGATAAAATAAAGGGATAAAACAATAGAAATATTTGATACAACTAGGATAAAATAACAACAAAAATAAAATTGTACATTTGAAAGCAATGTTTTATATATTTTCAGTACTCACTGCAAATTATTGAAAAAATGTTAACCTGCTAAGTAAATGCTTCTAGGAAAATTCTTAAATTAAATATAATCTGATGTTCTTCTTAAATTAAATGTTCATACAATACACAGTATAAAATATAGACCACAATAATGTTCACTGAGCATTGGAGGGCATGATTTAAATGTTTTGTTAGGATCTCAACACTCAACTGTTTCTAATTCTCATCACCTTGACAGTCCTGGACTTCAGGATTTACTTCCATTCACTGTAAAGAGAAACATTTCTGATCAAGCCTGAGTGTATCATTGGACAAGCTTATGAGAGAGAAACAAAAGTATTTGTAGACTAAAACAGTTTTTGAACTTCTTCTCCAAATAATGATACTATGCTAGAGTCATCAACTTCTATGAAGAAGAAGATTAAGTACAACAGCAAGGAATCCTGGTGTGAAACAAATGTTCATGCAAGCACCGAGAAATGCCTACTAAAATTCACTCTTGATGGCAAGGACATAAAAGAGGGTGATGGTGGCCTAGAGCAAACAGAGGGCTCTCTTTTACTCAGGAGACTGAGCAGCTATTACTCAGTTCTCTTTAATTATGTTGTAAGTATGTTGACCATGTTTCCAGACCCACAGGCAACTTAAATGATTCTAGACATCTGTTTTTGTTTGTGTTTTAAATTGTCAAATTAGTCTTTGTTAATGTTATTCTACTGCTTACAATATTATGCCAACCCAGAGGATATAGTACCTCCCTTCATTAATAGCTTTTAAAACATTTATGCTTTTATTTAAGTGTGTTCTGTGAATGTTTATATACCCAATATATAGGGGTTTTTTTTGGTATTGTTGGCACATGAGTAATTTAATGCATGTGTTTCTTTCTGCCATTTTTCTTTTGAGGTACAATCCTTTGTTCTACAGTCCCGAAAAGCTGTAACAAATGAAATAATTGCAAAATTTCTTTACATATTCTCATTGCATAGTGAATTGTAAATCTCCCTACAATTTATTTTATATTCAATTACATATTTATAATCAATTATATATGAAAACACATATATAATCTTGTATATGACATGCACACATTATATATATTAATATATAATATGTATAATATAAATATATAGTATAATATATATTACAAAGATATCCCCGTTTCTGTATGTTAGCACTGGGTCCTGAACTTCAAATATATAATAATTATATACATTTGTCACCTAATAAGTTCTAAATTTCCAGATAATAGATGAATAAGGTATTATTTTTAATTTTAGATATTTTTCCAATATCTAAGGTCATTTCATAAACTGATAGTTTTAAAATATTTATTTAACTAAGAGCTAATTCAGGAGGCACACACTGATAATCTCAGCACTCTGGAAGCTTAAGCAGTTCATTGAGTCTGACAGCAAAGTGAGAGATACTTTTAGAAAAGGTCTAATGAGTTAAATTGATTTGAATTCCATAGATGGTATTATGATCTTGATGCCAGATAGTCTACAAATATTTCTCTTGAAAGGATTGTTGTTTAATGTCCGTGTGTTAATTATAAAAGTCGGTACAAAGGGAGGAATTTTTTTAGACACACCCTAGACTTTCAGTATGTGTCACTGGGAAAATACTTTCAAAATCGTTTGAGGACTCTTTCCCTGTTTCTACCTTGTCTGGTGTTTCCAGGTATATAATGTATACATGGCTTTCCCTGACAGCAACACACCCCTCCAGTATGTACTGCCTTGTCACAGTTCCCCAAAATGTGGCCAATGCATCATAAGCTAGAAAATACAGACTGTGAAATTTCCCCTCCTAGACCAGGTCAATTCAAACTGTTCATATTGAGAGATCTATATCACACATATGAAAAGGAAGGTAGGTCTGAAATAAAAAAGTAGAAATCACAGAACTGACAAAATATGATAAAATTGAAACATAATAAGAGACATTAGATACACATTTTCAGTGCTCTTTAAGAATTATCACTGAAGAGCAATTACTATGAAATGTATAAGTTGAAGATGTACATAGTAAAATTCATATTTTAAAAACATATTCTGGTCTCAGAAAAATACAGTATAAAAATAAAGACTTATAATGCTATTTTTGTCAGAGTTAAAGGAGAGATCCTTGAGGTGAGGTTAAAGCTGATATATTTCACGAGAATTTTGATGGCCAAGCTGGCAGAATAGCTTCTAACACAAGCAGAGGAGAGAAGCCTCTTGGAATCACTGACCCTTGGGTTCCTTGAAGCTCTTAAATGCCAAAGATGACATTTAGAGAAAAATTGCATAAGTAAGTGTTTGAAATTGATGCTTGAAAATTCTATTCAATAATGAATAAAGGGAAATGGTTGATAACTTATTTCAGATTGAAAACTTGGGAGTTAGACACTGAGTTTATTGAAAACATATTGCATTCAAGGCATTCATTAAAGAATACCAACTAGACACTGCATATTTTTCTCTCAGACACAGAAAATAATTTTGCAAGTAATAATTACTCACAAACTTTATTTCAAATCCATTTTGCAATACTTGGTGACATGGTTTACTTGGCATGTTTATTTTGAAAGAAAGAAGGCCTATTTTTTGATCTCCTGAAGTGTAGGGGGGAAACAACCACTGCTGCCACATACACAGATACACATACAGACACAAGCTCGCTCTCTCTCTCTCTCTCTCTCTCTCTCACACACACACACACACACACACACACACACACACACCAATACAAAGAGGGAGATAGACAGAAAACAGAGGTAGAGAGAGACTACACATCCACATAGAAACATCCACACACCCACATAGAAACACACATGAAAGGAAAAGGAGAAAATATTAGAAAGGAAGGGTAGAACCCAAGCCTATGCAAATGGCCAGTTTTTTAATAGAGTTAATTTCATATTATATTGAGGCACTAAGGTACTCACACACCCTGTTTAGAACAAGCTGTGTGTGTGACTACTGATGAATATGTCCTGTTCATCTTCCTTCATTACTCCTTTAACAAAGTTATTCACTGTCAATCTAATTGTCAAGATGAGTAGCTATGCGTCGTACTCATTTGTTTTCTTATGTACTTCCAATTTCAAAAGCAATCAACAAGATCTCTTTTATACACTGAATATTATTCTTCAGATTGATTTTCTTATGTCCTTTTGTATTTCCATAACCCTTTGCATTTATGATGCTACTATAATATTAGACTTTGCATTTCATCTAGAAGTTGAATGTATAACGGAGAGTGATGTGTGTGCTTCGTGCTCCTTTAATGTCTGTCATTATTCTTAGTAGTTTTACTATTGTTATTAGGTTGCTATATTTAAATTTAATGAAGCATTTATTCTCAATCAAGGAGACCATTGAGATAATACAATTCTGTAAGTATGTACTATGAAGTCAGAGTAATAAACTTTATTTGGTGTGGGATGAGAAATGATTGATCATCTTGTCTATTAATATTCTTTTATTTATCTTGGATGCAGTTTACAAGTGAAGCAAATAATAAAAGATATTTCATACTACCCCTTGGTCTTTTCTACCAACTTTAGTGAATAAACAGGAAACAACAAATTCCCTGAACAAGTTCAGCCTGAGACAATTTTTCTTTACAGAAGTTTGGTTTTGAAAACATATGGTCAAGTATGTTTTATCAAAGTATACTTTTTAAAAATATGTAAAAATTGTTTAAAACATAAGAACATTTATATATATATATATTTATATCGCCTAAAATTAGAATATTTGTATTGTTAAAATTAAAATTCACAGCTCAAATATAGGAGCTGTGAATATATCTCAGTGCTGCATTAGTGAGAAGACTGGAGCTTCCGTTCCTGTAACCCATGTAGTTTTCCGTGTATGGAACACCTTACTGTGTTATGTGGAGATGGAAGAATTGTTACCGGCAGAACTCCAGGTAGAATAATAAATTCTGTGTCTTAGGAATAAGGCAGAAGGTACTAGGTCAGGAAACTGTTCATCCTCTTCATTGTCCCACCCCTAGCACGTGTTCATGTTTCACATGCATAAACAAATCCACACCCACAAACACTGCATTATACCTACCAATAGAGACCATATTAAGACATATGCAAATATTTAAAGTTAAGTTCTCTATATTAAAACAAACATGTGAACTTTGTCTTTCTGAAGCTGGGTCACCCCACTCAATAATACTTTCTTGTAAATTTTAAAATTTAATTTTTTGAACCCCATGTGAAAAGTCCCATATCAATTTTTTTTTTATTTTCCATTGTTCTGTTGATCGATATCCAGGCTGGTTTCATTTTCTTGCAGCTGTGACTAGTATAGCAATAAATAACTACATATAAATATCTCTGTGGTGGGTTAAGAGTCCCAGGTGTGTCTGTTAGTGGTGGTGCAGCTAGGTCCTATGACACTTCTAATGTTTTGAGAACTGACTTTAGCCGACTTTATTCCAAATTTATTCGTAATAGCCAGAACCTGGAAACAACCTAGGTGCCCCTAAATGGAAGAATGGATCCAGAAAGTGTGGAATATATACACATTGGAATACTACTCAGCGGAAAAAAACAATGACATCTTGAATTTTGCATGCAAATGGATGGAAATAGAAAACTCTATCCTTAGTGAGATATCCCAAACCCAAAAAGAAGAGTGTGGTATGTACTCACTCATTAGTGGACCTTAGCCATTAACAAAGGACATTAAGCTTACAGCTCACAAGCCTGCAGAAGCCAAATAGCAAGGTGAACCCAAAGAAAAACATATAAAGATTTTCCTGGAATTCGGAAACAAACAAAACCTTCAGACAAATGTTGGAAGCACGGGTGTGGGGATGGGGGTGGGAGTTGGGATGGGGGGAGGGGAGAGGTGAAAGAGAGGGGGTAGAAGGGAGAAAGGGAGAACTGGGGGAGGGTGGAGATGCAGGAAGGATGGTTATTGGGGAAGGGAATAAGATATCTACGTTAACGGGAGTCTTTTTAAGATTTGCAAGAGACTTGTCTCTTGAGGGGATTCCAGGCATTCATAGGGAGGTCCCAGCTAGGTACTTGGGCAGCAGAGGAGTGGGTGCCTGAACTGAACTTGTCCCATAGTTACTTTGTTGAATATCCTAATCGTCACCATAGAAATTTTGCATGATGGACGGAGATAGAGCCAGAGACCCACATTCACATCAGAACAAGGGATCGAGCTACCAAGGTCCAGTGGAAGAGCAGAAGGAGGGAGAAAATGAGAAAGGAAGACAGGACCATGAGGGACTTGCCCACCAACAGAGACAGTGTGCTCATCAAACCCAACTGGACCAAGACTGAATGAGCAAATGACCTAACTGGACTCTATGAATGTGTCTGCCAGTGGGGACTGACTGAGAAGCCAACGATAATGGCACTGGGACCTATCTCTTCTGTATGTATTGACTATTTGGATCCTATTCTACATGAATGCACATCTTCTTAGACTGAGATGGAGGGGGGAGAGCCTAGGGCTTCCCATAGGACAGGGTATCCTGCACCATCTTAAGGAAGCAGGGGGAGGGCGGTGGGGTAATGGGGGAGTGGGAGGGCCGGGAACAAGGGGAGTAAATGTAAATTTTGCTTTTAACAATAATAAAAAAAGAAAACAAAAAAAATTATGAAAAACTATAATGGTTCTTTAAAATTTAGAACGAGACAAAAATGTTGCATCCTATACTTTGTTCTATATCTTTTTTTCATTAGAAAAATTTCCTTTGCATTTTACATACCAACCCCGGTTCTCCCTCACCTTCTCCCACCCCCCTCAACATCCCCTCTTCCCACCCACATCTACTCCCCAGAGGAAACAAGGCCTTCCTTGGGGAGTCCACCAAGTCTGGCAGACCAACTTGAGGCAGGACCAAGTTCCCCCATTCCATATCAAGGTTCAGCAAAGTGTTCCGCCATAAGGAATGGGCTCTAAACAGCCAGTTCACACACGTGGGATATGTCCTAGTGCCACTGCCAGACTCCCGTGCAACCTATCAATCCTCATAACTGTCACCCACATTCAGAGGATCTAGTTCAGTCCATGCAGTCTCCACAGCTGTCATTCCATTGTCCCTGAGCTCGTACAAGCTGGAGTCAGCTTTCTCTGGGGTTTTCTCCAGCATGCTCTTGACTCTACTGTTCACATGATCTGTCCTCCCTCTTCTCAACTGGACCCAGGAGCTCAGCCCAGTGCTTCGCTTGGGTCACCGCATCTTTTTCCCTCAGTTACTGGATGTAGGTTCTCTGACAGCAATTTGGGTAGTCGCTAATCTGATTAAAGGGGAAGTTCTTTTCAGACACCCTCTCCACTATTGCTAGGAGTCTTACCTGGGACCATCTTTGTGAATTCCTGAGAATCCCTCTAATACCAGGTTTCTCTCCAACAACATAATTGCCCCATTGATCAAGATATTTCTTTCAGTGCTCTTCAGAAGCAACAGGAGGAAAATAGAGAAGTGTGAAAAATACTAAAGAAGACAATGAAATTATCTATTTTTGCAGGTGACATAATTCTAGTCAAAAGATAGCATAAACTCTATCATAAAATGATTAGAATTAATAAATATTATCTATAGAGTTGCAGGATAAATCAGTGTACACAAATCAGTTGCTTTTATATGCGTCTCTAGTGAGATTGCTTAGAAATATATTATTAGCATGAAAATCTATGCAGATATGTACTCTGAAGACATAACTACTTACTTGCTGGAATAGCTAAAGAAGTCTCTAATGCCTCTACCCACCTCCTCCATCCCACTTCTTGATAAATAAGTTTTGTTAATTAAAACACTTACAAATGTTTCCTCATAGATGTGACACCCTGTTCTACAGCCATGTTAAACAAATGCTCATCATAAGCACAAATGCGACTTCTGACCACGTTGTGAAGAAAGTTTTTTTTTTTTTTTTTTTGGAAACTAGACATGACTATTTTGGTATGAGTTATTTATGGGTAGTTCTTCATTAAGGCACCAAAACTGAATAGTAGACACAGATAAAATAAGGTCCATAAATCGTAAAATTGTCATTATCCTTTAAATCAAAGTGATATATCCTTGAGAAGAATTATTTGGACCCCTCAAATGGGTTAATTTTTATTTGTTTCGAATTTGACAAATTTGTGTGAGAGACAATTTCGAAATGAACAGATAATTATGGTGAGAGAAGGGTAGAAGCATGTGGGTGGCTTTTGAGCAACTGTTCTCCACCCATATGAATAGAAAATTAAAGTAAAACCTAAAAGTAATAGTATAGTATCAGAAACTAAAAGAGTACGCCTTTAATCCTTTTAAATTCAAATTATTTTAAATAAGAAAAGATGTAATTACAATTAACCCGTGACAACCAGTGATAATAATTTTACAATAATTCAAAATTAAGTGTTAATTTCTGTGAAATATTTGTCAAAATGTAATTTAGATAAATGGCAAGTATATCACTGATGCATGTTAATTAACTCATTTTAACAAACACAATTAAAGAATAAAAAGGAGATGATATTTAAGTATTAAGGATATTATTAGAGTATCTTTAGCCAGGAAAATATTACACTCACAGTTTTTATTCATTGCTTTAAATTTTAAAAAGTAAAAACTCCAAGTGGCCTTAGAAAAATGGTGAAGGTAGGCACTTTTTTATTTATACAATAACTTTATGATAGCTAGTACATTATTTAAATGCCAGAATATGGAGTACATTATTTAAATGCCAGAATTTAAATGCCAGAATATGGAGTCGCACCAGACCAGGAGACTCAGTCTGGTGCCTGATATGCCTGAATAAGCTTGTGCACGGTCCAGGTAGAATATAATGTTTTGAAGCATAAGCAATAAATATTTATTAATTCAAAGGTTATGTGGGCTGTGAAACTCAATGATAATAGCAACAATTACACTGCAATGATTTTAGTAATCGTTTGTTTTCCGGTTTTCCACACACTATACACTGCTGTGTCAGTTTTGTCTCTGCTGTACCCTTTGCACTCTGTTTAATCTCCATCAGAATCTACCTCATGGCTTACTGTTTGCTGTCTGTCTGTAATTTCGATTCTTTTATTCACATACACAGTCATATTTTAGTCACGGTCAAGGTGACTCTTTTCATTTCACGTATAAAAATTTCCTTTACAGCTCTCAAGATACAAATGTGCAATTACACTACTGTTTTGTTATTGTTGTTGCTGAAAGCAGTCCCAATCAGAATGAGCAGCCTTCCCTTCATGGTGTCAGTACTCCACTGTGCCACGGGAGTAATACTGGTTACATGAGGAAGAAGAGATGGAAAGAATGTAAGAGCAGGAGTCAATGAGTGACTCCCAGAGTATAGTGTCTTCTGGACACAAGAGGGCTGATGCACAGAGAGTTCACAGTGTAGCAGCATCCTTGGGGAGTGTACAATTTTCAGCCAGGTGAGATATCAACACTGAGAGGGTGAAGTGGACATGGGGTCTTATATCTCATTAAGAAGCTACCTGAAACGGATACATCTCTTGGCAAAGGATTATCAGGGTTCTCCAATGGAATCTCATTAGGTTTATCAAACACAGCTGAGGGCAGGCCCAGGACTGGTTGGCCAACACCAAACAAACTCAATAGTTATATTTTGGACATTATGTTTTGTTTTTGCTTTTTTTTTTCTTAATGGACTTTTGCCTAGACTTATTTTTGTGGATTATTTTGTTTCTTGATATTTTTATACTTTTCTTTTGGTTTTATTTTAAGAAAGAGAGAGAGATGGAGCATGTATGGATCCAGTAATAATCTTAGAATGGGAAAAACGTGCTCAAAATATATTGTATGAAAATTTAATAAAACAGTAAATCATTTTGAATATATAATTATATAAATCAAATTAAAAGAAATATTTCATTCTGTCTTTCTTTCCAACTCCTCTGCCAACGGGATCTGGAGAAAAAGGCTTGTTATAATCAGCACCACATCCCTGGAAGTGATATACATCTTATTGTATTAGTGACAAGTCATTTAATGATGTTTGGGGACATAAGAAGCCATTAGCATAGAGTTACAAGTGGGCCTCATAGTGGCCTTTGTATTGCTGCAATTTATGATATTGAATTTTTAACTTTGAAACAGTGCAGGTTGTTATATATTGGAAGAAATAATGTGTTTATTGTATTGATTCTGAATAAACAAAATACCCTGGTTCTCTATTCTATTTAAATACTTCAATATCTTTCTTCAAAACTAATGGTGCAAACTCTAAACTAGTTTTACGGCCAAGACTTTGAAGGTATCAGTTGATAATCTTTAATGCTATTTACTATATTACATTTTGTTATGTGCACTTGTGACATGCACTTACTTTCAAAATAACTTTTATCCAACAACAACAACAACAACAAAACGTACCGGATGCTGCGGAGACAAGTGACAAGCCACGTTCTTGCCTCTGTGATTATTGACAGAAACATTTCTGTTTTCCTTTTTTCTAGAAACTTTAAAACAAGTTCAATCTCTGCTCCACATGGCATTGATCAAGCTACCTGCCGCCAAAGTGGCAATTAAACAGATGAGTGATGGTATAAGCATCGAGAGGATATTTCTTCAACCTGGAAAAATACAAGTCCATCTTTAGGATGCTAACATGAGATTTAGGTGTAAGAAAAACAAAAATACCAGCCAGAGGGAAGTGAGATAACTAAGTGGGTTAATGCACCTGCTGCCAAGCCCGAGGACTTGAGTATCAATCACTACAACCCACAAAACTGAAGGAGAGAACTGAATCCTGCCAGTTTTTCTGACTTTTACAGGTACACGCACACATGCGCATACATGTGCGCACATGTACATAATAGATAGAGAATTTGTTTCATATTCTTAAAATGATAATATAGATGCATAAATAAGCAGTCATGGTGTGACCCCATCCGTCATCGGCTCACTCTTGTGCCACCTCTATTTTGTAAAGTATTTGTTAATAGCACTTGTTAGAGAGCATGTTAATATGTTACTCTCTGATACTGTTGAGGGGACCAATTTTGTTTTTATAAGATAACTATTTCTGATCCAGGGTAAAGTTTTGTCCTTGGGGTAATGGCCTTCTACTGGATGAACATTATTTCCAGTGGTTCTTCTCTTCTAGAATTCAAGGGTGACTCAAGAAGATTAAGAACCATAACTTACTTTTATATCTATAGGCAATATAATGGACACAAAACCAATTCAGAAATGGCAGATTTTCATCCTACTTTTAATCACACCGGGGCCCAACTGAGGATTCATTATTCTTTAGTAAAGGAGGATTCTAATATCTGTCAATCAAATATAAAATCATGAATTTTACATAACCATAATATTAGCTCATTTATTTCACACACTGTTGCAACTAGTGTTTTTGTAATACCTGTATCTTTAATTTTCTTACCAATATCAGTGTACATACTTTCCAATGTCATATGAACTCACAAATAACAGAATTATATGCATCAGTGCATGATTTAATAATCAGTCCAGAGTTTAGATGTCGGTAGAAGATATTGTGGTTTTCATAACTGTGGCAGAAGTAATTTAATTGAAAATTTTTGTTGTGTTTGGAAACTTGAGAAAATATATTAAAACTATGATTATGTTGTCATTAATACATATTGCTTGATATACACTTATTTATTTCTTAATATGTTTGCTTGAATAACTTAGGAAGAGGGAATTAAAATTTTCTATAATTTTATCAGTCATTATGAGCACACTTTTCAGGTCACCGATATGGTTCCAAAGTGTTTTATGTTATAATGGTTCCTTTTTCCTACGAGTTTCAATCCAAGATACTCTGTGAGTGCCTAATTCTATGTGTAGTACCAGAACTCAAAATATATATATATTTTCCTATAGAAGTCTGCTTGTAGTAAGTTAAAAATGCACATTAGTCACAGTACGAGATCTAATGACAGCAATATAAAGAAAATATTATAATGCAGTACAAAATATTTGCTGGCATTGATATTTTTATACTTCAGAGGCACTGCTACATAAGATAAGGGTTATTTGACCAGAACCACCAGGATATCACGGCAGCTGATCTGATAACTATGTTGCATATCACAGAGAGGTGATCAACTACCTGGCTAGGACAAAGCCATACTATATGCAACTTCACCTTGTTATTTAGCAAAACTGACTTAGAAAAGATTTTTTAACATGTGATTTCTGTGAATTTTCCATTAGTTTTGTTCATACAGTGTAGGATAGGTGATCGAAATCGCGGAAGTTGAAAGTACTGGAAAGAAAGTCTACAAGATGGAAATATTAAAAATTTATAATTAGTTTTTTCATCAGAGATTAAAGTGCAATTATGTCTAATATATTTTAGTAGAATACCAATATGAAAATCACAATTTTAGAATGACTAAGCAGGCTATCAATTGTGTTGTTTTGAAGTGTCAAGTGTCAAGTTTGTTATAGACCATTTAATTTAAAGTACTTTGTACAACATGAAAACCTTGATATTGTGACCAGGAAAATAGCTCAGTATTTTAAGATATTTTGACATGAAACTTGATGACCTGAGTTTAATTTTTAGGATCAACATGGCAGAAGACAAGAATTCATACATGTAATCTTCTGACCTTCATTCACATGTTGTACTGTGGCAAATATACGCACTGACACACAAACATACACAATAGACACACAAAGCACATGAATACATTTGTACACATGTACTCATATACACAGATACACAGGCGTACATATATCAAACACCAGGCTCTAAATAATACATAAGTTTACACATAATCACACTGAATAAATATTATTAAAATTAAAATATAAAAACTTTTTACCTAGCTCTGGTTAATATATTTTTCACATATCTTTATTAAAAGCATTTTTCTCACAGGATAAATGTTACCACCTAAAAGAAAATAACAATAATTTTACCTTCAGCCCAAACACTATAATGTATCACCTGTCAACTATGAATAGCTAGAAAATAGTTCTAATAGAGAAAAACCCGAGGAAGCAACAAATTCTCATATTTTCTTGAATATGTACTTTTGAACCTAGAAGAACCATTTTTTAATAAATACATGAAAATGCTTGTTTACTTTTTGTGACTTATATTGCCTCCTATGCGTGCTATTTTCTAGGCCATAAAAGGTTTTCACAATAGAATTTTTCATAGACAAACCATTCCTTTGTTCTTAGTTATTTGATTCTGACCTTCCAGCCTCATGCCTTCTACATTCCTCACACAAATGACAACTAATTTTTTCACTCGGTTCCATTATTGGCTTGTGAACAATTTGGGCTGCAGTCAGATTCAACACAGATGGTAGCTAATACTGCATCCTGGGTTTGGCTTGAGTCTGTGGTGTTTATTCAGTGGCAACCACAAAGGAAAGAACTGCGGATAGATGACATTCTTAGGACCCTGATAGCCAAGGTAGATGGACACCATTATTGTGTTCACCAACCTGTTTTATACCTCAGTGTCTCTGAGTCCAAATTATTTCCCAAATCAGTCTTAGAAAATGTAGCATATATATTCGGGCAGTGGTGGTGCACGCCTTTAATCCCAGCACTCGGGAGGCAGAGGCAGGTGGATCTCTGTGATTTCGAGACCAGCTTGGTCTACAAGAGCTAGTTCCAGGACAGGCTCCAAAGCTACAGAGAAACCCTGTCTCAAAAAAGAAAAAGAAAGAAAGAAAGAAAGAAAAGAAAAAAAAAGAAAATGTAGCATACAATTTGAAACAGAGGTCATGTTTAAAGTTGAATTTTCTTCTTTAAATGGAATGTTTTTAACCCTTTTATACTTATATGAAAAGTATTTAAGTAAAAGTTAACTACATATAGTAATATATTAAATTTCTAACTCTTAATGACCTTTTTCACGTGTTTTTAAAACAAAACTGTTATTATCTCAAACAGGTTAAGAGATCATGTGTAACATTAACTTATAACAGTAATTTATCAGTCATTTGATGAATTATCACAGTTATGAGTCTTGAGTCTTGATAGATAACAGTTTAGGAACATAGCATAGGGGCACCCAGTTCCATAAACCATTCTGCCTGGTCTAACACCACTAATGGATCCTTGTATACTAGGATTAGAATTGTTTTAAACATTTGGTTCTGGCCATAGCACCTTAGACAGTGGTGCAGACATGAGTATACCCACAGAGACAGCTTCTGCTAAATTTATTTAAATGGGATTTCAAACAGAAATGAAAACACAAAATTATCTAACTAAGGTCTAAAACAAGGAAACCTAGGCTTTGACTGCTAAAATAGGCACAGATGATGGGTTTGGTCATATTTATATACAATCCCAATGAATATAATTGGTGTGAGTCATATGAAAAGCCCATTGTGCAAATGCTTCATTAAGAAAATAAAACGATGAATCAAAGGTTGGGAAAGAACACTTACTTGCTAAAATAAAGGAATATTAAAATAGCCAGAGAACTTCTAAAACTAGGCAAAAAATTTAATCCAGTAAATTATCATGAGGAAATCATTTATAGCCAAACAGGTGACAAATAAGAATATAAAAATAATGCATAGTATTATTCTTATTTTCAACTTGCAATTACACTAAGGTGATACTGCATTTTATCTACCAAAGCATATATTTGTAGGGATAAAGAGTAATAGCAATTTACAGTCATAGCTGATGGTGATCAGCAAGGCAAAGAAAATAATTCATTCATTTTAATTAATTAATTATTATTTTACTTATTTTTATCTACTAAAATAAACATGTTCATACATATTCTGACAATTGCATTTTTCATGCTTCTCAACTGAGTCTGAAACTTAGAACCATATAATGAAATAGTCTTCAGTGATAAGAAGAATTAAGATAGCTTGTTAGCCACCAGAGGACATTGATTACTCTTAAATGCGAACTGAAAGAACTTGATATGCAAATGTACAGTACGTGGTTCTAACTCCATGGCTTTATTGAAAATGCCAATGTTTGGAAGTAGTTTAAAGATCAGTGATTTGGAGGGACCAATAGAGGAGATGGATGGATTGATATTTGGAGTACAAGGAACTTTTTTGTCATGGAAACTATTCTGTTTCACATTATACCTGTTGATTAATATCATTACAAAATTACCATATCCACATAATGCATACCACAATGATAAATTCTAAGAGAATATATAGATAGGTTTTAATTATAAATAATGTGTAAGTATTGTCTTATCATTATAATAAAGCTTCAAAATTAAGGAAAAATGTTAAAAACTGACATACTGCGATAAGTTTAATAATTGTATGAGTTCTTGTGTAGAAATCTGTGTTTTTCTACTGAGTTTTAATGTAAACATAAAATTTATCTTTAATGTTCATTATTTTAAAAAGAATTAAAATATTTATTTTAGATTTTGGTATTGAATTTAGTCGTTTGCAAATTTTATTATGTCACTTGGCTACCTATATTTTATATAATTGATCAATGATCAGACTTATTTTGACACAAACATGACTCCTAGTTAAAACTCATTCCTCACTTGCCTCCTAAAGACATTTGTTCTTACTTATTTCTCTGTACAGTGTTTTACTCAATCTCTTTGGAAGGTATTTCCTGATTTTTCTGACTCCTCAATGTTAATTCATGTAACATTAGATAATTTCTAATCCTTACATTCAATAATTCATACGGGCAGCATCAGGTTCTACCAAAAGCTGATGAAGCACATCAAGTCATCATTTTCTTGGTAAATGAATGTTGAAAAACTCAACACTTTTATCCTTAACTTATTTCAAACTGAATTCTCATGCAAAATCTGTTTATCTTCATCATAATAATCCACGCATGAATATGTTAATCCGTCTTTCTTTTACTTCTCCCTGTAATAATCCAATTCAACGTAGCAGTAAAAATTATTGCATTTTTTCTTCAAAATATGAATGTATTTTATTCATCCCTATTTTTTCCTACCTATATTAATGAAATATGTCCGAAACAGGTCTTTTTCCTTCTGTCACTGTCTCATGATAATCAATCCTCTATGGTGACTATCACTTAGAAATAAGTGCGACAGCCATTAGAATTTAAAGCTTTGTAAAGGAACAGTACCATGACAACATTAAAATATCTATATACAAAATTTTCTACATTCCAGATGTCAAGATTTCAAAAGTGAAATATACTAACATTCTATGTGTTTCATGGAAAACCCTATCAGTTCAACTTACAGTTCCTATAAAAATCATAGAGGCATTTAACAATCTTTTTCACACTAACTTTTCAAAGCTTAGCATTTACAGAGCATCTCAAGTTAAATTAACAGAACCCTTGTGCTCAGTATCTTCTGATGCAATCGGCTGAACAACATGTGGTGTCTGGTGCCTACTTTGCACCTTTCTGAACCCAGAACATATAGAGTTCTTTGCCTTTTGCCTATTCTCTCCGCACATTTCCTCCTGGTTCCATGCTGCTGTACTCACTATTCTCTCTTTCATACATTCTTGCAGATGTGAGGAATTTTCACCACTGTACCTCTATCTAGTGTCTGCTGAATGAACAGTAATTTTCTACTCTATTGTCTCCATAGCCCTTTACTTGTACTTTTCAGCATTTAAAATAATGTAACTCCTTCTGATATGATATGACTAACATTTTTAAAAAAATGAAGACTCTTTATGGTTCTGATTTTGTATGTATTTATATATGTGCTCTGCTCTGGTTGACTCTATAATCTAGAATGTAAATTATATGATGTAAAGATTTTGTCTGATTTGCACTCCTATATTGCCAGTACTGGGCAATGATGGGTTAATTGATATGCAAAACAATTATATAATTGTTTAAAAATATTTGGTGATGCAATATTGTAATAAAATACCTCTTACAATCTAAGAGACTGAAACCTTTGCTGGACTGCACAGCCAGCTAATAACATAACCTGAGGTCACTTAAGACTCAAGACTGCCACCTTACTGTGCACTCAGCCTAACTCACCTTAAGAGGACAAGGTAACAAATAATCTTAATTGCCTTGGATGTCTCCTGTAATAAATGTTTACAACCTAAGCAAATACATACCTGGAATCTTAAATTATGTACTCTTTTATACATGTGTCTTTGCATTTGTATCACTTTATGTAAATAGCAGATAGGCTGAAAGGAGTTTTATGACATGACTATTCACTATAAATATGAACACAACATTTGAATATTGTTTCATAAGCAATGACATTTGTAGAATTTCTTATTACCTGAGTAATTTGGAGTCAATGACACTTAATCCCTTAAAGAACTCTTCCATTTTTCCATAAAGTGTCCCCTATTCCTTCTCCATGTGACACTTTCTGTGATCTGTGTCCTATGTTATGGACATCCAGACAGACACATTCACACACAGAGGCATAATAGACAGATACACCCTCGGAGACACACAGAGAAGGACACACAAGGGAAAATTCAGAGGAGAGCTTTCACTCAGACACAGATTCAGATTTATTCAACAGAGAGATGGAAATTATAGAAGACATCTGAAGAGTGAAAGAAAAAATTAAAATCTGTACTTGTTTTTAGTTAACTGACACCAAGAGGTAGATCTTGGATTTCGTTTTTTTTTAATGTGACTCAGATGTCTCACAACTGATTTTGAATGTATTATTAATTTTTTCAGATCAATGAAAATAACAGCAAATTTTAGAGGATGTAGTAATTGTTATCAATTAGAAATGACAAAATAGTGTAATAGTACATTTAATTAAAGTAAACATTATTGGCAATATTTGGCCATGTATGAATATGCACCATTTCTATGTAACAAGCTACCTGATCTGACTAGAGAGTGGTTTAAAAGGTGATCAGTAAATATTATGTAAATGACTCATTAGGGAATGCTTATTCTTCACAGTAATAAGATCTTTATGTCAACTATTTGTAGTCTGAAAACAACTACGACAAAATAAACAAAATAATATAACTATGTTCTAGCAAAATGGCATTTGTCAGCCAGGAGGCAAACAATGAAACCTCCTTGTCAAGGTATCACATAACAATCACTGATATAATTTATGCGTCTATATTGTAGAGGTATGGGTCTGCGTACTAGAAAACTCGGGTTGATCTCAGGTAGGCTTTGTGTTTACAGTCTGTTAACAAATTGGGGCATCTGACTCTCTATTCTAGCTTTACTCATAAGTATGTTGTTAGATTGAATGTTGCCTGAGGCAACACAAGAAACTTAGCAAAATGTCTTTTATTGTCCAAAGGCTAGTCTGTGGCTAGTTCATGTGGAGACATTTTCTAGGGAAGGGACTAACAGCACATACTCTTGAGGCCACATTCTCCCAACAGAAGGTAGAAACAATACCTTAGGATAGAGCTAATCCTGTGTGTAAGGCTTAAAATCATTAGGAGAAACTATGAGGATCTCATTGCAAAGACACGGATTCAGAGATGAGAAAAATGCATTGGTTTTAAAAATAATATAGTAAACTCCAAATTTCATGCATTAAGCAAAATAAAGCAAGATGACAGGTCATTATTTGTGAAAGGTCATTATCAGAATTGCTGTAGATATGTGTCAATTGATTAATATGGGCTCATGTTGTTTTTCTAGTTAAAGCAGTTACCAATAACTGTTCTCAAATAACATAATGAATTAACTAAAACTGACTCCTTGACAATGCATGTCTTATTTGCCCCATTTGGTTATTTTACACATCAGAACTATCTATTCCTTTACCGTGTCTGGTGTCCTTCTGTTTGTAGTTTTAGCCAAAATTCTTATTACTGTGAATTGCATGTTGGTGCTTGACATCCATCTCTTGTTAAGAAGTATTAGTGCATGGTAGCTTCTTATTATGATAAAGGATAATGAAACCTCAACCGCTGGAAGTGGTTTATATTTTATACTTTATATTTTATTTTATAGTGATATATTACAACACGGAGAATTTTAGGATGGTGACCTAGAGGGAGCGACTCAGTCAAATATTCTATTGCCTACTTATTTCTGTTTGCCTCGCCGGGATGCCTGAAAAATGAAAGCAGATGCAATTGGCTAGAAATAGTTCTGAGGAATAGTTATTGAACCATCAAAGTTGGTATAAAACTAACCAGGAAGAATAGAAGCCAACTGATTTTGATGATAACAATTCACTTTCATTCTTCATACACTGCTTTATCTTCACAGGCAAAATCCTAGACCTCACAAAACACATCATTTTCCAAATAATGTATTCAGAAAATGTGTAAATTCTAACAAATATACATGCCATCAAAAGTCAATAACAAAATTAAATAAAGTCAGGGAAAGAGTCCTAAGATTCTCTCTACCCATGGAGGAAATGTAAAGTAAATGTGGTTATAAATCAATTACACCAACAATTTTAGCCCATCAAGGCAATTTTCCTAATCATTTTTCTCTTTTGAATAATTTATTCAGAAACTGTGACATTTTCCTTGTGATTCTATTTGAGAAAAAATTGATGTACTTCACTTGATTAATTCATATGACTATTGAGATGTGTTTCAGTATTACTGTTTGATTATCTTCAAATAGAAAGATGAACATGACAACAATTCACAAAAACCTGATATTAACACACTCTGCAGATAATTCCGGTTCAAGAGATACATTATGAAAAAAAGAAAAACCTGAAATTCTAAAATTTTATTATTGATCCCTATATGACTATAGAGTTGGTTTCAAACTGTCTTAGATGTGGAATTCATTACTTGCAATAGGAAAAATTTAGTATGAAGAAATTAGGCAATAATTCAAATGGAATTACCCTTTATCAGGCTAACAATGCCCTTACTAAACCACCATAGGCTTACAAATAAATCTCCAGAGTCAGATATGTTTTATTTCTTTTGACTAGTGAGGTTCCATAGACTCTTAAAACATTGTAGGTTATTTCTATTGCTCTAAGATATCCTCAAATACACAATTGAACACTATTACAATAATTATTGGAGTATCAAGATGGGACATGTTTGCTGATTGAATCAGAGGCCCACTCCAAAAGAAGAAGTGAATTCTTGGTCCTGTAAACCTAGTCAAGAGTTGGTGGCTGGAGAGATCATAGATCCCAACAGAAACTTACTACTATCATTCTGCTAGCTGAACATATTGTCAATTTGTCTTCTAAATGCTTATATTTACAGCCATAGATTAATCTGGCTCTCATCCTTCGTCATAGAAACTTTTATTGGTTTTGGAAATAATTAATGCACAAATAACTGGATCAAATATTAATATCAAAGGTATTATAGAGTTATATGGAAAAATAGGTCCCATGAATCACCCTCTAGAAATGCTCATAGGATATGATGGAAAACAGCCTAGAAAGAAGAGAAGATATGGAGGACGGGTGCTGTGGTGCATTGTAAAATCATGTTTTCTGGACATGTTATTGAAGCACTAATCTAATTAATCTTAATCAACAATTACCAGGAATCAGATAATGGGGTAAAAACCTGGAAGATCAGAGAACCAAGAACAGTCACCTTCCTCTCTTGTTCCTCAGTCCCAAAGGACTGAGATTCTGTCTACACCCCATCTTACCACTTTCTGTCTCCACCACCCAAGTGCTGGGATTAAATGTGTGTGCTACCACTTCCTGGCTTCATATGCTTAACTAGTGGCTAGCGCCACTCTCAGATATCCAGGCTAGCTTTATTTGTCAGAACACAAACAAAATATCACATAACATGTAATGGTCTCTTTTTACTCATGACATTTCTCAGACATAAGTATCTGTAGAAGATCTGCACAAGATTGATCCCATCAACATTCCATCATGAAAGGAAGGTGGGTTTATTATGCCACATCCTTCTCTGAGGAACTGACACCTAATGATTGATGTTTGGATGGGTATCACTTTCTTTCTTTTTTTTTTTTTTGGTTTTTTTCGAGACAGGGTTTCTCTGTATCTTTGGAGCCTGTCCTGGGACTAGCTCTTGTAGACCAGGCTGGTCTCAAACTCACAGAGATCTGCCTGCCTCTGCCTCCCGAGTGCTGGGATTAAAAGCTTGCGTCACCACTGCCCGGCGGGTGTCACTTTCTTTACTGGTGTAACAAACATAAAAGTAGCAAATGTAAAATGCTCACTAAATAAGTCCCCACACATTTTCACATAAACAGCCTATTTATTGGTACTAAGCAACTCATCAGTTAATTTTGCATTGATGTAATAAAAATACCATGACTATAACAGTTGTAAATGGAAGAGTGTGTTTGGCTTATGATTTAGGGACATATGAGTTTAACAGACAGGTAGGCATGGCAACAAGCAGTAGACATGATGAAGCGAGAAAGAACCTGAAAAAAATCTACAAATACAAACAGAAAGCAGAAAGACTTAACTGAAATGGGACAAGATTATAAATAATAAAAAGGCCTCTCCCACTGACAAATGTCTTCCAACAAGTCTCTATCTCCAAAAGTTCTACAATTTTCCCAAACAATGCCACCAGCTGGGTACTAAGTGTTCAAATATATGAGCCTTTGAGGGAGATAGAATAAAATCACCATATTCCATTTCTTGGCCCCCATAGACTTATATCCAAATCATAATAGCAAACCATTTAATCATTGTCAATAAATTCCTGTTTTCTCATAGTCTCAAAATGATGAAAGTTTAGTCCAAAATCTTCTTCAAGACTCAAGGTATTCTCTTAAATGTAAACTGCTATGAAGTCACTCACACACAGAAACACACACACACACACACACATGCATGCACACAAACAGGCACACATAAACACACACACACACACACATGCATGCACACAAACAGGCACACATAAACACACACACACGCTTGGGTGCACTTATATACTTTCAAAGTAAAATGCCATACAACATACATTAACATTCCAAAGTTTCAAAAAAAAAAAAAAAAGGCATAGTGGGCACACATTGCTCCTAAGCCAGGTTGAAACCCAGCTAGGAAAATGTCAAATTCTGTATCTCCATGTCAGTTGAAAAAGGCTTAAATAGTTCTAATCCTTCTTCCATTTTGCTTCTGTGTTATACGAATCTGGTCTGTATTGGTTCTATCTGTATGCAATTCTCTTTGGCAGACATCTCATGACCCTGTTATTTCCAATACTTCTGGGGCTCCCCTCATGCTCAGGTCTTACTTTTACAATGTGAGCTTCATACAATGGCCTCTCGCAGCCTCTTGCATTCCTAAGACCTTCTCACAAGAAACATCCTGGCACTCGGCTTTAGCTGCTCTTTGAAACCACAGGGGTTTCAGATGTCACAGCACCTTCACACATCCATCCTTCATGTGATGTGTCTAATGCCAGTACCATGTAGATGGGCACTGCCAAGTTCAGCAACCATCGAAGGAACGGACACCTACCTTCCTGGACCACATTATCAGCAACCTTTGTTTCTACATGTGTTCTAGGAGTAGAAAACTCCTCTAGCCTTGTGATTTTACAATTGGGATCTCAGATGGATGGTGTCATTTCCTGTGGGGACTATTCCTTTATTCCAGTGCAAAGTAGGTGGCCTCTCCCTCAAGGAATTACAGTACAATTACAGCCTTTCTTCTAATACATGCCTTAACTATTACACCCAACTTCTAGTGTTCATTTCCTCTGCAAACTGAACATTGTACATTTTCAAATGTTTCACGTTCTCTTTCTCACTGCTAGGCCAGGGAAGGTAAAATAAACTCACAGGTTTGCCTGGGCAGGCAAAGTACACATGAAATGTCCTCACCTACAGTCATATGGTGTGAGGAGCACTCATGGCAGCCGTGAGGAAGCACTTAGTGGAGAGATGGTAGAGACGGAGAGGTGGAATGGCTTGTGCACCATATGAAGAGAGGCAGAACTGGAGATTCGCGGATAGTGAGGAAAAATATGATGGGACATTTTCTGCACGACCACAGAGATTCTCCATAGTTAGTTCACACTGAAAAAAATCTTTGTCATTCATTGCTGAGAAAATTGATCTTATCTCTCTTCTTCTGGTAATTAGCTTTAATACAGCAATAGGCAGAAAAAATTATATATAGACTTCCAAGTCAAATATGTAGAGCTGCTTGCTGAACACGAAATTAAAACTATACCATGCTCTGGAGATTAAATTCTGAGTATCCTTTTAAGGTGTACATCCCCAAAGCTTTACTTTTATATATTATTTATTTATTCAAATTTGTGTTGTGCCTAGAGGCAACTTTTACTGATGGAGTACATTGTCTGACTAACTATAACTTTTAATAATTTGAAAATTTTGAACATGTTAGCAATAGTTGCTCCTAGCTATTGTGGACCCCATCTTTCTGGTTTACATTCCAACTTTAAGCACAGCATTTAAATATAAATCATAAAAAAGTAAAACCAAGCGATCAGATTTCTGAAATATTGTGATTATTTCAATAAGAAGTAGACTAGTACATTAGATATTAAATATCAAACTCTTTTCACATTAACTACATCAAAAATGAACATTAAACTTGTCTTTCCCAGATGTGCAAGATGATGCCTACATTTTGGTGACAGCAAGATCACAACAGGTTTCTGGTTCTTCAGATAGGCAATACTGTCCCCCCCTTGAAGTGCGTTCATTATCTCTCTCCAGAGTGTTCTCTCCCAGGTAATTTGATGTTGCTAAAGACTCACCCAATTATCAGCACTTCTATTAGCATTTCTGAGGTTTTATTGCCTGAAGTTAATTGCTTCTGTTACTCAGTGCCTATAAAACCTTGTGTTTAACCTTTATCATCACACATTTCCAAAGGTATTGTAATTTCTACTTCGATATTTGTATCTCTGTGAGACTTCGCATTTCTCAAATAGAAGGTCAAATGCTGAGAGGTTTGTAAGCTCAGCACAAAGCATATGACTTGACCCGTCTCAATCACCTTACACATGAGTCCTTAGCCGCTAGACATGCAATTAGCCAAGACGGTTGTCCAATCTCATATTTGGGGCTAGAATGTATGAATGTACTGTGACCCAGAAAGTTTGTTAAGTTACTCACTGACAAGCCTCAGGAGAATGTTTTGTTGGATAGTGCATTTTTTTCTGTCCTGTTATTTATGTAATTTAACTCTATGAACCAGTTAAGTTAAATCGCAAATAAAGTTGGTACTTCTTTCGCTGGCTTTCTGAAATCCATCACACCAGGCTGCCTAAAAAGCCTGCTGATATATCAGGCCTGACATTTTCTACAAGTTAATGAAGATAATTCAATGTGTAAGAAAATGCATTTTGTGGTTCTAAGGTCACTGATTTAAAGTCCACAATAAAACTGCCAGGAAACTGTAGCTAGCATAGCACCTCGCCATCTGTGTAAGACCCACTGGAATACACTGATCAGTGGAGGCTGTCAAATGCATGCTATTTTACAAATACTCTGAGGTCTTTTATCTTCTAGGTATCACAAGGAGCGCATCTCCTAAATTAATATTTATTTTGTTCTTACGTGCCTTGTTCAATCTATTGTGAAACTTATTTATGTATGTGGAATACATAGGACTTTAATATTTTTACTCTGAAGGTTACAGTTTGTATAGCTGGAGCTGAATAATGTCAAGGGGTGTCTTTCAAAGGCTACAGAGATTTAGAACACATGGGGATTTACATTTATGCTTTTGCACACAGTCACTGGAATGACCGTGTAGCTCCAACTGAGACATTAAATTTCCACCCACTGTTTGTTATTGCAAATGAATGATCTAGTGTTAAAACATTTTTTGGGGTTCATTAAAAAGGAAAAGCTTTTCTGCAGAGGCAAATCCTCCTAAATTGCTAATATGCAACAAGAAAGGGGTCTTCTAGCAAGATTTATTTCCAGCAGCTTCTATTAATAATTATATTAGACATGCATTTTAGATGGAATTAGAGGATACAGGAGGACTTATACAGGGAATGGAGGAGTGGAAATGACGTAAAAACAGTACTCATGTATACTACTTTTGCATAATTTTTAAATTTAAAAAATCCAATACATATAGTTTTTATGTTTTTATAATAGCATTGTTCATGATTTCTTTAGTCAATATTATATATCTATTGCATTTTGCACTTCATGTAAATCTTTTAGGTAGAACAAAAAATAAGAAAATATGGGACATCTGTTTTTGGATATTTGATGAGTTATGTGAGATTGGGCCAAAATTTTCTCAGGGCCTGTACCTGGAGGCCTGTAGGACAGAGAAAAGCCTGACTCGCCTTTGAGTGAGCCCAGTGAGGATGAGACAGCAAAATCTAGGTAGAAAAACCTCCACCCAGAGGGATTGACTGTCTCTCATTGGCTGGAGGTACCACCAAATCACAGTATGTCATTTAACCTACATAGCTGACACCCAAGTAATAAACTGAGTTCCTGCTTTTCCTTGACTCTCTATTGCATCTGATTGTCCTGCTTTATGGGGCTGCAGATCTGATTGTCCTGCATTGTGGGGCTGTGAAAAGGGCAGATAGAGCACTCACCTTTTCCTAAGGTGGCCTAGCAACTGGCACCTGAACTTGGGACAACTGGTCCCAGGGCACAGAGGTCATCAAGGTGAGTGGGACTCCATGACAGGTAACTCAATTTCACACACAAATGACCCAGTAATTAAGGAGTTGAGATATCTAACTATTATAGTCGTTAAGGCATGTTTTCAGCCTGGTGCTCTGCCTGCCCCAGCAGTGGGTAAGGAAAAGGTCAGAAACAGGGGAGGTAAAAAGAATATGAAAATAAACCAGGCAGTGGTGGTGCTTAATCCCAGCACTCGGGAGGCAAAGACAGGTATGAGTTCGAGGCCAGCCTGGTCTACAAGAGTTAGTTCCAGGACAGCAAGGACTGTTACACAAGGATATCCTAACTCAAATACCAAATACCAAAGGAAAAGAAAAAAGAATCTGAAAATAACCAACTGACTAAGAGGCCAGGGAGAAGCAGGAGATAGGCAAGGAGCAGGAAACGGTCAAAGATCTGGAGAGGTCTGAAGAATCCAAAAGTAACCAATTAACCGAAAGAATGGAAGAAAAGGAGACAGTCAAGGGGGAAAATCAAAAATGGGTGCAATTTACTGAAGAGCCGTCCGAGGGCGAAGGAGTATGGCAGGCAGAGGCAAAGACTAAAAGGAAAGTAGAGATATTGTCTGTGATGAGTAGTGGCCACCTCTTTGTGTCCCCAGCCACTCTGGAAAGGATAAAATGGGAGAGGGGAATGGGACAAATAAAGGGGCTCCATCCTTGCCAGGAGGGAATGAATATACACTCGGGTGGCGCCAGACGGAGATAAAAGAAAATCAGGCCTATGATCAACCTGGGTTGTCTGAAAAACTTCTTGGGACAAGATTTGTTAGGACAAGAGGACCCCATTATTACCATTGACCACTTAGCCTTTTATGATGGAAAATCTGAGCAAGGTATCATCAGGCAGACCCCCAACACCTGGCTTCACTCCCAAAAGCAGAAGCCACTAGCCCCAGTGTTTCCCCCATTAGCTGGGTACCTGGTTAGCCAGTATGGATGGAGCAGTGGCCATTACCTGAACTTAGTATGCTCAAGGAAATCACCAGAAATCTGCCTACAGAAGACTAATAAGGCTTTGATGAGCCCCTGGAACTGCCCTGTGTTTGTGATACATAAGCCTAATGGGACCTGGAGAGTGTTACAGGACCTAAGATCAATCAATGCTCCTATGGAGATTGTAGAAGCCCCTTTAACGGGCTTACCTTGGGTCCCAGCAATCCCCTCCCAGTTTCACCTCACTGTAATTGATCTAAAGGACTGTTCTGACCCTAAAGAGCCTGGGTGTTCTCATGTCCTTAGGAGACATGCCCTCCTGCCGACAATTTTTTATGTATTCCCAGGAAGCAACCTGACTGTCTTCGCTCTGAGAAACTCCATGGGGAGAGCGGGGGAAGCTCCTAATTGCTATTGTTCTGCCTGGAGATGTGTGAGCAGATTGGGCTGGACAGTGTAGGAGCAAGCCTTGATAAGCTAAATACAAACAGACCACCCAAAGGAAGTTCTTTACTTCCAACCATTATCACCTGCCAGAGTAGGACTCAGCCAGCCATAAGTTTAAAGGAGACCTCAGTCTCAGTAGTTTACCCTGAAACAATACCTGGTTCCAGGAAGAACCACAAACTGAGATTACCCAAGCACCACCCAAGCACAGACCATCCAAAAGAAATGCCTAATGTTCCAAGTATTATAGATAAGATCACCTGCCAGCATATTCACCAGGATACCAGTATACAAATGTCAGCCAATCCAGGGATCTTGAATCTCAGAAACCCTCACTTTTAGTGCTATAAAAACCCAACTCTAACTGAGCTCGGGGCTCTCCATTTATTCCAATACATTGGACTTGCATAGAGATCAAGTTTGCAAACTTGCACAAAATAAAGGCTCTTTGATTTTACATACAGGATTCCGTCTCATTGTTGGCTTTTGGGGGACTTCGTGAATTTGAGAATAACAGACATAATTAGGAAAGACAGACACTGCATCACATTATTTACAAAAGTCTTTGGATTCCTTAGCACGGGTAACTTTACAAAATAGGAGAGGCTTGGACTTGCTGTTTATGGAACAGGGAGGAATTTGCAGGCAACTTGGGGGAAAATGTTGCTTCTATTTGAACCATTCCAGGATAGTTACAAGAAATCTAGATGAGTTAAGAAAAGATATTGATTCATTCATGTCAACGACCCCCTATGTGATCTGGTTTAATTGGTCCCCATGGCTTACCACACTCATCTCTTCCCTAATTGGGATGATGGCTATTTGTTTATTGAACTGTCTTTTTGGCCCATACATTCTCCAAAGGCTGAAACAAGCATTCTAAAAACAGATACAACAGGTGCAATTCATGGCCCTCCAAGTACATTATGATAGGCTCAATGTATCTCACGCCCTGATGAACCCTCAGTTTTATGATTTTTCAGGCAGAAACTGTGAATAGGAGTGGTCCTGACCCATATTCTCTTCCCGGTGGGATATTCTGGCTTGGTGACTGGGGTAGGGGGTGGGATATAAAACAAAAGAGGAAGATGTTGGGCAAAAAATTACCACGAGGCCTGTAGGTTAGAGAAAAGCCTGGCTTGAGTCTGAGGGAACCGAGTGAGGATGAGACAGCAAAATCTAGGAAGACGGCCCTCCAGTCAGAGGGAGGGCTTCGCTGTCTCTCACTGGCTGGAGGTACCCCACATTATAGGATGTCACTTAACCTATATAAGCTGATGCTCACAGTAATAAAACTGAGTTTCTGCTGACTTGTCTTCCTAGCGTGTCTGTTGTCCTTTGTAGTGGGGATGCAGATCTGATTGTCCTGCATCGCGGCACTGCTGAAAGGCAGATAGCACGCTCACCTTTCCCTGGGGAATAATGAGGCTAAGGAAGCCCAGCAATGTGAGGCAACTGTAAATAAGCATACGTCAAGATCCAACTGTACCACTCTCAGGCACATACCCAAAAGACATCTCATTTTACCACAAGTACACTTGCTCAAGTATGCTCAGTAAGACTTTATTCACAATAGCCAGAAATTGGAATCAACCTCTGGGTTGGAATATCCCTCTGGGTGCTTTGTGAATATACCTACGGTTGCATTGCTTGAAGTTCCTGTGAGACTCTTAATAGTGGAAGTGGGGGTGTCTCTGACTCTTTTTCTCTGCTGTTGGGACCCTTTTCCTCCTATTCGGTTGCCTTGTCCAATCTTGATAAAATGGCTTATGCCTGAGTCTTATTGCATCTTGTTATGCCACATTTATCTGATGATATCAGTAAGAGGCATTCTCTTTTTCTGAAGGAAAATGGAGAAGCAGAGGATCTGGAAAACAGGAAAGGTATGAGGATTGGGAGGGGGAGAAGGGAGTTTGTGGTCAGGAGGTATTGTATGAGAGAATGATAAAGGAAAAGGGAAAATATAATCCTTTGATCTTATAACCTATTACAATTATTGGAATATCAATAATAATAATGATGATGATGATGTAAGTATACTTTGTGGTTTTAGAAGTGGTTTTAGAAGCAGTAGTTAAGATTTTAGCCTTGAACAATATATTCTCCATGCTCAAAATTTGTCATTCAGTAAATGATTATTCTACAGTGCAGGTAGCCTTAACTTTTACTGTCTTAATTTTATCATTTACAACCCAAGTAAAATAACAATAGCATTTACCTAGAAGGGCAGTATCCCATTCATATGATACAATGTTTCACACTTGGGCCAACAATGACACAAACTTACTAGCTGTACAATCTCTTTATATTCTAGCTTCTCTGTCCAGTACCAATTTTTCCAGTTCAGCATAAGTTGCTTGTGATACCTAAAATATTCATTCTGCCTCTTCCCTGAACTTCTAGGAGTCAGTAATAAAATCTTTTAGTCCATAATATTACCTTTTTCAGAAAGGTAAGCAGTTCAAGTCATGTAAGGCATGACCTTTTGAGATTGATATGTTTTGCTGGGTATATTTAAAAATTCATTCATTTCTCAACAAGTTTTAGCCAATCAATATTTTATATTGTTATTAGTAGTTCTTTTAACTGTGCCATGACAATTTTTAGTCCATTCATTTATTAAAATACAGACTCAATCAATTAGAAATCTGAATTACAACTATAAATCAAGTAAATGTCTTTACATGGTCTTAAATCACCTATTCATAAAATAATATCAGCAATTTTGCTTATAAGTATAATATACAAATTTCCTTTAATGCATAAATTTGGTAATTGTTCTAATTAAATTTGTCTTAAATACTTAATACTGTTTTATGTGATTACAAGTCTTCATTATAAATGCTGATATCTAATATTAAAGGAGCTCACAACTTAATTATTCCTATCCTTTATGTTTGACGCACACTTTGTAGGAACTGTTTGTATGAAACTTAAGACAGCTTACCCTATTGAGAATGAGTGTTAGCACTAAACAGTCAAAGAAACTTGAAAATAAATTGTTCATCTATTGCTCAGTGTAGACACAATGATAAATAAAAAGCTATAAACATTGCAATTGACCAACTTCTTAAACGAGAACATATTTTTTTAACCTCTCTGATCACTTTTTTTGTTCCCAATCTGAAAACAAGAGGTTAATAAAAGTGTGATCACGCTAGAACAGGAAGAGATCTATTAAAATAAACATGTCAACAGATGTACAATATATCTCAGGACATCTTAGTTATTGCAGAGTACAGTGTTCATTAGTCACTACTTGAGTGGGATTTTGAATTCTTTATATATGCATGTGTGCATGTCTGTGCGTTGGTTTTTTCCTAGTATGGCCAAACACATGCCACAGTGATGTGTAGAGGTCAGAGGACAACCTATGTTTTACTCTTAGAACTCAGCCTCGTTTCAGACATACTCTATTTGTTGATCCTTACTTTATTTAGCAGGATAGATAGCCTGAAATCTTTTGAAGATTGTCCTCTTTTCAACTGCCATCTTCCCCGCTTGGTGTCAGATTACAGACAGGTTCAATTCCCTCTGTCTTCCATGGCAACAGGTGATCAAAACTCACGACAGCACCTTTGTGCTGGCTTCACCACTAAGCCATCACCCAGTCTTTTTCCTTTTATTTATTTATTTATTTTATTTCTTAGTGCAGAAAAAAATGGCTTTTGTGTACTTATTTCATATTAACTCACTTGATCATTTTTCTTTCATTTTTAAAAAGCAACTATTGTCTCTTTTTAAAAGTCTCTAAGTAATGTACCATGTTTGAATTGCTTTGCTATTGTTTTTACAAACATGGTTTACTTTGATAAGCATGGGTTTTGCCTAGAGTCCAGTTAGGCAGCTACTGATAACTTCTATGCTATGTACTACTCTTGTGTCTGAAGAGATATCTCCCTGTGTTGGTTATTGCTGGGGGTCATAGGTATCATAACCGGGTAGATATATGGATTTCTTTACTCCTTTTGGAGCTCGCCCTTCACCTTCATGTACTGTGGAAACCGATCCAAATAGAGCAGGCTTTTTGTTGAGAAACGGTGTAGGAGGTCCTTTTGTCTATGTGTTGCTTTCATTGGTTAATAAAGGAACTACTTTGGGCCTATAGCAGAGCTGTAGGGGAACAGAGAAAAATAAAGGGAATTGGGAGGAATAAAGCAGAGTCAGGGGGAAATGCTATGGATCTGCCACCTGAGAAAGAAGTGCTGAAACTTTGCTGGTAGGCCACAACCTCGTGGTGATATACAGATTAATAAAAAATGGGTTAAATAGTGTGAGTTAAATTAAGATATAAGAGTTAGCCAATAAGAAGTTAGAGCTAATGGGCCAAGCAGTGATTTAATTAATATAATTTCTATGTGGTTATTTTCGTTCTGGGTGGCTGGGACAAACAACCAGCCTCCTCTTCCTACAGATACAGTTGTATTTCTCTAAGCCCTGCATCTACGTTCCATGATGTCTTCAGCAATAAGGGACTATTCGCCTTTTAAAAGTATCACTTAATTTACTTTTTCTTTTCAGTTTTTTGAGACAGGGTTTCTCTGTAGTTTTGGAGCTTGTCCTGAAACAAGTTCTTGTACACAAGGCTGGTGTCGAACTCACAGAGATCTGTGGGCCTCTGCCTCCCGCATGCTGGGATTAAAGGTGTCTACCACTATTGCCTGAATTAATTTATTTTCAAATCCATTGAATGGTAACAGATAAACTATGAATTCTTTTCTTCTTTTTTTTTCAGAATTGTTAATTTATGTGTTAGATTGAATAGCTTCCATGTAAGGAGATCCTAATAAATTTACATACAGTCATCTATTATCAGTCTATTAGTTTAATTAAATTCTGAAGATTTCATTAGTAAACAATATAAAATTTTACACATGTAGGTTTTTCTAATTTGACAAGTTTTCAAATTTTCTGTTTAAAAATCCATTAAAATATTTCCAACATTACCCAGTAATTTCCATATGTATTATCAATTCACTTTTCATGAGAATACTTCTGCATCTAAGTTGAAGATAGGTCTAATTATACTTATTCAAATCTCATATTCACCCAAGTTTTTTTTGTTATTGTTGTTGTTGGTGGTGGTGGGGTGTGTGTGTGTGTGTGTGTGTGTGTGTGTGTGTTAGAGACATACCAAGCTGACATCAAAGTTGCTGAGGAGAATCCCCACCTTCCTAAAAATTAAAATTATGATAAATAAGAAAGAACTGAAAATGTTAGAAAACAGTCTCCTTCTTAATGTATTTATCTTTGTGCACTGATGCAACAGTTTTATCTATTACTGTTTATTCTGTTATGTAATCATGTGTATGTGTGTGTGTCTTTGTGTCCAGAGGCACTGGATCTCCCTGCAGCTAGAGTTTCAGAGAGTGGTAAGCTTCCAAATCTAGAGGCTGAAAGTTGGACTGGGGTCCTTTGCAAGAGCAGCTGGCGCTCTTACCTACTTTCTGAGTGAGAGTGGAAAGAGAAATAAGTAGTTACCCAGAAAATGACACTCATCTGAACCCAAGCATTCTAACCTTATGACCTCTGACTTCTAGTTTCTGGACCTAGCTAAACTAACTTCTGTTTTTATAAAACATCTGGGATATGTCATTTGTTACAGCAACCAAATTCATTAATAGAAGAGATTACCACCATTCTTTATAAATCAAGCATTCTACTCAGCTTATTTGAAGCTGTTTGTCTTTGAATTACACACGTACACATTTTCATTTGTTTGTTCTCACAAATATCAGGACAGAAATTCAGGGACACAATACACTTGAACTGTTTCCAAACTACGTTGTCTGCCTGAATGAAAAACCTCTTTGGAAACATTGATAATTCACTGCTATAGAATATCTACACTTATGATAATAAAAATGTTTGAAACCTAACAACAGAAGAGATATTTCACAAAATCAGAGTAACTTTTACATCCTGTTGGAAAAATAAAGCTCCATTTCCATATATCATTTTATACCGTTAGCATTTATTGCTCCATTTATATTAGCCTGAGAAACTGTACCAATTATTTGAACATGTAATGCATGAGACTTCTGTGACGCTGCCTCAGAATGCATGTGCAATCACAGCTGTGCTCAAGGTATGCTTTTGTTTCTGCAACATCATTTTATATTCAGGAGTTTTCCCTTTGCCTTACACAGAGTTTTAAGCAAAGATCAGGGAGCCAGTGTTTCAATATCTTTGTTAAATTGAAGTGTGAAGCTATAGCTTTGGATAAAGTCTTCTTTACCTTGTTTGCTTGGTTTGGTTTTGTCAGTGTAATACTGCAAATCTACATTGTTTTAAGCCAAGTGCATAAAATTTATGCTTTCTTGATTACTAGTGGCTTCTTACTCTTAATTCTACTAGCAATAACAACCTATTTTTGTCATACAATCATGTGTTCATATTTATGTGGTTTCTTTCATGATGCTACTGACTGAGTTTTTAATATAATATATATTTCTTTTCCCATGCTAGTAATAGTTTAGTCAAATTATTTAATAGCTCCATTATATTGAAGTATATGAACAGTTCACAATGTATTTGAATATCCCTGTACTGGATAGTAATGTTTTATTCTCATGAATTATTTTTATTTACTTACTAATGGGTATAGAACATGATCTGAATTTTTATTTTTGTGAATATAGCTGAGAAAGTGTAAGTAGCCCAGACCTATATAGCATATATATACACACATAGAGATTTAGACAGACATACACCACGAAATCTGTTTGCTCATTTAGTATTTTATAAGATATAACCCAATACAATGTCCCTCCATGAGCTCCATTTGTAGATTTATTTCCCACACCAGAAAACACCCCTCTGTGACACTGCCATGTGACAATTGAATTACAGCCAAATTTGCAATGCTTTAGGCTGCACGGTTCACTTCAATGAATGCTCACAAAGGTCCTCTCCCAACAGGCTCATGCACAAATGCAGCTGTCATCTATGCACAAAACAGGATAAGGCAGCTCGTGGTTTAATTGCATCAAGGGCAGAATGCAAAGCCACTATCTAATTTATTCTAAAGATACATCATTTTAATGGGGTTTCAATGAACTCTACACAAAAGGCCCGGTGTTAAAAGCAAAAATGTGCTGTTTTTTTCCCCTTCTCTCTAAAAAAGTCTAGATATTGATCAGGCCCATGATTAAATGCTCTGTGAAGACTATCTCCTGAAAGCAAAAATCGTATTAATATATCTTAATTGCAAGGTGATCATTCACTAAACAGACACTTTGGCTAAGTACTATGTACAAAATCTGTAAACATAAAAGATAGTCTCTCTTCAGGTGACTTGTAAGTATGTATGTGTGTACGTGTGTATGTATGCTTTGTGTTGAGTTTTCTGTGATATTATCATCTAATATTTATGAATGACCACAGAGAATAGGAAAAGTTTCATTAAGATAAAATATCAAATAAGTTAAATGGTCCACTGGGTCTCACATGGACTGAAGTGACAATCACTAAGCCTTCATGGATATTTATATTAGGTCCTCCCACATGTATTACAATTGTTCATTTCTGCTATTCATTGATCTTCTAACATTGGGAATGGGGCGTCTCTGGCTCTTTTGTCTTTTCTGAGGACACTTTTCCTCTTACTTGACTGCCTCATCCAGCTGTAATACAAGTGAGCGTTTGTAGTCAATCTAATTGCATCTTGACATTCCATATCCAGTTGATATCCCTGGGAGGCCTGCTCTTTTCTAAAGGGAAGTGGAGGAGCAGTAGATCTGGGGCAGAAGGTAGGTGTGTGTGTGGGGGAATTGGGAGGAGTGGAGAGAGGTAAGAATAATTAAAGCAAAAAAAAAGGAAAGAGAAAAAACAGTAAAAAAAAGTTCAAAAATTAACAAGACATTTATCACTCAAACCACTTCAAGGATAAATGACTATAGTGAACAGGGGCTATTTAGTGTGAGAAAGATTTGCCCTAAATTTGCTTTATTTCACTTTTTCAGATCGTGTCTTCCCTCAGTCAAGTAAACAGTTAGAAAACACACATAAAAGGATATGGAAAGAAACTTGGAAAACTCTCAGGAAACTGCTGTAATTTAAAACCAGAGGCAACAATATGAAATTTGAAATGCTTGACAATGAAGTCTATGCTTCTCTTTGTGCCTTTGAACTGGAGCTTAGGAAAGCACACATAAAGAGTCGGTTCTTTCTGAGGAGTAAATGAAAGTGATTTTCTCTACAGATGATAATTAAATGAAACTTCAGGGGAAAACGCCATCATGTGAAGTTTTCTCAACTACATTTTCATGAACTCTGTGAGTCTAGAAAGTTAAGAATATCGTTTCAATGATCATTATACGCTTGTTCAACTATGCATCCCTCAGAAGTTAGCTTCGCACAGTGTATAGAGCGGGCAGGTAAGAAATTTTACAAACTAAACATAAGCTACCCTGCTGTTTTACCCCAAATTGCTTTCCTGAATTTAAAGGAATTATAAGGTAAAGATGTAGAACAGTTTGTGCTAAGGCTGCTCTTTTAATTTTAAAAGATAATCTATCCCCATTATCATGTAACCCTGTGTTTACTTTTGTGTTAACAAGGTTGAAATTATGATTCTCTCTTCTTTGGTCTTCCTAAATTGTTCAGTCTTACATTAATGACCTCCAAATAAAAACATAAATTAGAAAGAGAAACTTCATAAACTTAACTGGCTTTGGTTTTACACCCTAGATAGCCATGCACAAATTTTAATTGTGGTTTCTTTCATTATTTGCTTTGTTTTGGTAGTTTGTGGTGACATTTTTAACTTAAAGCTGTGTAATTCATATTTCTATCTTACCTACCCATCATTGCTAATTGCTTTAAAGAGAACATGATCTGTATTATTTGAAAATGTCATCAGTACCTATAGCATGCTTTTATTAATCTACTACCACTCTCTCTTCTCCAATTTCTCTGCTTTTTTTTAGCACTTTTCCCTCCAGAGTTCACAGATTCCTTTTCTTAACCTACTGAGTCCACACTCTGCTTTCATGGTGCACATGATAGCAGGACCCTCTAACTACTGGATCATGGATAAACTCTCAGAGATCAATCACATTCCTAAAGAAAATTGACTCTTAATTCTGCAGCATCCATTCACTACTCAGAGCGGAGAGATGGGATTCTGCCTGGCTCATTGTTGCTTAACCACAGTGAGTTTGTGCAATCAATGACCCTATCATGTGCAGAAGCCTTTGTTTAATTGCTCTCATCCACTACCACTTGGCTCTACTGTCTTTGCACCACCCCACCAGGAAGATTGCTGAGCATCCAGTGGAAAGGTTTTGAGGTAAGTGCCTGATATAGGGCTGAGCTTATCACAGTCTCTTTTTTTTGTTTCTATTTTAATTTTATTTATTTAT
>JAQHUG010000011.1:10529569-10541817 GCA_028555095.1 Dicrostonyx torquatus
TCTTTATAATCTGTCCCACATCCTCACAATCTGTAGAAATTACTTGCCAGAATGGAGTTAGTGTAAACAATATATCATATTTAAAATCCTTGTCTGATCAGAATCACCTATCTCTCCAGTGATTCTGCTTTCTGTTCTTTCCTAGGTACAGAGAGCCTTACTGCTTCCTCATTTCCTGGTAGGAGGCTTTCCAATAGTCTGTATTCTTGCTATTGTGTCTGTATTATGAAAGTGTTTGCATCGAAGGTCATTGGAGGCATTGTAAGGAATGGACTGAAGGAGTTTGATAAGATTTTGGGCAAAGAACCTTCGCCAAGTGTTATAATTATCTTATTTTTGTAGGGAACTTTATTTATGTGTTTGCTTTTTTCATGAAATATGATTTTCTTCATTTACCATTAATAAAGTTACTTTCTCCATGCACCCAGTTAGGCAGGGAACGCTGAAAAGGATCCCATTGATATTATCATATGAGCTTAGAGTTGAAGGAAATAATCTGTGATATGTCCTGTCTTTATTGTGTTTTAAAATCTTGTTTTGTAAACATTCTAAAGTACAGTGACTCCTCATCATTAGGCAAAATTCATCTGAAGAAACAATTCAATCCTTGAAACACTCTAGTCTCTCTGCTGCTTACATTGGCCTTGCATTGGTATCTAACCTTCTGTAAAAATGAAAAGACAGTAAAACCATATTCTTTATAGAAGATCTTTTCACTAGTCAGGGCGTGCTGGCACACGCCCCTACTTCCAGCACTCCGGAAGAAGAGGCAGGCAGATCTCTGTGAGTTTGAGACCAGCCTCGTCTACAAGAGCTAGTTAAGACAGGCTCATAAGCTAAAGAGAGACTCTGTCTCAGAAGAAAAAAAAATCTAATAAAGATAATTCACTTCCTAATTCAGTCAGGATTGATACCATTTCAGTTAAATAGAAAACAGAATGTACATAGGCAGAGACTTATTAAAGTTAGAAATTCATATCACACAAAGAACACATGTATGAGGATTCACATTTGTAATTAGATATTTTTAAAACATTTCTGAGTTACATAAAATATTCAAATGAATATTCTAAACATTTAGCTACTGAGAAAAAATATATGCAATGTGATGTTCCATAAAAGCCAAGATTCTTACCCATATAATTTGCTGCTCAACCATTACCACATTGCATAATACTTTAAGTATTGCTTCTGTATTATTTATCAATAAATAAATGAGTGGATAAATCACTAATTAGTTAAATTCCAGTAATTATCTTTCCTTCTTGTCAGAATTCTATGGAAATTGTTTAATTTATATTTATCAAATATTTAAACATAAGTCAAATATGGACATCAGTTTCGAGTAAGAAGATGTTTTCAGAATACTGAATTGTAATCCTGATTACATGAGAATGGCTTTGTGCCAGTATTTGTTATTTAACTCTTTAATTAATTTGTAACTTATTTGCATAGGTGAGATGGAAACCAATTATAATGATTTAAATATCTTCAATTACCTCGCTAACTATTATGGATATCTTATTCTGCAGGAGCAAAATTAGAGTTATATTATCTTTCAGCCTAAATGAAAAACTTCCATAGTAAGCAAAACATTTTCAGCTTCTTTTCTTTTTTTTGATTTTTTTATTGTTAAAAGAAAAATTTACATTTACTCCCCTTGTCCCAGGCCCTCCCGCTTCCCCACTACCCCACCACAGTCCCCCTGCTTCCTTAAGAGTGGGCAGGATACCCTGCCCTGTGGGAAGCCCAAGGCCCTCCCTGCTCCATCCCTGTCTAAGAAGGTGTGCATCCACATAGAATAAGTTCCCAAAAAGCCAATACATGCAGCTTCTTTTCTTATAACTCTCAAAACTTTTAGAATACATGTTTTGCTTGAAACTGTCTTGCTTTCAACTTGTAATTGTACTAATAAACTGAAGATGATTTAGTCTAGACTGTTAAAAATACTGATGTATTCATTAGAAATGTAATATTATTCATATTTCTACCACTATAATGAAACACTTGAGGCAATTTCTTTATAGAGACATATGGTTAATTTGGCTCACAGTTTCTCCATCCATAATTGGGACTACCAATTTCTGTTGTATCTCTGGTAGCATGACTAGATGGCACTAAGGGAGAGTCTTATAGCTAGGTATCAGAAAATGAAGAGGAGAATGAAAGGACAATAGCCCAGCAGCATCCTTGGATGCAACACTTGCCATGCCCACAAGACTTTAAATCCCTAAAACTTCCACCATGTATCAACAGTGCCATCCGGATTACCACGATTTGTACACAAGTATATTTACAACATATTCATAAAAGTGATGGGACATGTGATAATTGGGTCACTATTATTTGTAAGATACAAGGCCACATTAGAAATAAAATTCCATCTTTAATAACAGTATAGTCTGTAATGTAAAATCTTCTGTGGTTCAATGATATCTGCCACTGAAATAAAGAGAGTTTCGAGAATATAATCAATTCTAGTTATTTTGAGTTGTAGCTATTTTTAAGAAAATGGACACAATTCTTTGATTTCAATGCAAATTATCACTTAAAAGGTTTTACCAATAGGGTATCATCAACATGATTTCCTCAACATAAACTGAACAATGTTGACACCAATGAGCATGCCAATCTGGATAAGGTAAACCCAGTAGTCCTCAATCCTACACAAAGAACTACAGGCAGGTAAGGATCGGTCAGACTGGAGATAAGGTCATTCCTGGGAACAACTTCAACTGGTTGTTCATTGCCAAACAGAAAGCCTTGAAAACATACGACTAATATTCCGTAGATTGAGTAGGTCATATTTAGGAACACACACCACACACATACACTCACACACACACATATGTGTGTGTAACACACGTTAGTGAAAAGCATAAATTTGAAGTAGAGCTTGGAGAAGTAAGTGAGAGGTTTGGAGGGAACAAAAGGAAAGGAGAGATGTAATTTTCAGTCTCAATAGTTTAAAAAACATGAATAGCAAGAGGCCAGATCCTCTGGTGGAAATCTGAAAGCATTTATTGCATTTGTGGGAGAGACCTGCTACATTCTGATGTCGTGTCATCCTGATGCTGCCTGCCTGTATGTCTTGCATTGCAAGGTATCTGATTTGACAGTACAGGAAAGAAGTTCGATTTAGTGGATATTTACCAGACACTGTTGGCATTATGACTTTGGACCTCCCTTTCTCTATGACTGAGAAAAATATTCCCTAGGTTATGTATTTTATTGCAGTACTATAAATGAACTAAACCATTTATTAAACATTTCAATGACACTGAAAGTATTAACTGATAGAGGATTTTGTTAGTTACTTTTCCCTTTGCTAAGTAAGTAGAACTGCCAGTGTGTGTATATGCATATATATGCATGTGAGTGCACTATATACTATATAAAGACATACTATGTTTATATATTTCTTATATTGTCTACTTATATAATTGGAAATATCTGCACCTCTATCTATCTATCTATCTATCTATCATCTATCATCTATCTATCTAGATTTCAATCTATCTATATGTATACACACATGTGTATATAATGCATATGTGAATGATTTATTTTCTACTTTTGGTACCTATGTATTTAATTGCTAGGAAGAGCTTCATTTATCTACAACTATAAAAATGTTCTTAAGAGACTAAGAAGAGTTTTTACAGCTGTTGCAGAGAATACTTAGATTTGAATATAATATTAAAATGTATACATATCTTGTCATTTGAGATTAGCTCCTCATGACCTTTCTGTGATAAAAGAAATCTTAAAGGAAAGGCTAAATTTTTGCTTCTTTTCTTAAATTGGAATTGTACCTAATATGGTTTACATTCTTCATCATAGAATATAATTTATGGATGGTGGATAACAGTTTTAATTACTTTTAAATTTAGAATTATAAACATAAATCGCAGGAGCAATGGTACAGTGGCAATAATTTAAGGTCAATTATATGAAAGTGAACTTAGGGCTTGCCAATGACAGCTTTCTTTGTTTTCAATAATTGGACTTCTTTTCATTTTCTGTAAATCAAAATTTCTACAAAGATCCTTAAAGAAAATTGATATTTTTATTTCAATTTGACCAAAGAATTGATAGTTTCCATGTAATAAGAAACTTTGAATAAGATGAGATTTGAATTTTGACAACATGGTCCATACTTTATTTTACAAAAGGTTTAAGTAGGAATTTATTTATATTGCATTTTTAGAAGGAAATTTAAATTGTTAGAAAAACTCAAACCTAGTAAAAATTAACTAGAAGGACCATTTCAATTAATCAAATCCTAATAAGAAATAAATTCCCCATGAGAAAGAGAAACATCTAGCAAACATTTCTCATTTAGCAATATGAAATAAATGGTGATATGTTGCATAATATTAGAAATAGTTACAAGATTTTTATTATGGCATAAAGCATCATTTGTCAGACTTCAATTGCTAGATTTATTTTTCTTTATTTTATTTCTTTCTCTTAGTTTCTAACAATTTAATGCCCTTGAGAAGTTATTACTTTACAGATGCCGTGGTTCATAAATACCTGCGTGGTTACTCACACGAGACTCTTCTAAAACACGTTATTATAGAGGCTAATGGCAACACCTTTACACAATACTTAAAAGAACTTCCCTTAACAAAAGTAGAGTTGGCCGGGCCGTGGTGGTGCACGCCTTTAATCCCAGCACTCGGGAGGCAGAGGCAGGAGGATCTTTGTGAGTTCAAGGCCAGCCTCATCTACCAGAACTAGTTCCAGGACAGGTTCTAAAGCTACAGAGAAACCCTGTCTCAAAAAACCAAAAGAAAAAAAAAAAACAAAACAAAAGTAGTGTGGAGGGATTGTGGCATGCTTGTGAGAGGCCTCAATGAACTAAAGTTAAAATGAAAAGTATATACATTCTTAACTAAAATTCAAATTTCGCAGATTCAGTAGCTGAACAACTAGTTTTCCTTGTTAGTAAAATTATTTCTTAGACTTATTTCGGTTATATTGAAAGATGAGCAGTGATTCCTGCAATTTTCCAAACATGGAACTTTTAGCATAACAATTTTGGTATGACATTTAGTATAACCATTTTCATGTGTCTGTGTTCACTGGTGCATAGCTGTATGCATGTGAAATGTGTGTATGGAGACCAGAGTATCAGTTATGGTGTCTTCAACACCTTCCTTAGCCTAGTTCACATTGTCTTCTTGTATCAATGGCTATCATGGAACCTAGAAATCAAAATTCTGGTAGTGTGTCTTGAGAAAAAGGCACAGCAATTTTCCTGTGTCTGTTTGCACGTGACTAGCAAAATGCCACTGGGTAGGCTGATTTTTGTTGTTGTTTGTTTGTTTTGTTCATTTTCCCCAGTAGTTTTTTCTCTCACACTTAAATCTTCATGCTTACTTGGCAAGCATTCTACTCACTGATCTATTTTCTGAGTCCCCCTCATTTTTATCAGTCTTGAAATTAAATATGTTTTTATATTTTTATTAAAAAATTCATATGATATATATTGATTATGATCTTTATCCTTTCAGATCCTCCCCAACTCTCTACACACCCAATTTCAATTCATTCTTCTTTTCTCCCTCCCTCTCAAAAAAAGCAATGACAAAATAAATCAAAACAGACAAATTAAAGCAACAAACAAAAATATTAAATTGGATGTTCTACAGCATCTACAAGAACACTTACTCAAACTATATTCATGTCAGCTTTATTCATGATATCCAAAATTGGAGGATGTCCATCAACTGAAAAACTGATAAATAAAATGTGTTAATTTTGCAGAACAGAGTTTTACTCATATGTTAAAAACAGTCACATCAAGAAAGTTGCCAGCAAATGGATGGAACTAGAAAAGGTCATCCTAAATGAGATAGCCCAGACCCAGAAAGATAAATGTGCTTTGTACTCAGATATTGGCCATAATGTAGAGAATAACCATCCACAGACCAAAAGAAGCTAGGTAACAAGGATGCTCAATGGGTGACGCATAAATCTCACTGTTAAGAGGAAATAACATAGACATTACACATGAGTGATGGGAGAGGTCTGGAAGAGGGGTGCGCTTGAGAACAGGAGAAATTAGGCAGGGAGATAATAGAGGGATAGACTAATGGGAAAGACAACTAGAATCATGTGCACCTCAGACATGAGCAAGAAATCTAATGCAATGGAAACTCCCCGGAATTTGAGGATGACCTTAGCTAAGATGCCTAGCAATGGGGAAATGAAGCTTGAACCACTGGTCATTTTTCATATCCAGCCAAGATGTACAGAGGAGGGATTGAGATCCACATCACAGTCACATATCCTTTGACCTACATTTTGCCCTACTTAAAAGATAAGCTAGGATAAAGGTTGCTCAGAAATTTTGGAAGTAGCCAAACAATGACTGGTCCAGCTTGAGAGGAAGTCTACCCCTGACACATTCTGGAGCACTAGGATTCAGAAGTTGGACAGCCTAGAGACCTAGAATATAAGAAACATGACTGGCCAAAAGAAATAATCAATGAAATGAATTTTATGAGTTCTGCTATAGTCATAGACTTTTGCCTCGCCCAATTATTGTCAAAGAGGCTTCACCCAGCAAATTATAGAGATGATGCAAATACCCACAGCCAAATATAGGCAGACTACATGAAGAAGTCTTGTAACTTCTAGAACTATTTTAACAACCAAAATCATATTATGAAATGAAATAAAATTTTATTATTTTTAGCACAGTAGATTTTATTTTCTTGTCATCAATTCAATTAGTAAATGGGATTTTTCTTATATACATTAAAGTGAGTGTTTACCTAGTTTTAACAGGTTTAAATTGATATGTTAGAAGAAGATGGAGGACAATAATGTTCTACTATAGCATCAACAGAAAATACTGCTAAATAAAATTTGACACATGCACAACTCATTAAGATTTTATTTTGACTTGAATGATGTTATAGTCCAAATGGATTTTGCTTTTTCCTTAAAACGAACCACCTGGAACTGTTCATTATTGTTTAATTTTAACACAGTCATTGAATAACAACACTACAGAGTCAGATTTTGCAGAGCTGTATGTTTGCAGAGGTTTTATTAAAATATTTATAAATTTTTGTCAAGCAATTTTTTTATTTCTCACCTAAATTTGAATTATATCATTTATTAACTAACTCCAATCAAAAATAGTATCGAGGACAAAAACACTTGAAAGAAATAAATAGAAAAACAAAAAAGCATATCCAATACGGAAATCTAATCCATATATGAAAGTAGTAGTTAAGTAGGAAACACAGCAAATATCCTGACTAGTTATTGTTGTAACTGCTTGAATATTGCAGATGCCCTACATGTGCGCCTTCTGTTCCTTTCCCTATCAATATGTAGTTTGTAGCTCAAGAGGAAACACTGCTGTTTAATCACTGTGACAGCTGTATTTGAGTTTCATCTTTTGTGGTACAGAATTAGCAGTTTAGAAAATGTGAAATTAGGCATAAAATAGGAGACTATATAATCAATAATGTATACTGACAACAGTACTATGCAGGACAAGACAGGTTTTGAATAAAAAATATACACACACACATCTCAAGATAATGGCAGCATAACTTCATATCTAAAGGATATTTTAATTTAATAAGCTGCCTCTGGAATCTCTTCATTTTAATGTCTGTCACTTCAAGTTATTAAGACTGAAAATCGTCAATATATTTAAAAAATCAATTTTCTAGAAAGACAGTTTTGTTTCTAGGATCCCATTCTTTTCTGAAATTAGTTAACAATGTTCTAAGTGCTTATTTTTTGATATTTTAATAGAATTTGTTTAGGAATATTCTATGTGTTTGTTTTCCTCATAATCTGTTCCATTTCATGTATTTAAATTTAAGAATGGCAGTTTTATCAATTCAAAAATGTATCCACATTTTTAAAGGTACAAAAGTAGATTAAAACACTGAAATTAAGTTGAAGAATGACAAACACAAGCAGTTATTTGAAACCATACCCTTATAATTTCAGAGAACATCAGTAACCTGTAGAAGGTGTTGATATTTATCGTGCAGTTCAAACAGCAGATATTAATTCATTTGTGCAATGCAGCAGTTTTCAGACACCTCATCCTGCTATGCTGCGGTGTATTACACATATCAACATGGATAGTAGGAGACTGGCATCTGTGTCTCAGTCTGAGACTCTCAGCACAGTTTTATATATAAAAACAGTCAACAATTGCTTTTCACAGATGTCAGTCTGTTCTTTAATGACTATAGAAAAGAAGACCACATGAATATCAACTTGATGTAGGAATGATTAAGTTTTATATATATATATATATATATATATATATATATATATATATATGTGTGTGTGTGTGTGTGTGTGTGTGTGTGTGTGTGTGTGTATAAGTTATGTAATATAAAGTCTCTATATATTAACTATACATTCATAGTTTCAGAAATTTCATCCATTGTCACTTGGCTGTGCTGCTCCTTGCTCCAGTTAGTGAGGCAGAACTCCATGATGAGGCCAATTTTGGTAGATCAAAGTTGCTCACCTCATGATAGAAGCAGGAAGAGAAAGGTATGGGCCTAGGGAAAGGTTTCCATCACAATGGTCTGAGAGCCAACCACCTACATCATTCAGCTAGTCTCGAAACTTAAGTTTCTAGAATCTGCAAAAATCACATGCATAACCAAGGATCAAGTCTTCAGCTCAGTCTTTTTGGGGATATTTCAATTCAAACTACAGCATATGGCTAGAGAGAGCTAATCCTGTATCTCTGTCCAGAGTAGCAAGCTCTTTTGATTACAGAACAGAATGCCTTTATCTAAGGAATTGGTCTCCATGAAATAAATATGATAAATCTTCCCAATTTGTTTTAACCCAGTGTAATAAAGGTGTGCTGGCTAGTTTTATATCAACATGACATAAGATAATTATGAGAGCAAATAATGCTTCAATGGAAAACTTTGGAAACCTGGTTGCAGATAAACCTATAAGGCCTTTTCTTAGTTATTGAATAGGGAGGGTCAGGTCCATTGTGAGTGATGTCATCCTTGGGCTGGAGGTCTTAGTTCTATAAAAAAGCAGACTGAGGAGCCATGAGAACCAAGCCAGCAGATAGCAAAGCCATGGCCTTTGTATCATCTCCCGCCTCCAGGTTTCTACTCTGTCTGAATTCCTGACTCCTTCAATGATGGATACTGCTAAGGGACATAAACCAAACAAACATTTTTCTCACCAAGTTGTTTTGGTCATGGTGCTTCATCACAGCAACAGTAACTAATACACAAATCATATTTTAGCAATAGTTTAGGTCATCTAATTATACTAACAAATCTAAAGGCCAGAAAAAAGAGGACATACATGAGATTTGGTTTTAGTTTTGAATATCATACTATTTCTAAAATGTATTGCTTCCTCATGGTTAAGATTTCATCTTGGGATCCAGGATCATATTCATGCATCCTGTCTTCATTCCCATGCTTATTTTTGCATCAGCCAAGGAGGGAAATTACAGCCCAATCTGTGAGTAGGCACATGTGGTGTGATTGTATGATTGAGTTTTGCGTTCCTTGCCATGAGAAGAGAAGTTTCCAAGTAATCATTTTATCATCATCTTTCTCCCTGGAATAAGACTAAGCAAAGAGTCAAGACGCTGCTGGTTGCTCATAGTGTATGAAAATGAGCATGAACATGAAAATATTATAGATTTAGAAGAAAGTGTTGAAGCAATTATATTGGCAAAAAAGTACTAAATTTGTTAGCAGATTGTTCTTGTTTCTTTCTTTTCTTTTCTTTTTTTTTCATGACTGGGTTTGTCTGTATAGCCTTGGCTGTCCTTGAAACCACTCTGTAGACTGGACTGGCTTGGAACTCATAGAGATCTGCCTGCCCTTGACTCTAGAGTGCTGGAATTAATAGTGTACACCACAACCACTCACCTTGGTAACAGAATCTTAAGCTACTACTGTTCTAAAAATAACAGAACTTAGTGTGATTTTGCTAAAATTATCGTGTTAATTTTTATTATTTCTTTTATAGAATGTAAAATATGGCTATTATTAAATTGGTAATTTGAGTGAAAGGAAATTTAAAAGTTCAAATGTTTGCTTTTAAATAAATCAGATTATCGAAGTAAATTTATTATGTACAATCTGATAATATATGTCTAAGTCTGTCTCCTGAGAGTGCTCAGAAAATATTAATGACCAAGATTTGTTCCTTGGGACGTACACTGTAGAAGGAGAAGACAGTCTCTTACAAAATTACCTTTTGACCTTCATAACTGGCATAAACTCACATATATTTACACATATTACCTTCCCCACAAAATAAAAAAAATACAATTTGGAAGTGAAAATATGAACATTAGCATTCATAATTCTATATGCACCTTAATTGTATACAAACTATAATCTCTGAAGAAAATAATAAACTTAATAACTCCAGTGCACAGAGCAGTATCACAAGGAGACAAGATGTTTCATGCTGACCCTGGCAATAAATAAATAAATATAAAAACAAATTTCTCAAAAGTTTCTTTAGAATTATTCCTATAAGCATGGTATCAGTTGATAACAGTTCATATAACAAAGGCTAAAAGTGCTAATATCAGATCTTCTCATAGATGATCAAGGACTTTTCCCTTTAAGTTTGAGACTGTAAAAGAATGAGGGTATATAAAAGAAATATTGTGAAGTTCCTAATATATAGGTATATAACTATTTCCTCCAAGATAAGACCATCAATTTTGAGGAAGCTCATTGAGACACAGAATGTTCTAAAAGGAGACAAAACATTACATTTTCACAGTAAGCTCCTTCAACTCAGGAATAAGCAACTCAGTAGTATCAGCAAGTCCCTGAAATTTATCAGATTCACTACTGCTTTCCCTCTCAAGCATATATAATCCTTAAAAACTGCCAAGAGACACCCACAGACAAGTTGAGCTGCTAGGAGGCTGAGACCTGCCAGCAGACTAAAAGGAGCAGAAAACAACAAAGCTGCCTAGAGAAGGCTCTGTCCAACTACCTTAGCTTCTTGACAGAGGTGGTTTCCAGCCCTGTTGTGCAGTATTCTCCTGTTGTCCACATTTCATGGGCTGTTTGCCTTTGGTAAAGCAGTTGTCTTTTTGTCATGTCTGCTCTCCTAAGTAAACCCTTGGCCATACTCCTCCAAGTATTCCTAATAAAAACTAATATGTATTCTAATAAGAGTTTACCAAATTAGACTTCTGTGATATCTATATATGATGTCAGTCCCCTACCTGAGGTGTGTAAAAATTTCTATTGACGATTAGTGTCATTCAGCATTAGAAAGCCCATAAGGAATTGGTGAGAGGCACAGTATAGGTGTTAGTTATTTCAGATGTCCTCCCACACTTAAAAAGGACACAAGTTGAACAAATAAATCATAACTGAAACGAAAAGTGTGGATTGCAGCATATGTTTTAAATATTCACAAATCATAGAGAGCAGCAGATGCTGCTTATCAAATGTTTATCAAATTATCAGGTCCGAAAACAATGTTAAAACGTTTTTAAGTGTTAACGAATAGCAGTGCAACATTATTTACTCAGCAATAGGGAGGTAAGGCAGAAGGATTTCAAATTGAGCTACATACAAAGACCTACCTTAGCTCATAAATATATAAATTGTCAACCCAAGCCAGGGACATATGTGGGAGCAAGCGCAACACAAGGACATCTGTAGGAACAGGCCAGAACTAGCAACCTCTGCAGCAGCAGCTAGGCCTGAGCCAGTGACCTCTGCCAGAGAAGGTCGGAGAAGCAACCCACATAGGAGGATCCCAAGGGAGCAAACCTCAGTGGGAGCAGCCCCAAGTAAACAACCTCCATAGAAGCAGGTGTGAACAACCTCCAGGATTGCAGAACACCTGGGAGTGCTAAGCAAACACCAGGAACACTGAGTGACCTGTGGGTGACTGGAACCACAACTCTCACTGAACCACAAGGAGCAACTATCTGAGCATTGGGTCCACTGGTACCTGGAAGATTCATAAACATAGACACAGCTCCATCTATACAAATCATAGGAAATGATGAACAGACAAGGTAAGAACACACTGAACACCACTAATAGCAACATGACACCTACAAAAACTATTGGCTCTACAATGGTAAAACTTGAACACCCAAATATAGATGAAGGAAAAGAAAATGACCTAAAATAACTTTAGGAGAATGTTTGAGACCCTAAAGAGGAAATTAAAAATTCCCTCAAATAAATGGAGAAAAAGACAAACAAAAAATGGAA
>JAQHUG010000011.1:10551096-10569127 GCA_028555095.1 Dicrostonyx torquatus
CCCCCTCCATCTCGGTCTAGATACATTAAATGTTAAAGAGAAAATTTTACTCCAACCTTCTTTTGGAATACTGTGTTCAATAGCCAAGAAATTGAAATAAAAGATATACCCAAACTAAAAAAATATCAATATGCTATACAAACTCAGGGAAACACTTTTCTTTCAATAAGAATGAAAATCTCTAATTTGTAAAGGTGCATAGTTCATTGCCATCATTATATTGAGCAAAATGTAGAAAAAGAAAGACGAGTATCAATGACTTCACTGACTTAATACTCTTAAACACTAAACTACTAATAATTGACCATAGAAATATGGAAACCACAAGCTGGGGGGGCAGAGTTGGCCAATACATATTATTAAACTTAGAAAGGAATAAAGAATATTATGGTGTGTTTTTGCAAGGCATGGGATGCTTAAGAAAAACAGTGGTGTGGTGTTTATTTCAGGAAGCAAGAAGGAAGGACTTCAAACTTTGAATATAAAGAAGTAAATGATTCAAGAAGGACCTCTGTTTAACTTGCTCAAGCATTGTGAATGCATACAACAGAAACTTTATGTCACTGGTATGGATTTGGGGTTCTCTTGGGTCTTCACCAGTCTGACAACAAATACATTTTAAACAAAACAGACACTTTTATTCATATATTGGTGTCAGATCTACACCCCAACCTAGAGATGCCCAAAGGTAGCACCCAGCTACATCACTTAGGAGGTAATACAAAGAATACAAAGTTGCATTCTGTTTACATGCAAGTAGAGAGTGTCTCCATTTCTGCAAACAAAAGCTTGCTACATGATCAGAAACAGTGGTTAGTCTTTGACCTACTCCCTTGCATAAATAACTGTTTTCTTAAAATTGCATAATACCAAGCAATTATAAAAATCAACCCTTAATAGCCCTTGAGAGTTGGAAGTCCCGGTTTGTATTATAGTTCTCTTAAGCACGGTAAGTTGAAACTTTGAAATGTTCATCACAGCGCCACCGTTAAGTGTGTATATATTTTTATTGTGCCTGGGATTTGACTTCCAGTCTCATTCACATTAGGCAAGTACTCTGCTGTTGAACTATGCTCCTAGCTGATAATTTACAAAATTTTAACATGTACTATATGATTTGAAATTACAAAGGAAAGGAGGTTTTCTAAACAGCGACTTGGAATTACTGGTGGCAGGTTATGGCTTGCACGAACGGAGAGACCATTAATTGTGGAGGTATTGGAAGATACTTGCTACAAGAAGAAAGTGGACCACCTAAATTTGAAGAAATTTTCTTAAATTTTGACTGTCATCTTATCTCCTTCTACTGTCTTCATTATTTTTATTCTGTTTTGTTTTTCAAGACAGGGTTTTTCTGTGTAGTTTTGAAGTCTGTCCTGGAACTCACTCTGTAGACCAGACTGGGCTTGAACTAACAGAAATCCACCTGTCTTTGTCTCCCAAGAGCTGGGATTAAAAGTGTGTACAACCATTTTCACCTCGATATTCATTTTGTCTTCCAATAAAATTGCTTCAAGTTTTTTTTACCATTCTAACTACTTTATCCTAAAAATTAGAAAAGATCTTGTGTCTTGTCCAATACAAGACAGAACCTGGAAACAACTTAAACACCCTTTGACTCAAGATTGGATAAGAAAAATGTGGTACATTTCCACAATGGAATACTACAAATCAGAAAAAAATAATGGCATCTTGAAATTTGCAGGCAAATGGATGCATCTAGAAAACATCATATTGTGTGATGTAACCCAGATCCAGAAAGACAAATATCATATGTACTCACTCATAAGTGGCTTTTAGACATAAAGCAAAGAAAACCAGCCTATAATTCGCAATCCCAGAGAACCTAGACAACAATAAGGACCCTAAGAGAGACATGCATAGATCTAAACTACAAGGAAATATAAAAAGTAAAGGTCTCCCGAGTAAATTGGGAGCATGAGGACATTGGTATAGGGTTGAATGGGAGGCAAGAGGAAGCGGGTAGAGCAGAGAAAAATGTATAGCTCAATAAAATCAGTAAAAAAGGAAACAAGAAATCATCGCCCTTAATGATCACATTATATTAGAAAACTCTGGTGTAACAGATTAGCAATATAATTTTATCTACATTTGATTGCTAGACGTAAAACCTGAAGATTTGTTTTCTACAATTTTGTACTCAGCATATTTATTTGATATTTTAAGGACTCATGAGACATTTGATCAATTAACATGTAGTGAAGATAGATCTATCAAAAACACATTTGCCAATAGCTCAGTCTCTTTTTCTTGGTTAAGTTCTGTTAATCTATTTCTGAATGTGATCCAATGTATGGGCTTTCAGTAATATGTTCTACAACTACAAGAAAAATGGGAGATCAAGTCTCAAGTCTAAATCAGCACCAGCTTGACTTCTCCCATTTGGTGCAACTCAATTTAAAATGTTCAGTGAACACACACACACACACACACACACACACACACATACACAGGCACAAACACACGTTCATTTTTTCTTTAACATACAGTTTTAAATTCTCTGTTCAATTTTAGATCTGTTTTATGTATAGTTTACTCGATTCATGAATTTTGTTGTTACATTAAAATCACAAGTTAAGAAATAAAGCCATAAGCAAAACCACAGTAGTGGAACACCCTACTTATTAGGTCAGATATTTAGAATTTAGAATATTTAGAATGGTAGCAGAAACTGATGAGGAAATGGTGCTGGAATGGGGTGAAAGGAACAGCTCCAGAACCTCATCTTTCTAAAGAGGTCGGGGAGCCACCTTGAACCCCAGAAGGGAAGCAAAGCATGAGGGAAATTGGTGGAAAGTAATGGAGAAAAGAAGCACATTTACCAAACATTACCAGGGAGATTACCACACTCTTGCTTCAAAATCACTCTGTTGAAACACTTTAACTCATCTATTTCAATTTTCCATGCAATTGCCTACCTGACAGCTGCAGACTCCTGACTTTACCAAAGAGAATTTGCTGTGTAATTTCAAAAGTGTATTTTTAAAGACTGAATAACAGGCAATAAATAAATTACTGTACTATTAACCCATAGAGGTGATGCCTCAGTGTACATAACTTTAATAGAAAACAAACTTAGAAATGTCTCACCTAGTTTTAGCGTTTGGGTCTAATAGTGGGATTATGTATAACTGTGAATGCAGTTCTGAATAAGGTCTCCCTACTCATGAGGGACATTTCGTATAGTTACAAAAAATTTTTAGTTTTGTAATAAGCAGCATAAAAGATGAAGAAGGTGTTTCTAAGACAGAGAAACTGATTTTTAAATGTGATCCTGAATTTGATGTTCATGAATAGTCTTTTGTGGTACCTGATGCTATGTAACATGGAATTTTGTTCATTAATTCCATGTGTAATAACTGTGTCTCACTACCCTGAGACAGGCTACACACATTGGATATGTCTAAGGTTGAAGTCGTTAATACTGTTGCTTACCAGTGCTACGTGGGTATATCAAAAGAGAATTTACAGGGTGCTTACAGATCAGCATGAATGCAGGAAGCAATTCTATGTTCTACAACATTTTTGGCTTATGTTTTAAAATGTGAACATTCAAACTCACTTAGATATTTTTATTTAAAAAATAATTCTCTGCAGGGTTTATAGGAAGGGACTAAGTATCATTTTGAAAATGGCTGAAAATGCATTCTGTTTTAATTACACAGAAGATAGAAATCTAACTGTTTACTAACCTGGGGCCTCTTCCACACTGTGCCAGGATTTAGCCATGGAGAACGTCAATGAGATGACTCGGCAGCGATTCTGTTTATGTATAGTGTCATTTCCTATACAACTTCAGCACATAGTGCGGCGAACATGTAATAAGGATATTAAAGTGAAGGTAATGTTGCTAATAAAGCAAATTTCAGATCTTCTATTTTCGTATACAGACTGCAGAGTCACCACTGAAACCAAGTGAAACTAATGCACTCTTTGCCTGTTTTGAGGTATAGATATTATTAAAATATGAAGTCTAATATAAAATATGTTTTTTTAAAGTTTGTATTATATAAATTTGCATAAAGTTTTAAATGATACATAGTAATAAAACTAAAATAATCATATTACTATAGCAATTAGCACTAAAAATTCATAACATTTACTTATTTCAAGTTTAAACATTACTGAAAATACCTATAAGCATATAATTTCTTAAAACTATTTAAAGCCGCTACAGCAAATTGGAGTATTCTGGAACTATATCAGTGTTTAAATGTTTCTGGTTTGTTAGGTCCATTTATTTATGTACTTATTCGTTTATTCTTCTTTTATTTTACTAATATTTGGAGCCCCAAGTGATAAGTAATATTACAATTGAGTTTCTATTCTATGAGGACTCTATGGTTTAATCACACAGCTGTGTTTATGTTTTATGTAACTGTGCCCTTTGAAGCCATTTGGAAATCTGCCCAATTCGAAAGCTAGGGTTAGGACTGTAATCTTTACAGTGTTAAGAGCTCTCCAAGTCCTATGTCCAAAGAGGATAGTATCCACAGCAAATGGGACTTGCCCTCAAGTTCTGGACAATCAAGTGGTTAGACAATAGCCAGCAACACTTCAGGGTTCTCTTGGAACCCCTGACCAAAAACTCAGGAGTGTCCCACACCATATTTTTACCTTATTTGATTTATCTTTAAAAATGTTTATGGACTGGTGTTCAATTATAGTCATATTAGTGACTAGCTAATAATTGTCATAAAAATTACATCAAGTAGCTGAAGGAAGAAGATGCAGTGATCCACAGCCAAGCACTAGGCTAAGCTCCTGGAGCTTAGGTGAAGAGAGGGAGGAGGGATCATATGAGCATGGGGTGGGACGGTGACAAGATCAGGGACAACTGACTTGAGCTACTAGGAGCTCAGGGACTCTGGGCTGACTGCTGGGGATCCTACATGGGACCAAACTAAGTCCTCTGAATGTGGGTGACAGTTATGTGGCTTGATCTACTGCGGAAGGAGCAGGCAGTTGGACCATCTTGTGTGCATGAAGCCCATTGGCTATGGAGAGAATACCATGCTCATCCTTGACATAATGGGGAGGGGCTTGGTCCTGCCTCAACTTGGTAAGCCAGACTTTGTTGACTTTCCAAGGCGGCCTTACCCATTCCAAAGAGTGGATGGTGGGACTAGTATGTAAAATTTTAAAAATGTAAATAAAAGACAGAAAATGTTTTCATGAATTACATTGCTTATTAAATATTTTTAGAATTTGCTTATAGTTTTTTTTAATTTACTTTGGCATAAATGTTATAGGGAAAGGACCAGCATCTATTTTGTTCTCTTCTTTGATGATAATGTGAGCATTGTATAAAGAATTCATCTGAATTCAATAAGTAAAGATGCATAATACTAAACCTATCTGATTTGATCAAACCCATTTAGCATTTGTTTTGACTGAAAGAACAAATGTGGTTTCATAATGTCATATTAGAATTCCTGAAGAAGAAACCACATAAAGTTAATTATATAACAATGGCACAGCTCTTCTCTCCTTTTTATTAGTTCTCATTGACCATAGAGAATAGGGGATTCATAATCTTCAGTGTGGCACATATTTGCAATATAAATTTGGATAAAGTATGCTAATACAGTAATTTAGCAAAGCCAAGTCATAATGCCAAATAATATTAGTGAATTTATACAAATGCCTATGATATGGAGATGATTTGATTTGACACATTACACAAGTGATATGGCTTTTGCAACTTATTGAAAAACTCACATTAAAAATGACATTTGTTCCTGCTCTTGGGACTCTTCCTGTTAGGTTGCTTTTACTTTATCATATCATATTGTATTTTTTCAGGTTTGTTTTTGTCCCTTAGAAGCCTATTCTGTTCTAATGAGAGGCAGAAAGGTAATGTTTCTAGATAGGAGAGAAGCTGGGGAGGGACCGGAAGGAGTAGAAGGAGGGGAAAATGTAATCAGGATATATTTTATATAAATACATATAATAATCTATTTTAAACTTTTTAATAAAGGAAAAATGATGTTTATAAGGTGTAGTCTTAAAGAGAATTTTGGTCTTGTACTCATTGTTTTAATGGCATTGATGTTTATTACTCAGTGAAACCTATATTTTGCATCTCTCAAGTATTAATGAAGGATTTTAATTTTCCATAGAATTTCGGAAAGCTTTACTCTACATGCATAGTAAGTGAAAACTGTTATTTGACACATACAGAAATCTGCTGAAGATAGTCTTGCAGATTTGATTAAAACTTTCAAGATATATCTGTCTGCTTGTCTTTTGAGAGTGACATTGAAGAAGAACCTGCCTTTCCTAAAATATGATTTTTCCAAAATGTTTTATAATTTAACAGGCTATCCAAATGTTGTCACTCAATAGTGTTTATCAGAGAAAAGCTTTCATTGTGACACAAGTGTGAAAAATAATATCTGTGTAACTTAATTAATAGCCTGACCAAGGATCAGAGATCAGAATACAGACTGGTATTTCAATGATAAATACTCTATATCAAAGACGGAATGCTCAATATATCTTTCATGTATCTGGAGGTATAAGACATTGATGTGTGAAATATCTGACATTGATTCATTTCAGATATATGACAATAGCCCTGTAACACAGTATGGTTAAAGATAAGATGTGCTAGCTACATTCATGGTTTACCTAGCTGCTTTGTAAATGTGAATAATTAATTCAATTGTGTGTTTGACCTTGTATTCTGCTTAATGTTTTGGATTTCTGGTAATGACATGGCATATATCTTGAAACAAACTATAATAGCTAAAATTGTAAGGCACTTTTAATTTGATGGTACAAAAATCTTCATTTCTCAGACATGTAAAATTACTGGAATTTATCTAAGGTATTCAGCTCAATTAGATGCACCATAATCCATCTTCCAAAGCAATCAACTCAAGATATTATTGTAGTTATTCAAATATAATATCAAATCACTCAGAGCTCATAGTTTGTGTGTCTAACTTAAACGTTGTATAAGGCCCCCTTAGTTTTATGAATCTAATATTCTTATGTTAAAAGACTTAATAAAAGGAATATAATAATTGATTTTTCAGCAACACTGAACGAAATTTTCCTTTGGAGCAATGACTAATGCATATACATTGTTTGAAATATTATAATTACTTACTTAGGTGTGTTCATAAACAAAGCCACTGCTAGATTCTTTTAAAAATAAATTATTGCAATTATTTATTTTTATACATTTGTGCACATTCATACAGATACCTAAATGCGATGCAAATGCATGCATTTCAGAGAACAACTTGGGTGACATGAGTTTTCTCCTTCTACTATATATACTTTGTGGATTAAATTCAGGTCCTGATGTTTGATGGCAAGTTTAATAAATTTCTGAGCCATCTCATCAATCCTAGATTCATTATGTACATCACCGTGTCTGTAATTCAGGTAGTGTATCTATTGAGATGGTAGTCTCTCAAATAATACTTCACACTATGCTAACCCCTGCACTGTATAGTTAAATATACTCTTAAAAATATTAATCCGAGGATAAGTAGTATTTAGTTATGCCTATGTTTAATTAGATAGTACTTGTACAACAGATGAAAATATGTGAGCAGCATGGACTTAATGAGATGAAGAATATCATTAGTTGAGGTATATTTCTCCATCCATAAGACAAGAGTTTTGTTCCCAGCACCCATTTCAAGCTCCTTATGACTACTTGTATCTCCACGTCCAGGACATCTTGCATCTTTTTCTGGTCTTCCACAGGAATCTGCACACATAAGGCACACAAAAGATGATAAATCCCAGCTGACTTGAAAGCATAGAACTGTCAGCTTAATATAAGATACCATGTAAAGAAAATGTCTAAATGCATACAGTATTTTATAGAATTATGTATTGATTTAGTAACAGAAAAACTGTCCATTAGATTAATAGAATCAACATGATTTGGCTGTTTACCTGACTAAACCTTCCACTGTGTGTCATTGAATAAAAGTTTTATAACAATTAGCCAGTAAAAGTAAAATTATCACAGACCATTTTAACCTGAACTAATCAGAAAAACTCAAGAAAAGTAAATTGTGATATTTTGGAGAAATAATATGCATACATTTACATATATATATGCCCATAATATATATATCCAGTCATTTAAACATGAGAAAGTGACTTTCATGTAACCAAAAAAGCTATGAGAATGTGAGATTATGAAGAAAACCCTTTCTTTTGTTCTGTTGTACTTATTTCTGCTTCAATACCATTTATATATTTTTGTTGTACCTTTTGTCAATAAAACCTATTTTTAACTTAAGACATCTGTGTCTTCCTGACATTCTTTAATGTTTAGCTATGTCTTAAATTCTACATACACATCTGTTTTATTCAATATATTTAAGGTGTTTCTGTATTTTTATTGCCATATTGTGAATGAAGCAACCATTATGATTTATGTGTCATTCTATTGTTTATGATCTGTTCCCTCCACTCCCTGTTTAAACAACTTAAAATAGTTAATATTTTGTAATCACACCATGCTTGTATTAGTCTCAACAATTACCTTGAAGAAAAAAATAATACTTGCTTAGTTTTACTAGTTTGGTAGGGCAGGCAGTGCCACATCCAGTGGTTTCCACATTATCTTTATGCAACATAAATATTGTTCATGCTAGAGTCAGTGATACATTCATCTAGGTCAAAAATGCATTTTTTAACCATGTGTGAAGGAATTGATGCAGGAAATCAAAGGGTATTATTTTTGACCATTGACTTTAGAAATTCCCTCTGTTTCTACACTATGGTATTTGAAGAACACAAGGATTGTGATAAACACAAGTTAAATTATGTTAAATCTCCGTGGTCAAACACCTCGTGTTGCCAGGGATTTACTATCAATAGAATTGAAATATTGAGTGATATGGTCGACCTCAGGGAAACTAAGGAACAATAAAGCAGGTGCTTATTGTAGTGGTTCAAAAATAGTCTTAAATATGACTCAATATTTAATTATTCAAAGGATTAAATGTCCAGGCTCAAATTCAAAAACTTAGTGGGAATGTTTGTTCTCCATTATGGTAACAGGTTAGGCATCTTTTTTCCTTTGCCTACCATCATCTTTAAGTTTTATACTACTGTCTTGGTATACTTCTCTGCAATGTGTGAAATACTTGTTAGCAATGTTTATTTCAATCTGTTATGGGTAAATATGGTATTGAGGCTGTATTTTTAGGTTTTGTTGAAACCTGTCATACACAGAAATAATTACCTTCCTGGCTTCCTAAGACTTAATAAATACTTTATGTTCTATTAAGTGTAAACTATTGTCAGAATTCACCCTAAAAAAGAGCTAAGCTTCCCTGAAGTAACATAGTTTTTCATTTTTATTCATACTCCTTGTTTCTTCCCATTCTTGCCCAAGATAAGTTTCATAAATCAAGTGTCATTTACAATCATTCTCGGGAGAAAAGTTTCCTTTGCTGAGCAGAAGACTCTTGATCTGCATATTCTTTCTATAACGGAATACAATGGACTCGTAATTTATTAGGAACACACATTTATACATGCATATACTCTCATGCACATATATGCAAAAACACACAAACACACATACAAAGACATTCATATATATAAATACACATGCACACATGTGTACCTTTTAATGAGTCTATAACAGGAAAGTGACTGTGTATGTTCAGGCTACCTTGAAATCAGTATCTATGTGAACTTAATAATCATTCAACTCCTGTATTATAGGTGTTAATTTAAGAATATTGAAATGTTGATTATATAGAAAGGGTTAGGTGTACAAATTATTATAAAATCCCTTTGCATTTCTGAAATACATTCATAAAAAATAAAGTAGCGTGTTGTATGCCTTCCAATGAGATACTGTTCTTAGGTATGTGGGGACATTTTGACCACTCTTGACATAAAATTTATGCCAGTAGAGTTGGTGTTTGTAATCTTGGCTTTATAAAAATTTCCAACCATAAGTCTAGACCAATCTATCACAGCTCGAAATAAAATTAAAATAATTAAATTAGAATTTGTTCCTAGGTGGACAAGAGAACATGAATAAGAAACATAGTAGCTACACCTACACTGTATGTTTGGACTAGTGCTTTTTATTTGTTTAAATATCACCAGTTCAGATCACAGCTTTTCTCCTCCAGGATCTCTTGGGAACAAGGAAAGAAATTGAAAAAACTTAATTTACCCATGATTCTCTCCAAAATTTCAGGTTTGACATTAATAAATGGGAAAATCTTCTCAGTGAGTGATGCCAATGAACAACTTCATTTAGAAAGACATCATTTGAGTTGAGAATACATGCACTCATGGATGGTGAAATGGTTTACGGTGTTTTATTAGAAGGGAAAAATAAGCTACTTGGGAGCAAGGATATCTGAAATGACAAAATGGATACAATTAAATATTATATACATTAAACATGCATAATGACAAGATATTTAATTTAAATACTTCCTCTGAACAGAAACTTTCAGCTGAAGAAGATACACCTATAAAATGTAGACAAATTATTTGATCATTTGAGTAAATTTAAATTAGGTAAGTAGAATGACAATGTTTGCTGTGTAATAGTCATTCTTTACACTGTGTAAATTACACTTTGATTGGTTTAATGAAGAAGCTGATTGGCCAATAGCTGGATAGACTAAATTAGGTGGGTAAACCAGAAGAAGGACTCTGGGAAGAAGAGCACTGGGGTAAGGGGAGTCTCCATGAGATGTAGAGGGAACAAGATATGCTGGAATAGAGATAAAGCTACAAGCCAAATGAAAATATATAGATTAATAGAAATGGGTTATCAAGTTGTAAGAGTATTTATAATTCATTTTAAGTCTCCGTGTTGGTTACTTGGGAACTGGAAGGTAGGAACGAAAAGTCTTCCTAAAAATGATAGTTTACATTTGGATGTATTTGCTATCTACAAGATTTTCCTGGTACTTATAAAGGCAAATCCATGTATCATCAACATAAAACAATCTTTAACATCTTAATGAAATGGTACATTAGGAAAACGACTTCTACTCATTAGCATATTTAGCACACTGAACTAATGTAATGTAGAAAGCATATTTGTCTCCACTTAAATAATGATTCTGTGGTGTTGTGTATGACACAGCTTGGTGAGTTGATATTTCTTGAGAGCAGAACAGAGTATGGCCAACAGAGAATTACAGAATAGATGATACAAAGGACAGGATATTGACAAGTTCAGATTCTGCTGGAGTGGCCAATCAATGTTTGGTTTAACTAGAGGTTCATACCATGAGACTGATGCCATGTCCTACACTTACTCACGATCAGGACTGGATAGGCCAAAAACCAGTGTTAAGAGCAAATATGAGCAAAAATAAAATAAAATAAAATGTCATCATTGAAATGGTTTTTAATGATAATCTGCTATACTCATACATCAATGCTCTGTCCATTCACCATCAGATAGGTTTCCTTCAGCCAGAAATGGGAATGGGTCATACACAGCCATACATTATGTGGAAAGAATCTACATTCTCAGGCTCCATCAGTCTCTACCTTTGAAGACTGGAAAACCCTGAGGAAGAAGATATCAGGAAAATATAATACACCAAATCAAATAAGAAGGGCTCACATGGGTCTACTGATACAGAAATGACAAATCCCTGTTCTGCATGGGTGGTCTGCACCAGGCCCCCTGTGTATATGTTATGACTGTTAGCTTGTTATTCGTTTATGATTCCTAACTGTGGGAAGAGGTGTATCTCAGACTCTTTCGCCTGCTCTTGGGACTCTTCCTTTCACTGGGTTGTCTTAGTCTCACCATAAGGACATTCACCTTTTCCTATTGTATTTTGTTTTGTCCTGTTTGACTGTCTTCCTTTGGAGACCTGCTCTCTTCTGAAGAGGAAAAGGATAGGGGGTGTATCTAGGAGAGGGGGAGTTGGGGGAAAAGTAGGAGGAGTTGAGAGAGAGGAAAATGTGATTGGGATTTGTTGTATGAGAGAAGACTCTACTTTCAAATAAAAAAAAAAGATGTTCCCAAAATAATTTAAAAAAACAAAAGAAAAAAATGTGCAACATACAACATGAAATTCTGTTTTGCAGCTGTAAAGCTGTGTCCCCAGAGGCCACATACATAATTCAACTGCAAAGATCATACACTGTCTAGGAACATTTCATACCAGAAGTGGCTGGTAAAACTTAAAATCTAAAATGCTTAAACTTTATTTGAGATATATCGATGTGAATGATGACCTGTCACCTTGACTATTGTTATTGATACAGAGTATACATTTAATCAGTTGTATCTTCCCAGTAATACAGGAAATAGAATACATAGACCCAAGAACTAACATGAGCAGCAATTTTAATAAGCATTACTTCAAAATTCCAATAGTTTAATTGGGAGATTTATCAAGCTATCTCTGTCTGGTACTCACAATCATCAAAAGAGGTATAGCCGCAAAAAGTATGGGTCTTCCAAAAAATATTTTATTGTTCTTGTGAACAGATATCAACAGACTGACGCAAATGGATAGTTGACTCTGAATAAGAGGGAGGGCAATCAGGAATGCCTATGATAGTCAGGCAATTCACATAAGCAATTCACTCCCGGTGAGTCCTTTGATGGATTATAAACTTGCAAAACAAGCAAACTAGAGGATGCCTAGAGATGAAGATTTGAGTGACATCAATGAGTGAGGGGTTAACAGTGAAGGATTTAGGAATGATGGCAGAGGATACCCTGAGTATCCATTGTAGAATGAAAACCATCTTCAGCAATGAAGAATGCTATTTCCACTCACATCTATCTTCCAGTTTCCAATAGGAACTATGAAAAGAAGTATTCCCTGGACTTTCAGAAGTAAGTAGAGATGTGTGCACTTCAGCAGTAATATTTGTCACCCTCAAATCCTCAAACGTGGTCCAGAAAACTTAATAAAGAATGTAACTGAATGGCAGACTCAGTAACTGCATGTCTTTTGTCCATCATTAATTTCTTACCAATTCATACTCCACATTGTTGTTTGTTTTCGTTTTTGTTTTTTTTTTTTGTTTGTTTGTTTGTTTGTTTTTTTCGAGACAGGGTTTCTCTGTGGCTTTGGAGCCTGTCCTGGAACTAGCTCTTGTAGACCAGGCTGGTCTCGAACTCACAAAGATCTGCCTGCCTCTGCCTCCCGAGTGCTGGGATTAAAGGCGTGCACCACCACCTCCTGGCTGTTGTTTGTTTTCAAATTTAAAATTTGTTAGGTAACTAAAACAAACTCATTCTTATCTACCACATATTATCTTGTAAATTTTGTCCTAAGATTTCCTATTTCTCTGGACAAAATGAGGGTTTTATTTCTTAAGTGCTATGACTTTTTTTTCCCAAATATTAGAAATCATTACAGGCTAGAGGCTTCTCTAACTATACTCATTGTTTTGCTTTATCTTCCAAAGTCATTACATCCTCCCTCAGTCACATCTTTTGCACATCTCATACTGTTTTGATGTCTGGTCCTATTAGAATTCTGACACAAGGGAGGCGCATTCCAAAATAGCACTGACATTGGTTAAAGCTGATTGTTGAGGACGAGTTAGACTATTGACTCTCTCTAGTTCATAGTAACTTATTCAATTCTGACAGTGTTATAACAACATGATTTATGTCCAACATACATATTTCTTTGAAGTTTTGAAAAATGGTAAAGTCCAGAAAAAAAAATCAGTAGAGATCAGGTTTAGAGTCAGTCTTTCATCTGGCCCAAGACTAATAAAGTTGATTCAAGCATTCCTTTTCCTTTAGTACCATTGAGAACTTTGCCCTTAAGTCTTATCAAGAAGAAAAACTATTATCAGTATTATAGGCCACTTTCTCTATAAAAGAATGAATAAAATGCTTTATTTTGTATATTGACAGTCTGGATTTTATCAGATATATAAATTGACCACATAGAAAAACTAGTGTTTCCACATTGTGACAAAAAAAAAAAAAAAGGTTGAAAGAAATTTGGGCCATATTTAAACTGAATCCCAGCCTAAAATACCTCTCTCTTAAATACCAAGAAGCCACACAATAACAATTTCCTTTATTTAATGTTCATACAAAGAAATTGTATTATGGTTCTTTTGGTATTGAGTTGTAACTAAAATTTCATATCTCTCAAAGTTTAAGCATCCTCAGAAACTTAAAGCGTTGATGTTCTTGTGCTTTTTAGAAGGTTCATCATGTAAAGATTTACAGATTTTTTGTGATACTATTTTTAAAAAGGATATGATTTTCCAATTAACCTCTTCTGTGTTAGAGATGTCCCTGGGCTCTCATTCTAAGTGTCTAGGCTCTCATTCTTAGTACCATAATTAAAACACTACTCATTATACTATTCACATGTGATGACTCCAATTTTAAAAGGCGATAATATGTAGAGCAACTTGCTCTCCACAAACTGATGGCTATATCCTAATACTGAACACAACACCCAACTCTTTGAAAATGGAAAACTCGAGCTTCTTCCTTACCGGGTAGTATTCTTGGAGTCCTGGAAAGTAGTCTTAACTGGGCCAAAGAAGAAATATAAGCACCCACCCAGTTACAAACCCTTTGGTCTACAATAGTGTCCCTGCTTGCAGGATATACTAGTATGATTTTGAAATACAGCATGTGAGTGTAATCAACCAATATCTTATTTGACTTAATGCCTACTCCATAGAAGTCATATACTATATATACTGCTTAGATGACCAGGAACCTGAGACAAAAAGTACAGGAAACAAGGTAATAGTAAATACTACTGTTATATTAAAAGTACAAAGCAATACAATGAGTCTCAGTGACATTCTGCTATACTCATAGATCAGTGCCTTGCTCAGAGAATATACCTCCTGCAGCCAAAGGGAAGAAATACCTGGACTCAGAGTTGGGTAACATGCAGGGTAAGAAACCTTGAAATACTCAGCTGTAAACGGAGTCTCTCTATCAAATGTATCTCCATGGGGCTCAGAGAATCCTGTGGAAGAGGGGGCAAAAAAGAGCATAAGAGCCAGAAAGGGATGGAATACACCATGGAAGCAAATCTGTATAAAACAGTGTGATAAATGCACACAAGAACACATGGGCACTGAGAAAGCATGCACAGAGCTTACAGGGCTCTGCACCAGAAAGGGTCCTAGAGCTAGAAGGAGAAGGGGTACAATTGTCTTTAAGCCAGACGCTAGCCCTAATTGACAATAATTCGCAAATGAAAACATTGTTTTCAACTATTTTGGGAGTGGATCTGAATGGGAAGGGAGTAAGGGAGAAACTGGGAGGAGTAAAAGAAGGAAAAAAAATCAAAATACCTTATATGTAAGTAAAATCTATTTTAAATAAAAGAAAAAATAAAGAAGTGGTATTAGCAATAAATAAAAGAGCAATGGAATGCAATGGTTTATTGTATAGAAAGTTTTTTTTTTATCTTGTGGTATAATTGTACACATAAGGTTAATTAGCATTATCATCATAGCACAGCAAACAAGATTTAATCTTAGAATTTAAGACTTCAATAGGGTATTGTTAGCACAACAAGTTGTACTATTTATCTAATTTAAACTGTGTATATTTGACCAATAAACACTTTGCTTATATTAACTGAAATTCTGTTTTCTGCTTTTCTCTTTCATCTGTTCTTAGAGTACACATAAATATGATCTGTAGTTTGATGTTTACTATGTGTGACATAATGCCCCTCTAGGCTTATTTATGTTGTTATGAGTGATAAAATGTCTTCTCTATTAAACCCAAGTAGTACTATCTTGCACATGCCAATCTAAATAGATAAAGGATAGGTAGCAGATGGTAGACAGACAGACAAACAGAGAGATGAAAGAAAACCTTTACTTATTTATGCACTCAGCAAACAAGTGCATTTGAGGTGTAACATTTCTTTGAGTTCTACTTTGAACATCATAGTCAAATGATTTCCAAAATTAATATAGGTTAAATTTAGTCTGTCTTATTGAACTAGATTTATATATTCAGGTATAACATTTCTCTCTAATCCAGGTTGAGTTAATATTTAGAATTTACTAATTGATTTTTTATTATTTTATTTGTAGGTGGCCAGTTTTCTAAGCATTGAGTTTGATCTCTTACAGTTCACTTTATTTCTGTTATATTTGCTTAGGGCTCCTTAAAATTTTATGATTGCATTCATTATTATTTCTTTGCCTATACATATTCATTATATAAATTTACATTTTAATCCTGATATTAGTAAGAGTATAATTTTGAGTGTGCAGTGTTTTGGTTTATTTTCTTATATTTGTAAATATATAGACTTTTGAGTTTGCATTTAACCAAGTAATGAACATATATGGTATAGATTTTCTACTATATATAATTTGCAAATTGTTGTTCATGCTCCATTTAATTTTCTGCAAAGGTTCTTGGAATATCTTTGCTATTACTAAATTCATTAAGATTTGTTTGAGGCTACTATACACTCTATTCCAAAGAAATTTCCACACGTGCTTGAGAAGAATATGAATTTTCTGGTTTTCGTGAATTTTTAAAGCTAATTTTAGGATTGTTATGATAGCATACTGTACAGAAACCTCTTAGGGGGAAAACAGTTCATTTTGCTTCAGAGTCCAAGCATCCAGCCAATCATGGGAGGGGAGTCACCACAGCAGGAGCCTGAAGAAGCTGGCTGTACTGGGTCTTCACTCAAGGAACAGAGAGTGATGCAGGCTTGTGCTCATCTCTTTTCTTCTTTTCACACATTTCAGAATACTAGGAGATTGATGTCTTCTAACCTGAGGGATTTTACCCACATGCATAGCCAAGACAGCCTTCTAGGGACAGAAGACTGTCAACACCAAGGTAAACCCATAGGGACATGTCCTGAGGATTGTCTCCCAAATGGAGAATAGAAACTAACCATGAGAGTGAAAAGATTATGAATACATGTTAGGTCAATTTTTTCTACCGTGCTTCTCAAGTCAAATATTTATTGATTTCTGTCTGAGTATTCTGCCCATGAAAGACAATGATGTATTGCGATAATATACTGTGCTTACATTCCTGTGAATGTCTCCCTTTAGATTTTTCAATATTTGTATTTTGATTCTTTTTGATCAATATTTTGATTCTCTTTCTCTTAGAAGAGCTTTGACTCTTTTAAAAGTCAATGTTGCCCAATATTTGTACATTTGCCTTGCTTTCCTTCCACTGTCATTTTCATCAGATGTTTTTTCTTACCACGTCTTAATTATGCAGTGTGTGTCCTACATACATATCTCTTGTGCATATTTTAGTAACTTTAATATCATAAAGTACCATAGTTAAAATGCACTTTAATAGTTCTGTAAACTTTTGCCAAGATGCTAGAACTTAACATTGCTTTGCAGTCTGAATGATTTGAATTTGACAATGTACTCAATTTACTAGTGAGTATTTTCTGTTCTCCTTTTTTTTCAAGATTCTTGTCAGTATTTGTTTTTTTCTAGTTGAATTAGTTCTTTCAAATTTCCTATGAGGCAACTCTACAAGCATAAACTAGTGAACTCTGCTTAGAAAATATATATTTCGCATAATAAGAAGACAATATTTCTTTTTTAAAAGAAAGAAAGCAAACTTTATCTCATTTCCTTCTGGTCTTCAGTTTGTTTACTGAGAAATGTTATAGTTTTATCCACCTATCATGATGTGACAACTAGGTTTTTCACTTGCTTCTTTTACATTTCTACATTTTTTATTAATTTTGAGATAGATGGAGTTGTCTGGTACTCATTGTCTTAGTTAGTGTACCATTGCTTTGAAGTGTCAACTTAACCCTGACTCTTCAAAGCAAAGAATTTCTTTGAGACCTGCTTCCAGTTTCATAAGTTTAGTCCATGTCATCATCATGGCAGGGAGCATGGAAGAAGCATGTGGGAAGACATGGAACTAGATAAAGTACCTGGATGTTCTATATCTGGATCTGTAGACAGCAGGAAGAGAGACCGGGATTGGAATTGGTGTTTTGAAACTTCAAAGTCCAACCTCCAGAGACACAATTCCTCCAACAAGGCCACACTTCCTAATCTT
>JAQHUG010000011.1:10576011-10587840 GCA_028555095.1 Dicrostonyx torquatus
ATATAACAATCAACAGTCTTGCTTACAGAAATTGTAGAAAAGATAAAACCTGGATGGTCAGAAAAAGTAAGGAGGGATGAAAGTGAATGAAGCTCATGGTATCAAATTACCAGAGAATGATTTCAAAAATTAAAAACCAGAGTCGGGTGGATGTGGCACACACCTTTAATCCCTGCACTTGGAAGGCAGTGGCAGGTGGATTGCTGTGAGTTCGAGGCCAGCCTGGGCTACAAGAGCTAGTTCCAGGACAGGTTCCAAAGCTACATAGAAACCCTGTCTCAGAAAACCAAAAATAAAATAAAATAAAATAGATATAATAAAACCAAATCAAAACAAAAATAAAAGAAACTTGGAAGGGTTAAAACACTCCACATCTGCTACTTGCTGCCAAGTGCATTCAAAGTTCTGCCTGTGCTTATTTGTGTGGGAGACACTGATCTCTGTGCAACGTATTATTTTATTTCTTAGCTCAATGCTTTAACCATTTCACATTCTATCATTTCATTTAATATCAATTACTATAATTTTGTTTACTTTTCCATATTTAATTATTGATATACTTTGCTCTCAGTCATTCACTGGATAAATTTTGTTTTCTATAGTTTTTTCCCTTTCCCATTTGACAATATAGAGTAGAAGGTACACGTATTCTCTAAAACTTTATGTAAAAAATTAGTCCACATATTCTGGGTTTCTTCTAGTAACTTTATTCACTCAATTAAAATACTGACTATCATGTTGTCTGTAATATAATATACTTTTCTACTGCCTAAGCCTATTGCTTGCCTGCATGTCTGTTATTAAGTTTTCTGGCATCTTTCCAATGGGACATTTTTGTATATAACTGTTCATGGTTATCATTTCTTGTTTTTAATTTCAGCCTCATGTTTGCTAGATGAATTGCCTTTGTCTGATTGCTGAACCTTCTTTGGCAAAGCTTCCTTATAAATGACAATATTATTTACTTCATATTGTTATGCAAACATGAGAAACTGACTTTGGGTCCCAAACTCAAATATGAAGTGCAGTAGCACAAGTTTAAAAACCCTGAAACGGGGTGCAGAAATAAGTAGAAGTCTCAAGCTTACCAACTAGCCTTCTGACTGAATGAAGGCTAAGCTGTTTCAAAAGAAAGGTGTGTGGCTGCTGAGGAATGTCATATGAAGTTGACTATAGGCCCATATTTCTACATGGTGTGACAGCCAAGTCTCTGGCCATGGTTGATATCAAGAGCAGTCACATACCCTCCTAGACAGGCTGTTGCTACCCTAACAAAAGCTCAGGGTATCTCTGGCCATGGTTGATATCAAGAGCAGTCACATACCCTCCTAGACAGGCTGTTGCTACCCTAACAAAAGCTCAGGGTATGCAGCTCCTTTTATTTTATAGGTGTGTAGAACGACTGAGTAGAGGTGTGAATTCCAAGAGAGTGACCTAGCTGTGGAAATGACTGTAGTCCTGCTACCCCAGAAACAGAATGTTAATGAACTTCCACCTTAGTTTACCTTGGGTGATAAAAGGTGTTTGAATAATAAACGCGGATAATCTTCAGGATTTGAATGAATCCTGAGACTCCCTTCCGATGTTTCTATGTGAACTGTGTCTCAATTATTCCTGCATCTCCATGCCGGTCCAGAGAGGGAAAAATAGATTATGTTGGGGCTTTGGACTCCGACATTTGACCTCTGACTTTCTTGTACACACAAGTGCGGACATATAGGCACCATATCTATACACAAGTGCAAACACAGTTTTAATTGTTTAAATAGGACAACAGAAACTTAGTTTAAAACAACAACATGACGACTTGGAGTTAGCTGAACTTTTGTTTTCTTAACCCAAATCCTATGCACTCAAATCAAGTTATTTTTTATTTTTATTTTTTTTTGTTTTCGCAAAAGTAATTGCTTCATAGTTCCTTGAAAATAAAGTATAAGTGCAAGTTGAGCCTCAAAATGCATATTCAGTAAGTTTTAACTGGCCTTTTGTTGTCTTCACTAGTAATGCTTTAAAAAAATACTCTTTATTTTTCCATTTTCTCAATAACTCTTAGTTCATAAGACTAACAAGAAAAAACAGATGCATAATTAGAGTGGCTCAAACCGTTTAAAGTTAGCACAGGACAAGTGTTTTTTTTTTTTTTTAATTAAGTGCAACAATTCATGTAATGGGAAAGCCAAAAAAGTCCAATTCGTTTTCTGTACGGATCAGAAATGTGACGCAATACCTACATCAAGGGATCCAACAAAAGTGATGGAGTTTCATTGTGTTATTCAGCTCCAACTTAAAGAAATGTTATACTCTCAAATGCAAGAAGAATACCAAGAAAGAAGCCAAATTCTACCTTTGACACTGCATGTGGAACAGTCAAAAACTGCCTACTTTCTCTTCTGCGAGTAGAATTACACAGGGGAAATAAATGCTGAAATTTGAAGAGAGTCTGAACTTTGAGCCTCTGCATGCAATTGTTCAAGATTTTCTAATCTTCCTTTTTACAGTGTTAACAAAAGAAGGTTTTCTGATAGAAAAAAATGAATAACCTGCTTACGCAAAGCCTTTGTGTTACGTAGTAGGACAAGTGGGAAGTGTAGTCATTGAAAGCAGGTAAGGATCACCTTCTGGGCTGCAAGTCGAAGAGTGAAAAACAAAGCCCAATGACCCAGTTGCCTGAGCCTTACATCCTTCTGTTTGGAGCTGTCCTCATATCTCTTTTGTCAAAACAACACGGCACAAAACATTGCAAGGTCTGCTGGACTCTGGACCAGAAATTTATGGTATATGTTAAAATGTTTTATGTGTTAGTTTGATAATCTCTAGGCTGCATTCAATGTACAGTCACCCCCTAGAGATGTGTCTATTAAGCTATCAAAGAAGATTTCAACTCTGTGGACAACATTATCACAAAAGGTGCTAGTTAAAACAGGGAAAGTCACAAACTAAAAGGGAGCCCAAGAGGGAGGAAACAAAAATGTTGGAAATCTTGCTCATTTCCTGTTTAAAAATTTCAACTGAAGCCTAAAAACGGGATGTCACTGCTGGACTTTACTAGTCTATGAAACACTGCAATATTATGTCTAGGATATAGGATACATACCAATAAAATAAAAACACACCATTTTGAAAATTTTTCTCTCTCTCTCTAAATACACACACAAATGTATATATATATATATATATATACATACATATACACACATACATATGTAATCTATTTCAATATATATATATATATATTTAATATATCAAATTTAGTTTTTACTATAAGGCTATGAATAATGTTATAAGAGACCTTTGACATTTAAAAATTTGCTACAGGTTTAACAATCCTTACCAAGTTTTGCCATGAAATATTTATTATCCGCTGAATTTAATTACTAAAAGATTTTCTATACATTACTAAAACTCCAAAGAGAAGCGTTATAAAAAGCAAACGGGAAAATGAAACAGGATATTCTTCAGCAAGCAGAGAATCCAAGTAAAGTAGAGATCCTCATCAAATTCACTCCCAAGATTTGGCACACATCCAGACTGAGGAAGGTAAGGATATGCCGAGATAAGTGGAATGCAAACATAAGAGAAATGATGCACCTTCTTTTATATACATGGTAAATTTAAACATTCATTTTTGTAATATGGTAAAATTAAACTGGTACTGGACCAATACTGCACAAAGTCCTTTAGTGTTGTGATGCATAGGAAACTTTTGAATTGTATTGCATTTATATTTTCTCTATAATATGAGAATTAATATTGAATTAACACCATAATGATATTTCAAGGATCAATCCATTTATCTTTTTATGAATTTTTTAAAATATGGACATGCTGTAAAAAGAAACATTTCCTTTTGGAACTCACTATAAGATCATCATCATCATATTATTATTATTATTATTATTATTATTATTATTATTACTTGGATTAGTAGTAGTAGTAAATATTAGCAGACAACCAAAGAAGGATGTAGAGTCAAATTACACAGATTTGTACTGTTGCAACTGTTGGACAGTTAATGACAATTTTCTGTACATACAGAAACAGATACTTAACACTCATTGTTGTATTGATAATGATGAAATCCTTGAATAAATCTTCCACACACTTATATAATAAAACACTCCTCAAATGCATCCAATAGAAACTGTTAAAATTAAAACTGGAAGGATAATATAGGTCATGTAACTTCCAAAATTTTTAGGAAAAAATGTTATAAAATTCTTAAATAATAAAATAATTTTAAAGATACATTGAATTAAGGTCTTTCAAAGCTTAAATATTGAAAACATGGAATAAAATAAGTAAAGATCAGTTTTTCACAGGGCTTGAACTGGTGTGAGAGATGCAAAGGGCAGAACATAAGCTACATAGTTCAGTTATGTAATAGAAGTGATATTAATAGAATAGCATCAAATGAGATGTCATGAAGTATTACATTCTTAAAATATAAGAAAAGTTATTACTCATGCTTGTAAAGCTATGAAAAGGAAGTCAATCCTGAGAACGCAATTTTTGGTGATATCATTTTTTGCTAACAGTGAGGAGCACATCTAGCTCAGAGAAGTGAGGATAAAGACAAAGATTCCCCACTGAATATACTGAGGATGAATAAAAATAATTAACAGTGTTAAAATATGAATTATATCTCTGATGCATGTCCACATGCTCTTCTGATAAAGACGAGAGTTATTACTATAGGATATAAAAATGAAAAAGAAATATATGCCAAATGCAACAATGAAAAAAGGGAAGAAGTCTATAGAAGAAAATTAGCAGACCATCCATTAATGAAATCAAATAATATATTCCTTGTGAGAGTAACGATGTTGTGACATTAGTTATACCCAAAAAAGAATGTTTTATAACTAACGTTTGATATGCTAAAACAGGTCTAGAGTTAAGAAAAGTTAGGCATTCAAATGTCAGTACAAGGTCCAAGATTGGAGTTGCTTGAAGGGAATTCTGAGTGCTTAGGAGAAAATACCAAGAGAACAAGGTCAGAGTCTTATGATCTCCCATTTTTTTTCAAAAACACAGAATTATTCTTTGAATGTGATTTAGTGCCTCTCCCAGTTGTACCAGATAGGAGTGAGTTTTCTTAGATCATTCATTAAAACTGGCTATTGTTATTCACTTATGTGTCTCTCTGGGAAAATATATGTTTGACACTTGTGGCACAGAACATGTGAAGTAGCCAACGATGTAGATTTGACCTAAGACCCACTCCATGAGAATGAACCCACACCTGACATGACGCTGCTTGATTAGCCATGAACCAGAGACTATGTAGTCCAAAAATCTAGGGTAAAATAAAAATACTACATTTCTGGGTTTTTTTTTCAAAAAAAAAAACAGATTCTTAATTATATTCTGCTATACTCATAGATCTGTGCCTTACACAGTCATGATCAGGGAAGCATCCTCTGGCAGCAGATGGGAACAGATGCAGAGAATAATTAATAGATATTATATGGAGAAAAAGTCTATGTTAGAGGTCTCCATCAAATTCCTCTCTTCAGAGATCAGAGAACCCTACCACAGAAAAGTCAAAAAGAGTCTAAGTGCCAGAGGGAATGGGGGACACCAGAAGAACAAGGATCTTTGAATTAAATAAGCTAGGTGCATAAAGAGATCACAGAGACAGAAGCAGCAAACTCAGGGCCAACATCACTCTTACCTAGTCATCTGGAAATGTATTATAGCTTTTAGCTTAGTGTTTAATGGGACACCTGACTCTGAGAACAAGTGGTCTGACTATTTTGTCTGCTTTTGGGGTCTGTTTCCTCCATGTTGGTTTACCATGTCCACACACAATATGTAGTTTTTTCTTCTTATTATTATATTTTAATTTGTCAGATTTAGTTTTCTTTCTTACATTCCTGTTCCTTTTAAATGAGAAACAGAAAAGGAGTGGATAAAAAGAGGTGGGCAATAGGGAGGAACTGGGTTGAGTAGAAGAAGGGTAAACTATAATTGGGTATATTGTATAAGAAAATAATCTTTTCCAATAAAAGAAAAACTGTAAAAATATTTAAATCAGAATTATAGATAAGTAGAGGAAAGTGAGGATTCCACTGACTATAAAACACTACAAGTTGTAATAGAAATATAAATAAAATTTGAATAAACATGCAAACTTACATCATCAAAACAAAATAAAACAAAAAAATAATTGGCAATTGTTACTTGTTGATATGCCTCACTGGGGGAAAAATAATGATTTTGCTACATGGGTTTGTATTTGTGATTAAACATCTTACTCCTGTCATTCTTCTTAACTCTCAGAGGGTAAATTGTCTTTGTTTGTAATAAAGTTGGTGATTGCATAAGACTTTAGTCTGCTTCAATTTTAGGTTCTATTTTCCCAAGTCCCGTATCTTTTAGAGTAGTAATCATTCAAGGAAAATTAATAAAAGAAAATATGAAAAAGGAAATCAATATTCAAGGCTTTAAAGCAAAGATTTTAATTCCAAATTGAGATTCTAAATAACATGTACATAGTTTTGTTTCACTTCCAGACCATATTTTCATAAATAAAATATTTATGATAATGTCTTTCTCTATATAATTCCTAATTTATGTGCATAATGTCCATAAATTTCCATAGCATAAGCATTAAGTTCTTTTTAAATAACAAATATTAATTGTACAACAACAAAAATGTTTCTTTTCTGAAAGCAACTATTTTAGTATCTTAAAATTTGTAGATTCTAGGTCATAGATACTGTCATATTTATCTTGGACTTTGGTGTGTGAGAATTACTATATTCATTTTTATTAATTTATTTGAAATTAAATTTTTTAGAATGCTTTGTAAAAGAATTTTACTGGAGATACTCCCAATGAAAACTTCCTTTGGTGATATTTACACTGAAATGAAATGATTTTCTAAGACTGTCGTTCCCTTTCTAGCATAATTTACTTGTGCCTCTTCCCACGTGCATAAATGTTCTGTTACATAAAATATTTTGACTAACTATGGATCTGAAAGTGCATCTTTATTCCTAATTTTATGCCCCATATTTGCTACGGTCTGAATGTGAACCTTATATCTCATGCATTTAAATAAGTTTCCTATTTCCATAGAATTAGAAAGTGTACTCTATGGGAGATGCTTAGGTCAGGAGGCTTCTCTCTCATGAATGTATTAATGCCATTAAAGAGATCTTGGCAGAGAACGTTTGTTCTTTTTTGCCCCCACTTTCTTCTATGGAAGGACAAAGTTCTCCTTTCTTGATTGACATTCTCAAAGCTCTCTTTTGGAAGCAGAGAGAAGTACTCACCAGACACCAGCTGTGCTGACCTGACAGTGGGCTTGGCAGCTTTCAGCCCGTGAGAGAATCAATTTCAGTCCTTTTTTAATAAACCACACATTCTGTAGTGTTTTGTTATAAGAGGAAAAATGGAACAAGATATCACTGCTTTATCCCAATTTCAATAGAGCTGTCGCTTCATAATTTCACTAGGCTATTATCATTATAAGAGAAATGCAGCGAAGACAGAAAAAAAAAACGAAACAGATACAAACGAATGGTCTCCAATCATTCATATGTACTCCCAAGCAGTAGACAAAAGGACACAAAGCCTGAAAACTAAAATCAGGCATATATAAAGAAGCAATTATCTATAATACTCTTGGTAACAATGAAATATATAGAGAGATTCAACTTTAATTCATAATCTATAAGCATGCTTTCCCTCAAATTTTTATTTATTCCTTTATCTCTCTCTCTCTCTCTCTCTCTCCACATATACATATATATATGAGAATTTTAAGATATATAAAAGATATATAATCTGTATAAATTTTATTTATTTCATAAATTGTGTTTTATTTGAATTGGAGACCCTATATTTAAAGATGTGTTTATTCCATGCATGAGTATACACCCTGTGAAGTCCTGCCATACACATATCTTTATATGCATGTTACTGCTGCTATATTTACAATAATAAGGGTATGGAACCAAGCTATATGTCCATCATCAGATGAATATATAATTAAAACATGATAAATATATAAAATTGCATGTTTTTCAGTTTTATTCAAAGAATTATAAAATTATGAAATTTGAAGTGAAAGGGATGGATTTAAAAAGTATAATAATAAACAAAGTTGCCAAAATTAAAAGTGAAAAATACCTGTATTTTCTCTTTCATATGAGATCCTAGCCTATTTTTATATGTAAAGAATGCTAAAATACAGAATCAAGGCAAGGATTATGAAGGCAGAGTGAAGTTATTTGGATGTAAAAGAATCTCACATTAATAAATTTTAAAGTTGAGAATAGATTTCCTATATAAGCATGAACACTTCTAGTCTAAAAGTAAATAATTATGGTACACAGTTAAGTAAGTATTATTAATTACAGTTGCATTCCTTGAGGGAAGAACAAATGTTATATAACCTCCATTATGGAAATCACAATGACATAGTTCGTATAAAAATATTTCCTATTTTTTAATTCCTTAAAAGTGTAGGGACTTTAAGTCAATGTTTTTCCTATGTAAGACATAACTGAATCCTTTTCAATACTATTTATTAGAAATGAACATATTCAAATTTTTACTTACTATATTAACTAATATAAATGAAATAATAATAAAAACTCAGATTTTGTCAAAAATAATATGATGTCTTCAGAGCTCTGAGATGTTTTATTATATAAATGTACTTTAGAAGTTGAGACCAAAAGGCACTGTCACTCAGGAACACGTCTGTAGAGAATATTTTTTCAATATATAATTCTATGACCGTCTTAGACTAAAATTAAACATATACTGTCTGAAAATGATGAAACATTTGCAAATATACAGCATAACATCCCTCTCATTGCAATAATAAATTAAGAAATTTGTTTAGAATGACCATCACTTGCCATGAGAAAACACAATCCTTCGATACAGCCATTAGAACCTACTCAGGAATTACCTGACAAATATTCAAGTTTCCATCTGATAACACTGATAAAGAAACTTTTGATAGGAACAGAGATAAATGTGAAGAGGAATATGACTATACACTATTGATACTAACATAAGTTCTGGTTCTGAAGATGGTTGAATGATGTTTAGAGAAGAAAAATAAACTCTTCTTTTTGCTATAGGCATTAACATTTTATTACTTGAAACATGCATTTTTATTCACATGATGAATTTTTTATTCAAAACTCCCTGATCACATATAAGTTTCTCAGGAAGTCATCACTGACAAAGCTAATTTAAAGTAATCTCTCTTCATAAAAATCTCTGCATGCCTCTCCTTTTTTGCATATATCACACTTAGCTATAATTTGGTTATCCAAGTGGCTCCCTCGATGGGTGTTGAGTTCTCCAAGAATGCAAGCTGTATCTTCTCTGTATAATAACGTAGAGATGCATAGCACCTTCAACTCTGAGTAAATTAAATTGCATCCTGAGAGCAGTGTATTTAATTTATTAAAGGGTCATTTGATAGATGAAAATAAGAGCTTAAATACTGAAAATAAAAGGATTGACTTAAGAATATTGTAAGAAATTGAATTGCAAAGGATGTTACTTCATCAAATACATGAAAGTTTGCAAGCATAGTCCAATTCATTGTACTTTTGAAAGAGCTCTTGTTTTTCAGGCAAGAAAAACATCCAAAATTAAAATTTAGAAAGAAATAAGGTTAGTAATTCATTATAGAAGATTTGTTACCCAGAAATATTCTCTTAGGGCAATTTTTAACCTTTCCGAATACAGGAAAAATTACATATGCTTTATTTGGGCTCAACAGGTCAAGCAATGATATTTTGTAGGCTTTCTCAGATAACTGATCAATACCTCTTACAGGAACTACAAAATTTCAGTCTACTATCAACTAATTATAATATGTACATAAAAGTTCAATTTGCTCTTTTATACTGTAGCGCTATGAGCTTGCCTCTTAAATAACCGTCATTGTGTCCTGTACGTTTGTCTATATTTTGTTTTCATTTTCATTGCTTAAAATGTTTTTAAGTATTTCTCATTTCTGTCTTGACCCATTTTTTATTTTTCTATTTTTCTGTCTGGATGATCTACACATGCATGGAGAAAGGTAGATACTGGAATCATCCACAGTCAGTGTTTGTGTGTCGGGCAGTTAAATATATGATTTCAGTTGTAACAGTGTTTCTCTTATAAACTAGGGAACATTCTGTTTGGTGCATTGATATTTAGAATTTCAATATTCTCTTGGTGGTGTGGGAGGTCTTTTGTGTTGCTTCTCTTGGTTAATGAATAAAGAAACTGCCTTGGCCTGTTGATAGGTCAGGACTTAGGTAGGTGGGAAAAACTTAATGGCATGCAGGGAGAAAGGGGGCAGAGTTAGGAGACACCATGAATCCACAGTCAAGGCAGACATGTTAAATTTTACCCAGGAAGCCAATGCCATGTGGCGATACACAGATTAATATAAATGGGTTAAATAAATATAAGAATTAGCCAATAAGAAGCTAGAGCTAATGGGCCAAGTAGTGATTTAATTAATACAATTTCTGTGTGATTATTTTGGTTCTGGGTGGCCAGGATGAGCAAGTGGTCTCCATGCAACATCTTGGAATTTTTTATTTGAAAGATATATGACATCCTTCCCTATCTCTTATGATTAGTTTTGGTTTGGAGCTATTTTGTCAGATATTTAGAAGACTCTATGGTTTTGTTTCTTGGGTCAATTTGCTTGGAATATCTGTTTCTGTCCTTTTACCTTGATGCACTGTCTATCCTTGATTTTAAGGTATGTTTCATACATGCAGCAAAAGGATATATCCTATTTTTATATAAAATTTATTTGTTTATTTCTTTTTATTGGGAAATTGAAAGAACTGATTTTGAGAGTTAATTACTGAAGAGTGTTTGTGGATTTCTCATACTGTGTTATTAGGATTTTCCAGTGTTCTTGGATATTCCAGTCTGAGATTATTTATGCTCTAAATTTTCTAAGTGTAATTAGTTTTTTTAGGTTGCAGTTTTCATTCTAGCACCTTCGTAAGGGCAAAATTTATAGATATATACTGCTTCCATATTTATGCTTCAATTCCATTTTATCACAGAATTTTTTAATCCACCCATTTTAGAAAAAAGATTTTCTGGGCGTAGTAGTCTGTCCTGGTATCTGTGATCTCTTATACTCAGGCCCTCTTGGTTTTACTGGAATCTCTATTGAGAAATCAGGTGATATTTTATTAGGAATGCCTTCATATTTTACTTGGTTTTTTACTCTAGTCACTTTTTAGCATTCTTTCTCTACATATTTACTGTTTTGATTATTATGTGCTATTGATAATGTATTCCCTGTCTAGTCTGTTTAGTGTTCTGAGTGATTCTTCATGGGCACCTCTTTCTTTAGATTGGGGCAGTTTTCTTTTTAACTTTGTTAAAAATATTTTCTCTGCATGGTACAGGTTTCATTTCTTTCCTTTATATATACTATTCTCTGATTTAGTCTTTTCATTGTGTCCTAGAATCCCTGGATGTTTGTCTCTGGATATTTTTAGCTTTCTTATTTTCTTTGTCCAAGGTATTTATTAAGAAACAGATATCTTGTCTTCAATGACTGAGCTCTTCTCCCAAAATTTATACTCAGTTGGTGTTCTTGCCTCTGCACTTCGTATTCAATTTCTTAAATTTATCAGGTTTTCCTCAGTTTGATTTTTCTTTCTTGATTCTATTTCAAGTTTCATGCCTTTTAACATTATTTTTGTTTCATTACACCATTTGTTGGTGCTTACATTAGTTTTTTTATAATTGGATTTATTTACACCCTCTTTAAAGTCTTTAAGAATATTCATAATAGTTGTTTGATGTGGGATTTTTCTCTGAATACTG
>JAQHUG010000011.1:10634731-10667264 GCA_028555095.1 Dicrostonyx torquatus
TGTTTGTAATTTTATGTTCGATGTCTGTTCCCATTGTATATAGATATACTAGAATTAGATTGATCTTATTTAGACAAAAGGGGGAGATGATGGGGAAACAGCTTTAGCCTATCAGGGTAATAGCCATGCCCCACCATTAGCCATTGGCTGATTATTCGGGGTTGGACCATCAGGTCCCATTTAGGTAGAAAAGGTTGAATCTGCGTGAAAAAGCTCTCTCTCTCTGCGCGGATCTTGGGTCGGTCGGTAAGCGTCTTCGGAGAAGCACTGATCCAGGGTCTGGTATTGTAAATCTGCTTGTGTCCCTTATCCCTATTAAAGTGTGTGTTTTAAAGATAGCTAGAGTGGCCAATATTTAATGGAGTCAACACTCCTCTGTGACAGTGCCTACATGGAAAGTCTAAATTTAATAGAGGAGATGGTAGTTGGACTCTATGGATTCATTTTTTTTTTAAAAAACTCTGAACAATTTATTTTAAAGGATTAATTCTGTACTATAGGAATTTCATCTCAGTGAGGATGCCACTAAAATCTAGAAGACTTTGAGGCATAAAATAATGCCATAAATAATGAAAATTGACTCTTGTTCACTACATCACATTAGCTCCTTCTGTTTTGTATCCTTTTTGGAAAAATATTTTATAATTCTTTTTAACACGAAAATAGTGCTGATTTAGTGAGTTCATGCACTTACCATCAAACTTAACAGGATACATTTGATCACAGCACCCCACAGGTGGAATGAGGCACCCAGTGCTGAAGGCTGCCCATTGATCTTAGCAACTTATCTTGTGTCACATACACACATGCAAACAACAAATAAACAAGTTTGTGATTAAAATTTGAAAAAAGTTAAATTCCATGTCACCAGTTTTATAATATGTAAATAACAGATAGTGATTAAATAAATTTGTAATTAAAATGAAGAAAAACTAAAAATTCAAATTTCCCAATTTCATAACATATCAGCTATTTGTTCTATTTAACAAATTTTAATTCATGAAATAAATAAAATACTTGACAAAACTATGAATGTGCATTGAAAAAATCTTGAATTTATTGTCCTATTTTCATGGAAATGAGAAATTAAAACAATTATATGCTTTACAAATATGATTCTCTGTTCTGTAGTTTTTCTGATTTTTCTTGGAAAATGCAATGCTGCAACCTATTATTAATGTTAATGTTTCAAATTAACAGCTAAAGTGTATGCACTTTACTTTTTCAAATATTGAATTAATGAAAAGAAATTCTGTTAGTACAGGTTGAGTGGTAGTGAGAGCCATGAAATATTTCTTCCATTTAAAGCAAGCTTAGAAAATATTTCGATTTTCAGTAGAGAAAACTGAGTGTTCATATTGCTTATAAAATTGCCATTGGAAAGATGTCACATATTCAGTTTTATATATTCTTCCAAATTTTTTATAAAAATATATTCTGTAGTAAATACAGTAAAAAGAAAAGACACAGTTAAAATTAATATGTTATCTGCATTATATCAGCTAAAATAAATATTATTGTATATTAATAGGTAGTAGTTTTAACATAGAAGAACAGTCATAATAGTCATCTTCTAATGTGTGATTGAACTTGCAATTATTTTCTTTGGATATGGATAAAAAGAGAATCAAAGACACAGACAGACAAACATATAGACACATTAATACATATATACTTATGATATTCTATTATATATGAATTACTTTTCCTAGAAATAATTTCACCATTTAAAAACTAATCCCATTAAGAGTCCTATTGTCTTTGATTTACTTTTTATCACCTAAATTCCTCAATTGGGAAATGAAAATGTTGATGTAAATATAAGGAATATGGTTTGATACCCCTACAATTAAGTAATTACCTAATGCCTTAAAATCCTGTACTCACTACATGAAAGTCAATGCATATTTAAACATTAGTGTGCACTGTTTTCAAGTTTATAACTAATGGACACTATGAGCATTTCTGAAAGTGTATGCATAAAATACATGCCCAGGAAGATAGACTGGGTTATTTGTAAATAATTAAAAATAACTCTGGTGTGTATAATCAGGATTTGGCATTTAGTGTTTGTGGGTTGGAGTTGTACATAATATATATATGAATTATTATAAAGCATTTAAAACAAACATTATGCAAAATAGAAAAGGTTTTAAAACATTTCTTAAATATTAGTCTTTTAGTGAATTGTATAATTAATAGAGAATTAAAAAGTTTATATTAAATTTGGAAGAATCATTTTTCTCATTTTAGAGGGATTAGTGAAAAAAGCTAGTGATTTCTGCCTAGATATTATGTGGATGATTTTGTTTGTTTAAAAAAATGAAAATAAATTTCAATGTCAGATATTGAGCTATACCAATTACTGAGGGTGGGTTGAACCAAATGGGACTGTGGACATTACATGTTGAAAGTACTTTTTAGAATTTCCTTTTCTATTTCCCCCTGAATAATGAATAATTTATTTTTATTTAAATCAGACACACACACACACACACACAAATGTTTTAGTAAGTAGAACTGTATGACTTTTGCTTCTCCTTTTCACCATCAACTTCAAGATCCTCTCTACCAGACTCCTCCCATGACCCCATCTCTCAAGTTGTTAGTTTCTATTTCTTTTATTATTATTGTTACATATATGCATGTAAATATATACAAGTATATGTAAATATATCCTATTGATTTCATTTGGTTTGCTTATGTGTGTGTGTGTATATATATATATATATATATATATATATATATATATATATATATATAATTTATCACCTAAATGCCTTAATTGGGGAAAAAAACTATTGATGTATATATACTATAAGGAAACATATTTTGATACTCCTATAGTCAGTTGATACCTTAAAATTCTGCCCTTACTACATGAAAACCAATAGATATTTAAATATTAGGGTACACTGTTTTCCAATTTTATAACAGTTTATCTAATTAACCATCATGGAAGTCATATAAACAGTGTTTCTTTAATACAAAATTCAGATAATCTGATAAGTATAAACATAAATATAAAACAGTATGTACCTACGTTTTTTCACATTTAGATCCACATGTGTGTGCATGTGTTTATGAGAGTGTGTGTGTCTGTGTGTGTGCCTCTTCATTGAGGTACTTACAGAGAAAGTATTAGCTAAACAGATTTAAAAATTTTAGTAGTGAGGAGTAAACCAATCTCTAAAGAAAATATGAGTACCCTAACCTACTCAAGCATATGTAGTAGATTTTTGTTTTATAACAAATGTAATTTAAATTAGTTTTTCAACTTTGTATTTGTATTGCTTTTTAAAGAGGTTTTTCTCTCTTTCCCTGCATCACAATTATTTATGAGTATGGCCACATTAACAAAGTCAGGAAACACAGTTTATGAGAAGAAACAGGACTATCACTATTCAGTCCTCCATTTCTTTGGTCTAGAGCTCTGCTGGAGGGATTATGTATTTAATGACTTCCTGTGAGGTGGTTTTCTGCAGAAAAGCTAAAATTTTTAAGATGCCCAGGACTGGGGGCTATCTCATGAATTCAATCCCTGAAGTAGTCTGTTCAGCAGTTTATAGAAGAGACTTATGGAAAGATTCTTTCCAATATGTGCTGGTTATCATTATTTGACAGTCACTGTTTTAATCCAGAGTGTGACTAGAGCGAACCAATAATCAGACCCTGATGAGTATATATTGGATAAGTCAAGGAAAGAAAACCTGGGAAGTACATTAATAAACAGATGTTAGGTGAAAACAGTTCTATGTCAAAAAGTAAAAATCCTTTCTGAATATTGAAAGATGGTGATTTTGATAGTAGAAACTTTACTTTTTAAATATTGACTGCACATTTTAAATGAGTATAAATGGTAACTAGAGTCAAACACCAGGAAGCCTAAAACGATTTGGTATGCTTATTTTTCAAGAAAATCAACCATAATTAAATGTTGGCAAGACCACTAGAGTTCCATATCAAAGAGCTTAAGCCAAAGAGTGAAAAGAAAGGAATGATAATTGATATTTATGTTACCAAAGCAAGAAAATTATATGCTACATTGAAGAAAAATAGATTCTTAATAATTGGTTTCAAGAGCAGAGGGAAAAATGGTGTGTGCTATACAGTTCTATAAATCTTAAAAGTTTGTTGGTTTTGGAAAAATGCCCATTGAAAATGGAGAATAAAATGAAGATTAAGTGTGAAGAGCTTGTGGTACTTCATAATAAGCTAGAACAATGAGAATTTGGAAAGAAAGCCAAGAAAGAGTATACCCAAATATCTGGGTGCCACTGAAATAGTCACAGGTTAGGCACATGAAAGTAGTCCCAATCTAGTATCTGGTGACACAGATTCATAAAGAAAGAGTTACACATTTTGTACTCAGTATGAGAAAATGCAATTTTAAGTGAGAAATTCTCTTTGGTGAAGGCAAATCAGAAGTAGAATCAAATTTGAAAGTTCATTGATTTTTCACAGAATCAACAAACGAACTGCAAAGTAGATAATTCATTTGGATGTTGAAATCATAGCCATTAAGTTTGTAATGTATATGAAATGGTAAAACAAATGGCAGAATGAGGAATAGGCACCATCCGTTGTTGAAAGAACCAAAACGGAATAAGATTGGAGAAATAATGTGGTCTGGAAAGCTAATCCTGAATTAAATTTATGAGTCAACAACTTTGCCCACATTCCAATCTGTCATTGTAACATTATTATTTCTGCTATGTGTGAAATAAATGCTACAAGACAAAGTTGAGTAATCATGGGGCTGTCCAATTGGATAAACTTGCCCTCAAGTCTCTGTTCTCCAACTCCAAACATAGGCAAACATTTTATAACTTAATCAATCTTGTACACTATTCTCTGTAAGAAAGCACAAAAAGTCATAAAGGTTCAATATTTTTGATGTGTATGTGTGAGTGTGTGTATATGTGTTTGCCTGTGAGTGTATGTGTGTGCATGTGTGTGTGTGTGTGTGTGCAGACCTTAATATGATATTGATAGTATTCCTCAATCATCACTCATGACCCTTTAGTTTGTATAAAGGTCTCTCAATTGAGCCAGAGCTCTTGAATGTATGGTTTCTAGCAAGCTCCCTATTAGAAAAATCTCCTGTTGCTGTCGTTAGTTGGATGGTTTATCACCAAGTTATTATTAAAGAAAAGGAAAATAAAAGGCTATTCTTGGAACAGATCTACTGTTCTCTCCTCTGTCTTTAAAGTTTGGCGTTTCAGTTTTGTTCTGCAGGCACTGCATGTGTAACATAGCCACGTTCTCCGTTCCTTGGGTGTTCGGCTGCAGTTTCCTTATACACAGCATACCTTCATCCACTTCCCCATCTGCTCTTCATCCACTTCTCTGCCTCTGCTCTCAGATGGCAGCAGGAGGTGGGTAGAGCCAACGTGCGACTGCGCAGGTGTGCGTTCCAACTTTAGCTAGGTCTTAGCTCTGCTCTTTGATCCTCTTATGTAGCCCCCAGTTGGTGTCTTCATCTGTTCCAACAATTCTTGCAGAACTCTTTCTGCTCCACAAACTTCTAAAAAGTTAGACTTCCCGTTACCTTAGCCAGGTATGATTAAATGATCTTAATCCTTTTTGTCTTCATGTCTCTATTGATTCTTAACAGCCACGGTGAGGGATGGACATACAGATGCACAATCTTGAGTTTAATGACCTCTGTCTATGGCCATGCATTATGTTTGCTAACTACAGCTTTGACTTATAAAACTGAACTACGTAGTATAGAAAACTTAATTACATATCTGTCCACTGGCTTTTGCCAGAAAAACTATCTAGCTTCACCAGCTAACTTTGCAAAGAAACTGACAATTGATGTTAGCAATTATAGTGAATGGACATAAAGAGATCTTTTACCTCTTTAACTTCAGTAGGCCTGGTGACGGTTTAAAACTGATTATTTGATGCTTTGGTACCTTGTGTTTGTTCAACAAATTATTTTCATATTAATTACTCAATATAATGCCATTTATTATTATATATCATTTTGTGGTGGTGTCTGTTTGTTCTCTCTGTCTGTGCTTCTCTCTTTATTGCCTTGTGTGTGTGTGTGTGTGTGTTTGTGTGTGTGTGTGTTCAGGATGACTAGTAAGAGTCCCGTGTCTTCTTCCCTAATTCTGGGATTTCAAGCACTGACTAGAACACTGAGCTTTTTTTGTTTGTTTAGTTTTTGGTTGTTTGAGACAAGGTTTCTCTGTGTAAAAGTTTTGGATGTTCTGGAAATCACTTTGTAAAGCAATCTGGCTTGAAATCCCAGAGATTACCCTGCCTCTGACTACCGAGTGCTGGGATTAAACGTGCACCACCACTGCCAAGCTCCAACATTCTAGTTAGGTTCGGGAAACCTAACTATCTGCATGTCCTCAGCTTCCTTCACTGTGTTCTATATGCTCATTTATTTTTTTACTGGTCAGCAAGTTTCTGTGTATTTGGGGGAGGGGGATGCATGCAGAAGACACTTTAAAAGTTTATTTTATTCCACTGTCAGAAAATTATTGGATGTGGTTCAGTTTGTTATATCATTCAGACTGAGGTTTGGAACCATGCTGGCAAGTATACTATTACAACTGTCGGATTTTATTGTAATTTATCTGACTTTTCTAAAAATATAAAACTTTAAGTTAGTCAGCTAGGAAATTAGACTTCTGTATGTTATTTCATATTATAAAGAAATATGTTGTGTTTCAAAATATTAAGTCATTTTGTAATTGACATTAAGTCCAAGCAAAACAATATATGCCATAGCTACTCACATTAAGCAGAAAAAATTTTATGATTGTTCCAATAAAAGATGTAATATATCACCAAAAGCAACTTAGAGTTTCTAATGATTTAAGAGTCTGCATAAAACAGAAGTATCTCTGCTCTAAACTGGAAAACAGCATCAGTGAATGTACTTATTTAGAATAAAGAAGTACAGGTGGACAGATTATTTAGGAAAACGTGCAGGTGTCCTTGGAAATCTTTACAAAGTGTGTTTTGTTATAAATACAACATTATATATCCAATTTAATTAAACAATATGAGGCTTATACTTATGCTTCTGCATTTGCTTATTTTTATATTAAATGTGTTTCTTTTTTGACTGAATGCTTAGAAATTATGAATAACACATAGTCATGTTGAAGGGCAAAATCAAAAACATATTTGTGGGTTGATGAAATCATTGTCATTTTTCTTTTTAAAAAGCTCAAGATATATAGGAAATTAAGGGGGACTCATAGTGCTTTTTCTCCCAGTGACCTATTTTGAAAGCCATTTTTATTTTGTTTAATTGTACAGGGAATAAAGAACAACTTTACATAGTCAAGTTTAACTTTCAATTTGCAATCAAGTTTCAGCCACTTTTCTCATGTTATCTGATCCATAGTTCTAGGTAGAGCGATAAGACAACTGTAGTATCTTAAAGTGAAAGAAAATTAAACTGAATTTGGCAACTGTTATAAAAACCCTAACAGTAAGGAGCTGGGCGGTGATGGCTCTCACCTTTAATCCCCATCTCAGGAGGCAGAGAGAAGCAGATCTCTGTGAGTTCTAGAGAGAATAGACAACTTTGCCTTGCCCCTTATTTTAGTGGAAGTGCTATATGTTTCTATGTATTTAGTTTGATGTTGGCTGTCAGCTTGCTGTATATTGCTTTTATTTTGTTTAAGTATGAACTTTTTATCCCTGATCTCTCCAAGACTTTTTATCATGAAAGGGTGTTGGATTTTGTCAAAGGATTTTGCAGCATCTAATGTTTTGATCATGTTATTTTTTTCTTTCAGTTTGTTTATATGGTGGATTTCTTTGACAGATTTTCATATAGTAATCCATTCCTGCTACTCAGGAATGAAGCCTACTTGACCATGGTGGGTGATCTTTTTGATGGGTTCTTGGATTCAGTTTGACAGTATTTGATTAAATATCTTGAATCAATGCTCATGAAGAAAACTGTTCTGTAATTCTCTTCTTGGTTGAGTCTTTGTATGGTTTATATATACTGTGGCCTCATAGAAAGACTTTGATAATGTTCCTTCTGTTTCTATTTTTTGAAATAATTTGGAGTAGCCTACCAGTAGCCAGGCTAGCCTAAAAGTCAGGCTAGGAGAGTAATCACACCCCTGACACTACCTGGAGCACCAGGACCCACAGGCTAGAGTACCTATAGAGGTAGGATATAGGGAAACATGACTGGAGGAGAAAAATGTTAATGTAATCATGCCTAATGATAGGAGTACACTTCACTTAAAGTTGTAGTCCGCCTTGTCCCCACAATTCTCTGAGCTTGGCACGAAATGAAGACTCCCTTTCCATCAGGGATCCCTACTACCTAGAAAGTGTCTCTAGGCTCTGAGGCCTGACCTTATCTGGAAGCTGTCCCTACGCCTGGATACCTGACTTACCTCAAGCAAGACCTTTGGCATTGATCCCTGCTGATACTCATGCCCTTTCTCTCATTTGATAATTTTGCTTTGTGCTTCCAGCTGTATGGTAGGACCTTGTTGCCAAATGCAAATTAGGTGATTCCCCAGCCTTTGCTCCCATCCTATCCGTTTCCCCTCACACTGGAAGAAAGCTGAGCTGTAACACTAAAACAATCTCCCACAAGGCTAATTCTGCCAGTAATCACAGGCCATACAAATCCCTGAGTGCTGCCTCTGCTCCCTTTGTCTCCTACCTGGTGGTCAAGGGACCAAGGAGAAAAGTGAGACGCAATAGGCGCCTAGACCAATTGTCATCAGAGAGGCTTCATATAACAACTATGGGAACAGAGGCAGACACACAGTCAATGGTTAGGTGGACCTCATTAGATGGAGTGGAGGGAATCCTACAGAAGAAAGGGGAAAAAGGATTGTGGGAACCAGGGTGTTCAACTACACCATAAGAAAAGTCACAAAAACAACTAACATTAACCCACAACCAAGGACCCTGTTTGGGAAAGAACTAGGCAGTTTGCATATACTTTACAATTGTGTAGCTTGATTATCTTGTGGAACTCCTAATAGTGGGTACAGGGACTGCCCTAAACTCATTTATTGTTTTTTTTAGACTCTACTCTTCACGCTGGGTCTCCTTGCCTAGCCCTAATACATGGGAAGTGCTTAGACTGACTGCAACCCTATATGCCATGTGGTGTTGATAGTCATGTGAGGCCTGTCCTTTCCTAAATTTAAATGGAAGAGGAGTGGATTGGTTGGTGGGGTGGGGGGAGGGAGTGAATGAAAAGGAGACAGGGGAAACTAAGGCTGGGATATAAAATATTAAAACAACAGATAATGCAGTTGACAAAATAAACTTGACAAGAAGCATAATCGTGGTCTATTATTTTTCTATATGATATATATTAGTGTGTTATGAACCTGAAATAACTCACTGAATGTTAAACGACTATTGAGGAATGGTTGGACATGTGCTATAGGAAAAAGGTGCTGGATTTCGTCACTATATGATTATAACAAAAATTTGTTTCACCTTACATCTTCTTGTTTAGAATTCTGAATAGTGCAATATAAATAAAATACATTTTGTTTCTGCCACACAAATGCCCCCAAGTTAATGCAATTAGTATAAACATTGTTCTTTCAAAAATTAAAAATCAATAAAAATTATTAACAAAACAAATATTTTAGTACAAACACAAAAGTATAAAAAAATCTTTGCAATAGTTCTTTAGTTTTATTTCCTATGTCCAAAAGGCGACATTGGTTTTCTTTTCCTTTTTAGTAGAAAATACCCTTTTCTACAATTCTCCAGTGTCTAACATACATAGTTATGGTAATAGTACACATAAATTCTTGTTATAAACTCATTTCTCTCGTATACTAATTTTATTTCAACTAATTTGTCTACATTAAATTTTATAATCCTGAAATTCTTTGAGCATATATGTTTTGGTATGTATCTGTATGTCGGTATGTACTCATGCATGTAAAATCCTGTTGGGGTCAGGGTAGACAGATTTCTTGGAACTGATTATTGGTGGTTTTCAGCTACTAGATGTGTACTCTGCAAACAGAACTCAGGTCCTCCAAAGGAGCACTCAGTATTAACCACTCAGTCCCACTCCAGTCCCACGATCTGATACTTCTTAATATTATATTCACAACTTTTAATACATGTCCATCTATAAAAGCTTAAATTTACAATGTTTAGTGAACATTTACTTCAAAATAACATCTCCAATACCCCTGACATGACTTGGCAGGTAATTCATGATTTGTTGTACAAATCTGGCAAGTTGAGCTCAACCCCTCAAACCCACATAAAGGTGGAAGGAGATAACTGACTTATTAAAGTTGTCCTCTGTTCTCTGGTGGCGCTAATGGGTTTCTCTCTCTCTCTCTCTCTCTCTCTCTCTCTCTCTCTCTCTCTCTCTCTCTCTCTCACACACACACACACACACACACACACACACACACACACGGCTGGGAAGAGAGAGAAAATGCACACAATTACTAAATAAGAAATCAAGAAAAACATTAGAAATGGTCTTATCCTTGTGTTGATATTCAGGGACTGTAAGTAAATATTTTATACTGTTTTCTTTTCATGCCCTAGTTTGCTTTTTGGTCTAATGCACACATTTGTATTGACCGTATAGGTCTTGTTTTTCTGTGTAGGTGAGCAAAGAAAGACATATACTGAAGCATTTTTGGTGCTAAAGTGCCACATCAGGCACCTTAATTTGCAGCAAATAAGACCAAATTAGGGTTTAAAATGAGAACACTGCTGCATTGCGCTTCTGGTAGCAATGTAGCATCCTAACAGCGTGTAAGCCATTAGAAGATTTAGAACTGAGCTCAATCAGTGGCAACAAAATTAGAAATAGAAGAAGATCAATAGGCAGTGCTGTTTGGAATGAGGAAACAGCCCTGGGCTGGAAAAAATCCATTTTATCTTATTTCTTCTAGTTCAGTATTCTGGAAATATCTGACTGGACCACTAGAAACAAAACCCAGTCTGTTTATGAAGGAAAATAACGGTCAACCACAACAAGTATGATACATAAATATAAACACACAGATGTGAATAGATACATGTGCTTAAAGAAATATTGCCTAAGTGACATACAATCATTTTAAAGAAAAATAACAAAAAAATTAAAATTATACTTAATTTAAATTAGTAGAAAATATTTAAATGTATCTGTAATTTGATCTGTTTTTACCCAGTTGATAAAATGCATTCTTTTTATTTTATAGCTTTGTATTAAAATATTGTTCCTCCAGTAGACTCACTTGAGGTGCTTCCAAAGTATTTTACTGTCAAGAGAGATTACATGCCTTGGAAAAGAAAAAAAGCCTAAAAAAAAAACTCTTCAGGGCCTTGAATTTCTTGATTCAGCAATGATTTTAGAGCTCTGACTGCACGTCCACTTCCAAAGGAAGCACTCGTGTTTGGAGGTGCCTCTAGGAAGTTGTGTTTGGTTTCTCACATGATAAAGCCATTCATTTGGATGTGTTCATTCAGCACATCAGCCTTCGTGCATTGAAAGCTGTTGTCACTGGTCCTTTTGCTTGATGATAAACTGGGAATGGAGATTTAGTAACTAAGTCTGCAAAGATCAGTCTGAGTGTTCTGAAGCCGAGGTTGAGATGGCATAGTTTATACTATCTCCAAAGCAGGTCACTTGATAGACAATTAGTTCTAATGCATCACATCTAACCAACAGTGTCTTCTTCAAAGAGACTTACAACACAAGCAGCTCCTGAATGTTTATGAAATACAGAGTATATTTGAACTTTTGACTATGAAATAAATAAATCTCTGGAAAGATGAGACACTTTAACATTAAAATATGTGCTTCACAAGCTTGAGATTCTATCGACCCAAACATAATATTTATTGAGCATAAAATATCATTAAGGGAATTTTTTTCAAAAATGTGAAAAATCTTTACAGGTAAAGGACGAATAGTGTCACTGGGAACTATAAATCTTCCTTGTTGTTTGAAAGGATTGAAAGTAACAATATTCTACTTCCAGACATTTTTTTAGGCATCAGTCCATAGGGAAATTATTAATTGTTTTAGTCATCAAATTTTATTTAATTCACACAATTAGAATTATAGCTTTTTCATTAAAATAAACACACATAGACACACAGACACTGAGAGAGAGAGAGAGAGAGAGAGAGAGAGAGAGAGAGAGAGAGAAATGGAGAGAGAAAGAGGAAATTCAAATCTCTTATTATTTAATAATTTTTGAGTGTAATTTATTGCCATATTTAGAAAGAGAAATTTTAATTAATTTTCAGATACAATTTTAGATTTTATAAGAGTGACTTATGCATAAAATATGCTTGATTTTCGTAATTGTTATCATACCTTTCAGAGTCTAATCCAGTACCCACTGCCTTTTCCTTACATATGTACAATAGTTACATTAAAAAATTACAAAATCTCAGACACATTCACTTCTATTTCATTATCTTACAGGTGACTATGCTGAAATGATGTTTTTATTAATTAATTTATTTTTATAATATTTAATTGCATGAGTCCTTTATCTGACCATGCCCATGTCCTCCTGCTCCCTGTAATGTGTTGTGTCTAGTTAGGGTTGGGTATTTAAAGCCAGTTTTAGATTATCATTCATTTTGAGAATTGGTTTTATATAAGAACAAAAAGCAGAGAACTATTTTAATAGGAGAAACATCACATCTAAACGTTTTTGAGTGTGTCAATTGTTTACATTTTGAATAAATTTAAGTTTAGTAATTATTTAGACAATCTATGGAATCCAATGTGTGATAAATAATTATGGAAAATAATTTACCTCTTTCCAAGCTAAAATAATATAATCCAGGAGATTCAGTGCTTCATTTTCTTAATGAGAATGAAAACCTGCTGTATCATCCTGTTTTTAATTATCAAAAAATAGTTACTCTCTGTTATCAGAGTGTTTAAAAGCGGTTCCCAGGAAATTAATAAAGGAATAAGTTACCATGATTTAAGTACTTTTATGGACACTGTAAATTCATCACTTATAATGAAAAATAACGAAGAGGTCTTAAATCTATAATTAGCCTGGGAAGTCAAGGGATTTTGTTGCTCTTTCTAAAAACCATACTCCATTTCCCAGCTCCCACATCAGAGACTTCACGGCTGTTTGAAATTCCAATTCCAGGGGATTTGTTGCCTCCCTGGGCTCTTCAGGCACAGTCATATGCAGAAACCCACACAAATAAATAATAAATAAATATTTTAAATGAAAAAAAAGAATAAAAATAAATGTGTTTCATTGTTATAATACTGAACTACTAATATAGATTACAAATTCTCAATTTTGTACTAGGTTTCAGAAGAGTAAAATTATAGAAGGGGAAAATGTTTTTTGCTAAATTTTTAAAAATTCTTTTTACAATCATTTTCATTCTTTTGCCACAAGATCTTTTAGCTGGAAACTTAACAAATGTGATCTTGCTCTACTGAATCACTACTACATCTAAAGTATTAATATCACTTGATAATGTTCAATAATGATTTAACATGGCAGTAGAATTGTGTGGTAGGATCAAGGACAATACTTCTATGAGTTGGGTGGTCTTGTGGGCTGAGACCATTGCAACCAGTCAAAAATCATGCTGTCTGCAATAGGTGATAGACTATGGGTACATTTCTGCATCTGACACAGGAAGGGTTTCTGATTTTTATCTATCACACTTGTTTGGGAAGGGAAACCATTAACATTTTCATGGTAAGTTTTACCAAGATGTTATTTAATTCATAGACAAAGTTCTCTCTCTGCTGAATAACCTTTCTGTTCTCAGTAAAAGTGATCTTTCTTTATGCTACGGTTCCTGAGGAGGTTGTGGTTGCCTTGGATTTAACTCTTTCCTCTGATGTATCAGGACCTGTTGCTTAGAGCCTAAAGAAGGACTTGTGCACCAAGTCTTTCTTTCTTCCTTCTTTGATACATCTTTGATTTATTTTATATCAAAAAGAAGCTGTTTTCCCCACCTATATTAACGTTCTTAGCTATTATAATAGTCATATATAAGAGGCACAGCTTTTACTTATGCTCAAACTGGGTCTTTGCAAAGCTCAGTGTTTTCGGGTTCATATTCAAGGACCAACTTTTAGTCTCCATTTCACTTTAATTTTTGAGATTTTCTTTTATGGGTGCTGAACTTATGAGAGTTTTGTATTTCTTCCTGAAATTTGTCTCTTATCTCACACTCCCTCTCAAATTCATCACCTCTTCTTTAATTCCTAGACATATATACGTGTGTATGTGTGTGTGTGTGTGTGTGTGTATGAGAGAGAGAGACAGAGACAGAGACAGAGACAGAGAGAGAGAGAGTACTTAAAATCTTCTGAACTTAGTATTGCCCTTGTACTTAAGTAAGACAAGATTGACCGTTTGGGAATGAATAACCAGAAGGAGTTGAGTTCTTGGAGGACATGTGTTCTTTCTGCCCCTGCAGTTATTGCCTGTCTGAATCACTTTATTAAAAAAGAAAAAAGAAAAAATACACAAAGACATAAAAGAAAACATAAGGAAAAAATTATTAAAATTATAATTTCTAGTCTTGAAATAAGTGTATTTACCTTAGTCACTCACACAACTGTACAGTAGATCATTAAAATTCTGTACAAATGGTAATATACTCTCAGGGTCCCTGTGCAAAAACATCTCCTATCGGCCTGGAAATGTATCACCCATGGGTAATAGCCCAACAAGAATGTCAGTGCTCTGAATTCTCCTCTGGCATTTGTTTTTATTAACTGTGAAGATTAATAAAATATATAACATAATCTGTGGAATTTTGGGTAAGAATTTAAAACTATTCTATTTGCTGTTATTTTATTATCTGTATAATTAAATGAAAATGAAAATATCAGAGAAGAAACTATTTATGTACATTACACCTTGATACAATGCATGGTAATTTCTTTGTGTAAAGGAAAAACATCCTTTAATTTCTGAAATCTCATGTGAAACAAAAAGATTAGTGCAATTTTAATTAAATGATTCAACAATCTGGGTTATATTGGGATTGTATGCTAACCACTCTTTTTAGCATCCTCCCAAGTTCCCGTTTCTCAGTACTGAATATTTTTTTTCAGACATACCTCATTTTCTGATTTAAAGAAAAATTAATTCAATTGTGTTCATGATACTTTTTTAAATTAGTATTCTACCTTCAGTATTCAAAATTTTATGTATTCATCTCCTTTTTAAAAGCTTAATCTTTTCCCCTCTTTTTAAATTTCCTTTTCAATTTAATTTGCATTCGACCAAATTTCCCCCCCTCCATCTATCCCCTCCCCTCAGCCTACCTTCCATACCCTCCTCCCAATGGGTAAGACGCTGGTGGGGAGTCAACAATGTTTGGCACATTAAGTAGGGGCAGGAGCAAGTTTATCCCCTCTGCCTTAATGCTGAGCATGCTCAGATGCCAACAAGCTAGGTCATACACCAGGGATCGATCCTGGTCCCCCTATAGGGTCTCTTCAGGTAGTTCAAGGTTTACCATTGTCTTCCACATATGGAGGACCTAGTTTGGTCCCAAGGAGGCTCCACAGCTGTCTGTCTAGAGTTTATGAGTTTCCATAAACTTGGTTCAGCTGACTCCATTATGATCTAGACCTCCCTTGCTCATTTATTAACTCCTCACTGTCTTCTACTGGATTTCTGGAGCTTTGTCGGGTGCTTGGTTGTGGGTCTCCGCATCTGGTTCCTTCAGTTATTGGATGGAGGTTCCATGATGATTAAGGATGCTGAAAAGTTCCTTAAATGTCTTTCAGAAATTTGGGATTCCTCTAATGAGAGTCCTCTGTTTAGCTCTCTGCTCTATTTTTAAATTGGATTATTTTGTATTTTGATGTCTAGTGTTTTGAGTTCTTTATATATTTTGAAGATCAGCCCTCTGCCAGATGTGGGGTTGGTGAAGATCTTTTCTCACTCTGTAGGATGTCGTTTTGTCTTATTTACTGTGTCCTTTGCCTTACAGAAACATTTCAGTTTTAGGAGGTCCCATTAATTGATTGTTGCCTTAGGTGTCTGTGCTACTGGTGATATATTTAGGAAGTGGTCTCCTCTGCCATTGCATTCAAGGCTACTTCCCACTTTCTCTTCTTTCAGGTTTGATATAACTGGAATTATGTTGAGGTCCTTGATCCACTAGGACTTGAGTTTTGTGCATGATAATAGATATGGTCAATTTGCAATCTTCTACATGTTGATATCCAGTTATGCCAGTAGCACATGTTAAAGATTTTTTCCATTGTACCCTATTGGCTTCTTTGGCAAAATTCAGTTGTTCATAGGTGTGTAGATTATTATTAGGGTCTTTAATTTGATTCATTGTTCTACCTGTCTGTCAATATCAAGCTGTTTTTATTAGTATAACTCTAGAGTAGAGCTTGAAGTCTGGGATGGTGTTGCTTCTGGAAGTTCTATTATTGTACAGGATTGTTTTAGCTATTCTGGGCTTTTTGATTTTTATTAATGTGTTTTGTTCTTTCAAGGTCTTTGAAGAATCATGGTGGATTTTCATGGGGATTACATTGAATTTGTAAGATTCTATTATGTGGATCCTACCTATCCAAGAGCATGGGAGATCTTTCCATTTTCTGTCATCTTTTCTTATTTATTTCTTTACACACTTAAAGTTCTTGTCATACAGGCCTTTCACTTGCTGGATTAAAGTTACCCAAAGATATTATATATTTGTGGCTATTGCAAAGGGTGCTGTTGCTCCGATTTCTTTCTCAACCCATTTATCATTTGTGTATATAGGAGAGTTACTGATTTTTCTGAGTTAATCTTGTATACTGCCACATTACTGAAGGTGTTTATCGGCTGTAGGAGTTCCCAGGTAGAGATTTTGTGTCACTTATGTATACTATCATATCATCTGGTAACAGCAAAAGTTTTACTTCTTCTTTCCAATTTGTATTTCCTTGATTGACTTTTGTTGTCTTATTGCTATAGAACTTCCAAGTACTATGCTGAAATGATATGGAGAAACTGGATAGGCTTGTCTTGTTCCTGATTTTAGTGGAATCATTTTGAGTTTCTCTCCATTTAATTTGATGTTGGATGTTGACTTGCTGTATATTGCCTTATTACATTTAGGTATGTTCCTTGTATCCATGATCTTTCTAAGACCTTTATCATGAAAAAAATATTGGATTTTTTCAAAGGATTTTTCAACATCTAATCAGATGAACATGTGGTTTTTTTTCATTCTATTTGTTGATATGGTGGATTACATTCACAGAATCTCATATGTTGAACCAACCCTGCAAATCTGGGATGAAGCCTACTTGGTCATGGTGAATGATTTTTCTGATGTGTTCTTTGATTCAGCTTTCCAGTATTTTATTGAGTATTTTTGAGTATTTTTGCATTCATGAAGGAGATTGGTCTGTAATTCTCTTTCTTTGTTGCATCTTTGTATGTTTTGAGTGTCAGGGTAACTGTAGCCTCATAAAAAATGTTTGGCAATATTTTTTCTATTTCTATTGTGTTGAAAAATTTGACAAGAATTGGAATTAGTACTTTGAAAATATGGTAGAATTATGGCACTGAAGGCATCTGGTCCTCTGTGAGTGTATGTGTTTTGTTATTTTTTGGGGGTGCAGTACTTCTAATGACTGCTTCTGTTTCCTTAGGGGTTGTAGGTCTATTTAAATTGTTTATCTGGTCTTGACTTAATTTTGGCATGTGGAACATATTCATAAAATCCCATTCCTTTTGATTTTTGAATTTTGTTGAGTACAGGATTTTGAAGTATGATCGGATGATTCTTTGAATTTCCTCAGCGTCTGTTGGTATGCCCCTATTTTCATTTCTGCTTTTGTTTATTTGGATATTCCCTCTTTGCTTTTTGGTTAGTTTGAATAAGGGTTTGCCTATCTTGTTGACTTTCCAAAGAAACAACTGTTTGCTTCACTGATTCTTTGCGTTGTTCTCTTTGCTTCTATTTTATTTATTCTGCCCTCAATTTGATTATTTCTGATATCTACACCTCCTGCGTGAGTTTGCTTCTTTTTGTTGTAGAGTTTTCAGGTGTTCTGTTAATTTGCTAGTGTGGGATTTCTCCAACTCTTTATGTAAGCATTTAGTGCTATGAGCTTTCCTCTTAGTATTGCTTTCATAATGTCCCATAAGTTTAGTTATTTTGTGCCTTTATTTCATTGAACTCTAAGAAGTATTTTATTTCTTTATTTCATCCTTCACTTGGAGGTGATACAGTTGAGAATGATTCAGTTTCTATGTATTTGTAAGCTTTCCGAAATTTGTGTTGTTGCTAAATTCTAACTTTAAGTCATGATGATCTGATAAGATATGTGGGGATATTGCAATCTTTTGTGTGTCTGATGAGATTTGTTTTTTTTTTTTAACTGAGTATATGGTTGATTTTAGAGAAGGTGCCATGAGGTGCTGAGTGGTGGGCTGTCTATATTAGCTTTTGGTGTTTAATTTCCACTTTTTGATAATATTTAAACTGACTCCAAACTGCAGCGTCTTTTTCTAGTCATTCAGGAGGATAAGGAATACTCGCCCACCTAAGCATTCCCCTACCTACCCCCAACAGCTGAAAGTTCCTGGTGCTTCCGATCTTAGAGGAGTCTCAGAGATATGGTACCCAGCTCTCCTCTGCCACAATGGTGTGTCCTTTCTCCATCTTATCCCATCAAAATAGGTCCTCAAGCAGTTATTTGTACTGTCAATATTTTCCCAAGGTTATATAAAGCACATGGTCTCAGAGAGGTCATATTTTAAGAATTATTGATAGCATTTTTCATCATTTTACTAGCACTCTGATTTTAATGGAACTGTTGATAAGGGGAAGACAGTCAGCTGAGTTAGTTAGGAAGCTCCATATTTTAAAGTGGTAGGACCACAGTCTGTGACCAAGGTTTTCATCTAGAATGTGGCCAAAATATTGTCAACATAACTATTTTATGGTTAGTAGCATTCCAGTCTCAAGCCCATTTGCTTAATTTCAAGTATATCATCTTTTATGTTTTTAAAATTCTGCCTTATAGTGAAAACAAAAAAAAACCATATTTTTGCTGTTTAATCAAAGAACAACTACCTGTTTTGACAAGTTGTTTGGGTAAAACAATGTTTAAGACTTTAGTACATTTAATTCATCACCTTTAAACAATCCTTACCCCCTTGGAAAAGTCTAATTCATTAAGCATTAGAAAATGAAATTTCACTGTGCTTTTCTATCTGGGACCTGAGCTTATTGAGTGTGACAATATGCCAGGCAAAGTGTCAATAGAAGGGGATTAGGAAGGACTAAAAGCACCTTTGATCTATTTGGCATTGACAGGGAATAAAACAACTTGGTGGAGAATAAAATACCATCAAAAGCAATGAACTTGCATTTAAGGTGTCTCAATAGACCAGAGGTTGTGAGCTGCAGAGAGATAAAGACTCTGTTTTTCAGCAGCTGCTGAAATTAAGTAGTTTTTTACCTTGAAGCTAAGGCTTCATTCCCTCGTTCCCTGCCCTTCACATTTCCTTTGTCTTTTGATAGGGTGATCTTCTTTCATCTTCATAAAGCACCTTCACAAACAGGTTATATAATCCTGTTACCATCTGTATCTTCTTTTTCACCCCCAAATCACACTGCTTTTTATTCTGTTTGCTATCAGTTTAAACATATTTATATATCTTTTTTTGTCTGTTGATTGATAATACTATTATTACAAATTCCTGTTTGTTTGTATGCAACATTGCTTATTTTTATGTTTAAAGGTATACTTTTTTAGAGTATTTCTTGACTTAATAACTCTCTATTTCAGGTTGAATTTTCTAGTAACTTGGTACTGTTGGAAAGAAAAGATTTATGCTTTAGTACCCTTTTTCTCCCAAAGAAATGAGTTTGTTTATTCAACTATTGTTTATTTTTCCAAAGGTTTTGTTCATATTACATTTTGTGTGTTTAGAGTCGAGATATACTGAGCAATGCAGGTACTCATTATCTTTTTTAGGACAAATTTTGACTTGTACAGAGAAGGGTGGCATCCACAGAACCAAGGATGCAGTTCTTGTCACTGAATGATGGAGTCTCCGTCCTCTGAGGAAAGAAAGGAAATCTGTTAAAGTCTGACCATTCTTGCACAGAGTAGTGGTCATGACAATAGAAGAACCTCAGGAAGACTAAGGTAGAGAGGAAGCTGGAAATAAGAACAATATAGTCCTCTGTCAAGAATATCTAGATGATTCCTGTATTTAAGGAGCTAGTCTCAACCACAAATATCGCAAATGGCCCTGCCAACAGGTGTTTCCAGTTTGATTGAAAAGCTTTCCATCAAAGAAAAACCCAGACCATAATGTCAGACTAGAGTAGTTGTTCTGGGTATAGAAAGAATTATTAATGGACTTGCTTTGGAGTTATTGCATGTGTAAGCAGATGGGATATTGAAATGATAGGGATTCATTGATAAATATCACTTTTTATTTCCATTTTGGAGATCGTTTCTTTATGGCTTTTAAAGTGCTTCACAGCTGCTGTGTATTTATTCATACTTATTATTTCCCCTGGCCCAGCATGTGAACGTTTTGTTAGAACAGCGCATATGTATTATTCTGTTATTCCTTTAATTATATGTATTATTTAATCATTATAAAATATCTGATTAAATAAATGGAAAAATAATAGTGAGGAAACTACAATAAAGTAATGAATGCCACTATTATAACTTCTTTGTATGAACACTGAACATTCCTATCAGTCCTCTTACTTAAGAAAATTATTTAAGGAGTAGAATTTGTTGCCTTCAATTAGAATGAGTAATGTTGGAAAATAAATGAATAAAATATCCATTAGCTTTTAAAAATATAATATATAGAATAAAAATTCAAACTGGGTGTGACATTGGACCTGTTTATCACAGGCACAGATCTGATGGACCATCTGCAGTTGGATACACATCTTTCATGTCTCATCTTCACGAACAAGCTCAGTGCTGTACCACCATTCGCCAGCCTCCTGAAGAGAATATATGAGTCACAATGGCCTGATGGTAACTAGAAAGCTTCACTTTTGAATCCCAAGACATAACCAAATGTTCCTTTGATTGCAACAATTAGATGCCAGCATTCTCGCAGTGATATCATTCAATGATGCTTCTCCTTCACAGATGAACTGTCAACAATTTCTCTCTCTCTCTCTCTCTCTCTCTCTCTCTCTCTCTCTCTCTGTGTGTGTGTGTGTGTGTGTGTCTGTCTGTCTGTCTCTCTCTCTCTCTCTCTCTGTGTGTGTGTGTGTGTGTGTGTGTAGCAGAACATAAGCTTTACAAAGAGCCAACAACACAGTGATCATGTTGGTATTCCTTCCTCGAAAGGGAATGAGGTCAAGAGATACAATGCTTAATATTATCTTACATTTAATTTCGAATGTTTCCTTATTTGTGTGTATTGTCTTTGCTTTGAAACTTTTTACAATGTATCTCTAGTCAATGGGCTTTTAAAAGAAGATGAAAAAGAGAAAAAGAAGAAGAGAAGATAAATAGGAGGAGAAAGAAGAAGGAGAGGAAGAAGAAGAGAAGAAGAAATAGGACAATGACTATTCTTGAGGGGAGTTAGGGTTTATACAGAAACTAGACCCAGACTAGATAGTTCAAATATAGTTTTACAAGGCTGGGTACTGAAAAATAGAATAATCCCAACAAGTGCTGAAAGCTAGTAAAAAATCTTTTATGTAATTGTGTGCTCTTAGTAATTCTGTGATAGATTAGTTATATCATCTGGCCTTGGCTGTCTCACGGCTCTCAGTCACATCATCAAAGGGTGGGATGAACACCCTCTGATCTAGGAGAAATCTTTTCCAAGTTCACGTACCAGACTGTGATTAACTCCATTCTAATACTGTGTGATAGCTTTAATCCATCGCTGGTCATTGTACAAAAATGTGTTTAATGTGGTAATGACAGAAGTGAGTAGGGAGAGAGGAGAGCAAGTCTCAGAGAGAAAGGGAGAGAAAAGAAAAAGCAGTGTCTTTTCTTATAATCAAATCTCTGAAGGGGAATTCATCGTTTCAGCTATATTAGTTATTAGCAAAAAGTCATTATCCTAAAATAGGCAGAAAAGAATGGAACTACACATAAGTGACATACTAAGATACTGAATCGCTGAAAGTCATGTTAAAATATCCTTACTATTCTTAATGTATTATGTCCAATTTCTAATAAGAGGTTAAGAGAAATACAGTTTTAAATAAAATGTATGATTCACTTTCCAACTATATTCCCTATATTAGAACACCATATTTTAAGAATCATTATTTATAAGCATATATATGTATATATGTGCATATATAAGTATGCATATGGATATACATGCATTATATATATACATATATATTAGATGTTATATATTCTATATTATTGGGAGGCATTATCACTTGAGAGATGTAAGGAAACACTCATTTACCACAGAGAAGAAATCAAGTCCATTTTGGTGAACCAAGGGATTTATTGTGGTTATTAACAGGCTATAGATATTCAAACACAACTGCATTCATGAACATCTGGGTCTCCATGGTGAGGACTTAAAGAAAACTGGAATACTGAAGCTCACTGCAGAACATTCAGCTTTCTGGACAGACAGAAGAATCTTTCCCTCACCAATTGGTTACTAATTTTCTAACAACCATGGGAGTGAAGTCTTGTGAACACTGAAGACTTCTAAGTCTCAGTGTTCGAAGACAGATGATGTTTGTTTATTTGCAGAAACTCATAAGCCTCCTCCCCCTATGGCATGGTTCAAGTTAAAATCTATTATTATTCAATCCCTCTGGTGCTAGAGAAATTTCCAGAAATCTACGAAGATGACCACAGCTAAGTCTCATATCCATAGTGGAGAGGGTGCCTGAATTGCCCTTCCCCTATGATTGGATTAATGACTACCCTAATTGTCATCATAGAACTTACATCCAGTAACTGATGAAAGTAGATTCAGTGACCCACAGCCCATAGCTAAGAACTGGGATGAGCTCCTGGAGTTCAGTTGAAGAGAGAGAGCAAGGGAGGCTCATGATCATGATGGGGGAAAACCACAGAGACAGCTGACCTGAGCTAGTTGGAGCTCAGGAACTCTGGACTGATGGCTGGGAAACCTCAATGAGACCAAAGTAGACCTGGGTGATCTGCTGTGGCAGGAGGGATTACAGTGGGACCAGGACTTATCCTGTTTCTATGAACAGGCTTTTCTGAGCCCATTCCTTATGGTGGATTACCTTGTTCAATCTATATTATGGAAGAGGCTTGGTCCTGCGCCCAACTTGCTATGCAGCACTTTGATGACTCCCTAAAGGAGGCCTTACCTCCTCTGAGGAGCAGATGTGGGGTGGGAAGGGAGGTCTGTTAGGGGTGGGAGATGGAAAGGGAGTGGGAACTGGAGTTGGTGTGTAAAATGACAAAAAATTAAATGAAGAAGCCATTGCTACATACTGCTATGTATTGATAAAATTTTACGACTGTTAAATGACTTAGTGGTATACATTCAATAATGTTCTACAGAGAGTGTTGAAAAATTATATAAATAAGGTTAGGAAGTGGAGCCTACTAAACAATATTTTATATAGTTCAGCAGCAAAAGAAGAAACTACTTAAAATGGGGCCACATGCTAAAACATTCAGTATGGTGAAGGAAACATTCATGTCACAAGTATTGCTTGAACACCTTTGAACTGTCAGTCAAGCTAAATGAGATTCAGCTGTAGATCCATAGCAAATTTTATTGTCTTTTGGCATTAAGAATAACTGAAATGAATATTTGGATTGATTTAATGTGACTGCATGTTTCTCAGGAGTGAGGAACAGTGTAGGAGCTTTCATAGATTTGACATCCAGGAAGTTACAGTGCCATCCCAGAAGTCTAATACTCTGGCCCTTTAGTAAAATAAAATTGTCATCAGTCTTACTTTTTATTGCATATTTTAATATTTCCAACAAGGAAAATTAAATAATATAAAAAGCCATGACTGTGATAATGTTAATGAATATTTGTTATTAATATCAGAGGCAAAGATACATTCAAAATATTTACTTTGGTCTTATCTCTCATACTTGAGGAGGGATCAAAGTAATTAAAATACTTTCTATATGATTAAAAGACAATTTAATGGAAGTGTCACGAAAGCCTTTGGCATTAAAGCAGCATTTGTGGTTTATTTTACTCAGATATTATTGCTCTTTTCACTTGCACAAGGTTATCACGAAAGCCCAAAGTAAAAATCAGTAAGGAGAAGACATGTTTCCCGGGCTGGAGCGATTAGAGGTTAGGGATATCTCAAAATTAGGAAATTGACAAGGAAGGGTGATATTAAGGGGTGTGTTTCATGACAGGGTGACTCCATGGCATGGTTTGTCTCCATTGTCTATGTGGTGGGGATTTGTATTACCTAGAAGACAGACCTCTTGCCATGATTGCAAGCATCATGAAAAAGAGGCTAATTTGAGATAGAAGACGCACCTGGACTGTTGCTATTGCCTTCCATGTGCTACAGACTAAATAAAACCGAGCGCGTAAGAACAACTTTATTTCTCCCTTCTTCCTGACTCGAGACTGTGACAAGCTGCCTCAAGCTTCTGCCACTATGACCCTTCTGCCATGATTGACTGAAACCCCACTCTGTGAGATCAAAAAGAGCTTCTCTTTTGAGTGACTTTGTCTAGTATTTCGTTACAATAACATAGAGAGTAATCAATACACTCTGCTAAATAACAATGCTTTAGAGGCAACATTGCTGAACCCAAATTTTCAAGACTTTTGTCTCAAAAGATGAAAAATATGTGAATTGATTTATATGTGAGTGAGCTCAATGAAGATATTCAGCAATGCATATTTCAAAACCTGAAAGGCTTTTCTTTTCTTTCTTTTTTTTTTTTTTTGCTTTGTTTTTACTGAAAACATTATTTCATACTATATGTAGACGTATATGGCTACATGTGAGGAAAGGGTCTTTTCTTACTGTAAAAAACAAACAAACTGGAGATCAGGGAAAGTGCTTCACCAGGGCTCACATTGTCAAAGTCCTTAGTTCTGAGAAAAGAAAGGATGCACATCGTGACAAGCCGTGAAAAATGGAACAAAACCATTTCTCTGAGAGCTAGTGAAGAAAAGAGGAAGCATGGGAGACAGTTTTCCCAGGATCCCATTCAGGGCCTTTGTCTGACCAGAAGACTTCACAGTGAGCCCCATCTCAAATAGCGCCCACTGGGAAGCAACCTTTAACTCATAGTACCTAAAGAGTCTCTCTTCTCTCCCTCCCTCCCTCCCTCCCTCCCTCCCTCCCTCCCTCTCTCTCTCTCTCTCTCTCTCTTTCTCTTAGACGTGCATTCACACACAAATATGGTATTCTCATACTTGAGCAAACATATCAAATCTTGGTTAGACGCAGTGTTGTGCCCAGATTACGACCCCCAGAGAGGCCCAGACTTTAACAAGCAAGGTTTAATCAGCATATTGCTAATTAAAACATAATGCTGATTGGAACTCATCTCCATCCCCGTTACAGTGAGGTAGAGAGAGGAGTTGTGTCTCCTCTGTGTGGTAAACTTTCAAAGGCATAATTACAAAGAGACTCTTTGAAGCTGCTTTGTATACAGTGTTCTGCCTGCATGCATACCTGCGCCCCAGAAGAGGGCACCAGATCTCATTACAGATGGTTGTGAGCCACCATGTGGTTGCTGGGAATTGAACTCAGGACCTCTAGAAGAAGAGTCAGTGCTCTTATCCACTGAGCCATCTCCCAGCTTTGAAGCTGCTTTGGCACAGGTGCAAGGACAAGGACTTCTGCTCCCTCCTAGACTGCTCTCTCCTAGTCTGCTATGTAAGCGTTTTTTTTTTTCTTTTCTTTTCTTTTCTTTTTTTTCTTTTTCTTTTTTTCCTTTTTAGAGCAAGGCCACTGTTCTGAGTTAGGTCATCTTTATCAGCCTGTACCAGGTGACTGGCTGGGCTGAGCTAGGTGACCTTGTCCTCAGAATGTCCTGGGTAGGAGAGGGGAAGGTCACTATCATCATGGGAAAACATTCTACTAGGAAATTTCTTATCACCCCTTTGAGAATAAGTGGTGAGGGTCCCACAGCATGATACCAACATTTTTAAAAATTTCACTTTACTTTTTGTTTGTGAGCTAATCCCTATCCATGGGAAATCCAAACAAATATTTATCTGCTTTTCAAAATGTCCAATGATTAACTATTGTTCATCCTGGGTTATCAATGAGTTTGTTAGGTCTTTTTTTTTATATAGCATTGATAAAGATTATAGACAGGAATATGTTGACTTTAAGATAGTCATTCTGCGAGGTATGCACTCAGAATGGATGGTGGCTCTCTTATATCAGTACACATGGAGCCACCTGCCAATGGTCCTCTCGAGCCCATATGCTCTAGAATCTCCTCAAAACACAGAAGGGATGTCACCTAGTGCAGGTTTGCATACAAAGGCTTTGAGACATCACTAGAAAATTCAACTGAGGACCAAATGACACTCCCCTCCCTCTTTACCTATGAGCAAATATCAATCACCAACAACTACAATTATGATTAACTCTTACAGTGCGCCATAGCTGACCTGATAAAGAGTGTGGCTATGTTCCATATAGGGCTTTGCGCAATGACAATATGTATATTTCTGTGACATGTAAATGCAATCCCCATCGACTGTTTTTTTTTATTTTATTTTATTTTGGAGACAGGGTTTCTCTGTGTTGCATTGGAGACTGTCCTGAAAATAGCTCTTGTAGACCAGGCTGGTCTCAGCCTCACAAAGATCCGCCCACCTCTGCTTCTGGAGTTCAGGGATTAAAGGCGAGTCACCACCACCTGGCATCCCATGGACTATTTTAAGGCAGGATCTTTTGCTGAATCCAAGGTTTGTAGTTTCTTGCTAGTTTGGAAGTTGGCAAGCCCCAGTGATTCTTCAAACTGGTTACAGGATCTTGGAAGTTCATCCAGCTTCTGATGTTGGTGGTAGGATCTGACCTCTGGGAGTCATTATTACATGCTTTGAACAGCAGGGCAGATTTTTTTTTTCAGTCAAAATGTCAGTATTTCTACCTTTCCTTTAGTAATTCTATGTTGAGTTGGAACTAAGAACATGTTAGTTATAGTTAAAAAAAATACTGACATGAACTTCAGAGTTCTGTGAGTATATACTGAAGTCACCGAATCCAAATATTTTCCCAAAAGAAAAACTTCTTATTCCTGAGGCTCAAACATATTTAAGCTACCCAAGTCCAGCATTTTATAGTTGATATTTTGAGGGCTTATAGAGTTAGAATCATCATGCTATGAAATTAATGATGTGTCATCACCTGAAAAACAGAGTAGGTGTTGTTTTTAACAACAAATGCTAGATTAATGTCATTTCCATCACAAGAAGCTGAACATCAATTTCGATGCTAATCAGTGGTTGAAAGAACAGATTAATATTGGAGTGATTGCCATTATCTTTTCAAGAATCTCTTTGTGTGATGCTCCCTGCTGAGGCTAAAATAACAATAGAAGGAGGTTATGGCATCATAACATGCAGTATCAGTTGGAGAAACAGGTGATGGAGAGATAAAGAGCTTGGGAGAGGAAATATCTAAGTTGAACGTTTCTGTAACAAATTTATTTTCGCCTGTATTGAAGTATCTTGTCAGCAATATAGAGAACTAACTTATATCTAATATAAACTCTGTAAAACCCTCTAAATTGAAAAGTACAAGCTATATGATTTTTGAAGGGGTTTGTGTTCGATCATTTTACCCTAAAGCTCTTAGGCTCAGAGCTGCCATTTTCATCTCTACTCTGAGATGCTATTTCTGACTTACATTGTACCTGTTCCACTGCATTATTAAAGAAACCTAATCAATAGAGTGGAAGCAGCAGTGTGCTAACAGTCCTCAAAGGAAATAAGATCGCGTTACTCAACTTTGAGGGCAATGAGTGATCAAAACCACAAGTTCTTATACTAGAAGTATCTTATTATTTCCAATTAAGTTTTAAAAGAATGTATCTCTTGTATCGACAGATATTCTCTATGGAAATATATTCAAATGAATATAATAAAATTTGGGTTAAGGGAAATTATTTAAACTAATAATGAATTTTTCATACTTCTATACATAAAATATTAGTTAAGCAGAAAAGGTAAAACAAAACACTTAATTTTCATTTTTTCAATTTTCCTAAAATTCTTTTCTACATAGACAGGATTTTGTATTTAAAACAGAAATTCAAACTTTGGCAAAGAGAAAATCATGTTGTGTTTATCAAACTTGATGCATGCTCAGGCCAGCTGTGTAGAAACTTGTAACTCCCTTACCTTCCATGATTGATAGGATGAAACTCCTTCTCCAATAATTTCAAGAGAACGTCAGTACTTTAAAGCTATTGTTTAAGCAGAGTGCCTGTGATCCTAGTTATTCAGGATGTTGAGGCAGGAGAAGTAACCTGCCCAGTTACTGTATCTCAAACTATGTGTGAAAGTACAAAGATCACCCAGGCAACTTTGGAAGATCCTATTTTAAAATGAAAAGAAAATAAAATTTTTATTTGTTTGTACTAATTATATTGTATATATTGTTGAATGTAACTTGGTAAAAATGATTCTTTAATGGGAAAGAGGACCAAGTAAAATGCAATTAAATGAAATTCTCAAGCATAGGTTTATTCCAATTCATAGTAAACACTAGGACACATAACACTGCACCTCTGTTCTAATCTGCTACAAAATTAGATTTCTACTCTTGGTTTTCAATACTAAAAAGCACTTATGGTTTTTGTGCTTAATTCTGGTCATGTATCAGTTGTCTTCTCAAACAGATATTTTACTTTTTTACTTCTAACCAGCTTTCTTGTAATTCTGTGCTGTAGTAAACCAACTCTCTTCTGAGACAATTTTTTAAAAAAAAAATAATGCTTTGCTTCATAATAGGAAAAGTCACAAACTAAAATTTCTACAATCAAGCTGTTTTTTATACACCAGCAACCCCACTGCTGTTGAATGAGGTGATTTACCAGATTTGTTCTTATTACTAGTATAGTAAACTAATGATTTTTCATAAATAATATGTTCATCTCATTTTCTTTCAATATCTATCACCAAAACAGTCTTACAATTATTAAAAAACTTCTATTAGCTTAGGCAATATCCCATCTGTCAATATGAATGTCTGCTTGAAAGAATAGCCTAAATTGTACCATTTGAGCAGGTAAACTTTCTCTTTTTTTTAAGATTTATTTATTTATTGCGTGGACAGTATTCTTTTTGTGTGTATGCCTGCAGGCCAGAAGAGGGCACCAGACCTCATTACAGATGGTTGTGAGCCACCATGTGGTTGGTGGGAATTGAACTTAGGCCTTTAGAAGAGCAGGCAATGCTCTTAACCACTGAGCCATCTCTTCAGCCCCTGAAAGTAAACTTTCAAGGGTGTGTGTGTGTGTGTGTGTGTGTGTGTGTGTTTGTATGTTAACATGACTATGTAGAGGTGCATGTACCCTTGTGCTGATGCATACTGAAGACAGAGATAGACTACAGGTTGCTTCCTCAATCACTTTTAACATTATGTGTTTAAAGCTGGAGCTCATAAATCTGGTTAGGCTACCCTTGCTACCAATGAACTCTAGGATCAAGCTGTCTATCCACCAGTCTGTGGCTGCAAATGTTCATTGCCAACTGTGGATTTAATAAATGATGCTGGAGATAGTCTCAGGTCCTCATGCTTGTGGACAAGCATATAGCCATCCAAGCAAACTTCCCTGCACCTCAAAGAAGTTCTAAATAACAATATTTATTTTCAGGACACGTTTATGTTTACAGATAGCTGAAGAGAACGAGCAGAAGAATTCCCTTGTGTTCCCCTTTTCCCCCATACAGTTCTGATTATTTTTTCAAGCATTACTGTGCCACTTTCATTGCAATAGATTGACAGATAATGCCACATTGCCATTAGCACATTTATAGTGTATTTTCAGTTTGTTTCATATAGTTACCTTGCTTGTGAAAATCCTTATTATCATGTATATGTTATTAAACTCACTAAGGCAGTATTTTCAATGCAAAAAATCATCTGTGCTCTTCCTGCTAACATTTTCCGTTGTTAAAGCCCCTGGCAACCAATGATCTTTCTAGACTTTGATTAGTTTTGCCCTTTTAAGAATACCATGTAACTGAAATCTCACTAAATATAACATTTTTGTGTTGAGCTCTTGCAAAATATATGCTTAAAGTTTCATCTGGAATGTCTTAGATGCCCCATTTTTTTTAACAGAAATTCCTATACTCTGTGTGCACATCATAGTTCATTATTTCTCATTATAAAGGGTATTTTAAATGCTTCCAAGTTTGAGCAATTTTGAACTACTCCTTAAACTTTTGGGTATAAGTTCTTTTATTGATAAAATTTTTAAGTCATATAGGTAAATATCAAGGGGTGTGATTGCTCTTACATATGCTAAGACTCAAGCAATTTCTGCCAATGGCATTGAGTGTGACTGAACCAGTTTGGAATCACACCAGCCTGAGTTTGATTTCCTGGGCTTGGTTGATGGTATCAGTGCTTTGGATTAGAGACATCTTGCCAGGTGTGCTGTGGTATCTCATTTTAACCTTGATTTTCAAATCTCAGAAGATATATACATTTTCAGTATGTTTACAAACACTTGTTCTTCATCTGTATTATGTCCCCCTTGAAGAGACATTTGTCTCTATGGCTCACTCATTTTTAAGGTGAGCTTTATGCATTCTTATTGTTGAATGCAGGTATTTTTTTGTTTATTTGGAAATGTTTTAATAGACCTATACATCCCATAAATGTTTTCTTCTACTCTTTGTCTTCTCTTTCTTTTCATTTTGTTAATTAAATTTATTCATTTGTTTTATATCATAACCACAGTTTCCCCTCTCTCCTCCCATTATGTCCTCCATCGTCCCCTCTGCTCCCACCCTCCAAATCTACTCCTTCTCTGTTTCTGTTCAGAAAGGATCAGGCCTGCCATAGGTGTCAACAAAACATGGCATATTGAATTGAGTTAGGACTAAGACCTCCCCTCATATTAAGGCTTGTTTGGACTCCTCAATAATAGGAGTAGGTTCCCAAAAGCCTGACAAACCATCAGGGGCAGCCCCCAATCACTCTGCTAGGAGTACCACAAGTAAACAAAGCTATACACCTGTCACACACACGCAGAGGACCAGGTCTGTCTGGTATCTGCAAGCTCCTATAAGCCCAGGTTGGGTGTCTTAGTGAGTTTCCTTGTGATGACTTTGACCCTCCTGTCTGGTAACATCCTTCCTCTCTCTCCAAGAGGATTCCAAGAGCTTAGCACAGTGCTTGACTGTTGATGTCTGGACCTGCTTCCATTATTAACTGAAGGAAGGCTTTCTGATGATAATTAGGGCAGTCAACAATGTGACTGAGGAAGAAGGCCATATTGGGCTACAAAGCAACTATATCTAGGAATCTTAGTTGGGGTCAACTCTGTAGATGTGTGGGAGTTTCCCTTGTTTGTTCCCTTGTTGTCAGGTTTCTACTTGCCCCTGCAACCTTCTCCTCACCAAGATTTCTCACTTCTTTCCCTTTCTATCCCACTTCAATCCTATTCCCCCTGTTCCAATCCCTAACAGCCCACAGTTCACCCAGGTGATGCCTTCTATTGCTCCTTCCCAGTGAAATTCATGCATCCCTCTCTGGGCCTATCTTGTTACCTAGCTCTGGGGCTGTGGATTGTAGTACAGTTTGTTAGGAAAAAAAAATTTAAGAGGTGTGGCTCTGCCAGCACAAAGAAATCCATTTAGGTCAGATCAAACCAAATAAAAATGCCCATTGTTTTAATAAATACGGCACTCTCGGGTGGCAGAGTGAATGGCGGAGAGAAAGAAAAGGAAGAAGCACATGTAAACCCAGAACCATGTGTTTCTCCTCTGGGAGCCCTCTTAAATACCCTGTGGGAATGGTCCTTGACCCTCCTTCAGGGAGAGGTCAGGACCTGGCATGCGGGGATTTGGAGTCCAGACTAATGCAACTCCCAGTCCAAAGGGCTTGAAAGGATGCCAGGGGCTGGGGCTACACTCCAGACTTAACACAATTAAACTTTACTTTATAGCTAATATCCAAGTATGGGGGAGTACAAACCATGTTTGTCTTTCTGAGTCTCAGTTACCTAATTTTCGATGATATTTTATCTGGTTCTATCTATTTGCCTTCAAATTTCCTGATGTCATTATTTTCAACAGCTGAGTAATATTCCATTGTGTAAATATACCCTACTTTCTTTATCCGTTCTTTGGTTAAAGGGCATCTCAGTTGTTTCCAGGTTCTGGCTATTGTGAATAACTCTACTCTGAGCATAGGTGAGCAACTTGTTTGTGGTATGACTGAGCATCCTTTCAGTATATGCCCAAGATTAGTATAGCTGGATCATTAGGTAGATTACTTCCTAGTTTTCTGAGAAACCACCATATTGATTGCCAATGTGTCCCTAGTAGTCAAAGAGTGTTCTCCTTACTCCACATTCTTTCTGTCCTATGTTCTCATTAGGTTTTCATCTTAACTAATATGACAGGTATAATATGGA
>JAQHUG010000011.1:10675009-10687852 GCA_028555095.1 Dicrostonyx torquatus
CTAACTATAAGCCAGGCAGGTCTTTATTTAGCCAATCAAGGCACAGAAATACAGGTGGACCCTCCCACACAGTGGACATGTCCACATACATGAATAAACTGACTGCCCTGTGTTAAACTCTGTGGTTTACAAATAGAACAGAGAGACACAAAAGTAGATAGACTTGTAGCATTCTCAGTCAAGGGAGTTGCTAAGAACAGGAAGGATACACAGAAGGACATGGGAGTAGCAAGAATGCATTGTATATGTGTGTGTGAGTGTACATGTTTGTGTATATGACATTTAATGTAATACATTTTCATTTTTGTGTTTTTCAATTCTTCATGAAGAAAACATAACACAGTTGTGAATTTATCCCTGATGATGCTAAAGGGGTAGTTCAATGTGTTGCCATCTACTTACTCGAGTATAATGCATCAGCATATAACGTATCATTCAATGTAAATTACTGTTACAAATGTAGAGATGAAAGCCTGTAAAGACTAGGGAAAGTACATAATGGATACATTTCTTCAGCCAAACATGTGACGATTACAGGAAATGAAACTTGAATCACAAACAGAAAGGGAAAGGCATAGCAGGAGCTCTAAGTTGAAGCAACATGTTCAGTGGGAAAAATGTATCTCTCAGCACACATTTAGACGTTTTTCCATGAGTAGGATAGCTCTAGGAATTTGTCCCAGACCTTGCTTGGTAAGATATAAAGTTGTAACTCTAAATATCAGCCAAGAAACAAGTTTTCCTTTCTTGAGTAATACACAGAACGAAATCTCTGCTACATTTGTATGTATTCCAAACAGCACACTCCAATTTTCTGTGATTTTGAGGAATTGTGGAACGCACACTAGCTTTCACACATTACTAAGAGCATGAAGCCCAATTATAATATTGTCAGTTGTTCTATTCGAATGTGTCAGTTTTCATATTATGACTTTCACACTTGTACTAGCTAAGATTAAACAGTCATGTCATCTGAGACCACCCAGCATCTAAACTGTGAAAATTAATTTCAGTTTCACCTAAGCACAACCCCATGCTGGTTTCCTATTATTCACATACCAGGGTATCTGTGACTTTTGCCAACCAAATGACTTACTTATTATTATAGAAAACACTGGAAAGAGTTGTGGGGATAGCATATCATATTTTAGTATAAAGCTAATAAAAGTACTGTTTTGGGGGGAAGTAGATTATGAAGTGATTTTTCTATTTCCTCATTGGTAATTTTGCAATTGAATATATCTTAGTGATGAATAGCAAGCTCTCAAAAGTATATGTATGAAAATATGTGTGGTAATATTAAATAATAAGCCATTATATGCACCAAAAACCATTTCTAGGAAATACTAATTCAAAGTGAAAACAAAAGTAAGAGGAATAAAGACATCATAATCACAGTTGGAGTTTTAAATGAAATATCAAACCACATGATGGCATTAAACAGAAATGAGGCACAGATTTGATTGTGAATATTGAAGTCATATGAACAGGGGTGGATATGATCAAGATACATTTGTTTAGATATGTGATTTTCAAAGGGTGAATAAAACATTATTTAAAATTTTTTCTCCAGTGCATGAAAATGAGAGCATCTCTTTACCAAATAGTTCAGTTCTGAAATACAAAACTATTTTAACTATGAATATAAAATGTACTTCAACTTATTAAAATGTGCTATAAAAAAGAATCACTTGTTACAGACCTAAAAGTCATCTCTTAGACACTATAATTGCTTCTAGTACTTTATTAAGATGATATCTCATTGACACATATTTGTATTATATCAAACAAGCAAACAAATTGAGCCAATGATATATTTGATAAGTAAGAAACGCTTACGTTGGAATCAAGAAAGAAAGACTGAGTATTTCTCTTCTTCTTATTTCTTATATATGTTGCAATTTTTCATACATATAAGATAAAATATGTAGAACAGCCCAAAACATAAAAAATCATTACTGGATATAAGAGAGTTGTATATAAATTTGGCTAGTCATAAGTTTCCAGATCATTGTTTATCGATCAAGTCATTGGAGACAGAAGATGGCCCAACGTGAAAGAGACTTTGCTGAAGAAACATGAGGATGTGAGTTCAAATCTTTAAGCCCTACAATAATAAAAAAACAGTCATGGAAATGTATGCCTATGACCCAGGTGCTGTGGAGGAGGCAGTAGGTATAGGATTACTGGGCTTGCTGTCTGACTGCGTAGCTCCAGTTTTAGCCGCAGACACTGTCTCATGGTACTAAAGTAGCACACTCCATGTCTCCCCCTGGCTTATGTACATTTGCATGGTCCAAGAGTCACACAAAAACATGCACAAATGCAACCCTTGCAAACAATACACACATGAAAGCTACTTTTATGTGCAAGCAACTAGAAACAGAAAGTTAGGTAACACAAAAAGTCTGTTATTAATAATTTATCAATACAATCACTCAGTGATGCTCGAGATCAAACTTAAAGCCTTGAGCTTGCCCAACAACATAAGTTACATGAAATGGTAGGAATGAGTTCACCTGTTAATATTCTGGTTCTGCAAACTAAGAGCTGCACCTTGGTATTAGATAAGGAGAATACTGAGAACAGAATGGAGAGGGAATCATGGAAAACAAGTTAAGTTTTTTATTAAATAAAGCAATTGTAGTAACTCACAGAAAGACTGATTAAGAAAAATAAAAGACAATTACAAATAATATAAATTAGCTCGGATGGTGGTGGCACACACCCTTAATCCCAGCACATGGGAGGAAGAGGCAGGTGGATCTCGGTGAGTTCGAGGCCAGCCTGGTCTACAAGAGCTAGCTCCAGGACAGGCTCCAAAGCTACAGAGAAATCATGTCTCAAAAAACCAAAAATAAATAAATATTAAATAAATAAATAAATTTGAAAATATATATAAAACTTAGAAATTATATTGAAAATTGAGCATATATTTTACACAAAAGATGGACATCTGAAACAAAATTTTTGAGAATGCTCTGTTGATATTGAATAAAAAGCATGAAGCTTTTAATATTGTAAACTTTTTAAAGAAATAATCATATAAATTAAATGCATCTTTTCTTTGACATGGACATTTAAGAAACTGAAAATCCAAAGACTTCTCAGGCAGAACTTGTTAATGACTCAAAAATAATATTATTCACCCACTGTAAAGAGGTGGATGTTTTTAGAAGCCTTTGACTTAACATAGTGAAGGCTCGTTGTAGGAACAATCGTGACACAAAGTCAGCTGCAGCCTTAAAATTCCTAATTTTAAGTCAAGCCTTTATAGGTGCCCACACTAAGTTCATTTAGGACAGGATTATATGCAGCACAGGTGGGGAGTCAGAAAAAATGATGGCCATAATATCAGGTTTGAACATAATGACTCTCTGACTCTCTATTGGGTAATATAAACAGCTCCCTTATTATTGTCAAAGACTTGGCCATCACTGTCCCCTTAGTTTGTTACCATGAATACAGGCCAAGGTATTTTTTAGGTTACCATAACAGGTCAAAGCAATGGTTAGAAGAAATAGCCCTACTGAAAGAGAGACTTGCAAGTAGTCTCTGTGTTCTTCCTTCCATTGCTGTCTGCTTTTTGGAACCTGTTTTTCAGCCGGAGCCAGAGACTGATGGGAAAAATACTAAAAGACAATACTAAAAGAATGCCTTGTCCCCTCCATTTTATATAAAGGCTCAGGCTTTGACCTTACAGAACTGGGGTAGAATGTGTGTCATAGACCCTTAGAAGGAACAGATCCGGGAGTGCACCAGTAAGGGAAGAGGGGAAAAGCCTTCTGTTCTAGCATATTCATTCAATCATGATTGTTAGCAATAAATTATGTTATTAAAACAGGACAGTAGGAAAACATGATGTTTGAGGTTCTCTGTATGTTGAATACCATAATCAGATTGCTACCTACTATATACAGGTATTGAATTATCCCACTGCACGCTATATTATAAATATAGAAAAAACATTATCATTTAAAAATTTTCAAAAGGTACATTTAAAAATAATCTAAGTATAAAACTCATAGAGAATTTTTTTCTAAAGATGAATATGCATTTCTACCAGTTAGTCTTTTATTAGAATTTTTAGAGTGATGTCCTTAGGGTATTTTAAAAATCCTGTTAATAATGGAAGACTAGGATGATTTAAAGAACCATTATTATCCACTCATGAATTAATAGTCTTAATGTGGTCTCAGAATGCATGGGTTGGGGTAACGGGAATGTTCTTCAGAACTCCTCACGCTTCTAGTTTCTATGGGATGAGTTTGCTGATTTTACTCATATGTGCAAGAGACATTATTTCCTACACATTATACATTGGTGGGTCCTTAGTGAAGACATACCCTCAGGACTTACTACGAAAATGTTTCATTTTGATTCTCAATGAGAAATTCTATGTCTAGATTATGGCAGGGACCACACACAACTCAGCTTGTAATCGATCTTTTGGTTCTGTGCCTTACAAATATCTAGTCTCTTTCTAATCTACACGGGAAGTAGAAAAAGACAAGATCTCTGAGTAAATTGGAAACATGGGGGGCAAGGGAGAGGGTAGAAGGCTAGGAGATAGGATGGGAGGAGAGAAGGGGAAATATATATAGCTCAATAAAAACTATAAAAAACTAAAAAAAAGCAAATTTCTAGTTTTTAATACTAAAGCTAATGTTTTGTTTTTTAGTTTCTCTACAGATCCCAGATCTGTGACTCTAAGTTTCTCTCCTTAGCTTGTATTATTGTTTTATTATTTTCTTCTCTGATTGATAATTCCAGAAGTTCTTGTTGTTAATGTTAATGCTTTTCTGTAAGATGTAACACTTATGAATTTATTTAGCACATATAACAGTCATTTTCTAATTGGTTTTTAAAAGAACTTAATTATTAATGAAAATTGAAAGGATTCTATTATTTACTAGCTAATGGAGATTTGTTTTGCTTTTTCATATTGGTGTTCACTCTATGTGACGATGGCAGGTTTCACAACTAAATTTTCAAACACATATATCATGTTTTTGATCATGTTTATTTCATCATACGCTTCTGCTCCATTTCTACCACCATTGTCACTAGTCGTCTTCTTTTCTCAAGACTTTCTTCCTATATCATTTCATACTGTTCCCAAATGAATCAGTGATTAAAATAGCCATAAAATAATCTTGAATATATTTCACAACATAGGATACTCATCGCAGGAATTTTCTGGTATATGAAATAGGAAGAACATCATTTCTGTCGGTTGATATATCAACCCACAATCTTTCATGATGTACAAACATTTTCAAATAGAAAAAAATGAATTTATCAGTCACTTTGTTCCTTTTTCTTATTGCATGAATGAGTATTTCTTGGATTGTTTACTAGGGTTGGAAAGTAGGTATCTTTGATTCTGTGGGTAGGTATCCTTTTCTCAATGGTTAAGTGCATGCTGGATTTCTAAGATTCCTTCAGCTGAAGGAAATTTGGAAGAAACACATCACCATTGTGGTTTGCATTTTGAGTGATGACTTCTGCCACAGTGCACGATGGCAGGGTAGAGCATTGTTCAGGAGCAGGTGGGCAGACAGAGATCCATATAAGATAACTTATTAGTATCTAATGAGTCCTGAGGCTATTATGAGACATGATTTGATTTTAAAATGGATAGAAGAAACAAAACAGTTAATAGAGGGAATCATTAGGGTTTGTGAAAGGAGAATACAGCGATTGAAAAGAAGAAACTGCTGGAAGACTGACATGTGACAATTCCTATGGCTGGTGAGCTCTGAGTTGCAGGTTACAGATTTAATATGTTTGGACAATGTTTGGTGTGTAAAACCATTATGGTTTTTGATTTAAAGATTAAATTTTTAGGTAGAAATATGCACTTTGTCATGCACATAGCCCCACACATACATGTACACACACACACGAACATATACATTTTGAGCTCAGTTTGGAAGTAATAAACTTTAATATTATTAGAAAGTTTGACATAATAAAATATTTCTAAATGTCTCAAATAAATAAATGATTTTATTTTTGGAATATCTTTTCTCCGAAATATGCTAATACTGCAAACTCATACTCTTTCTGTATCAGACACACTTATAAAATGACTTAAATTGGTGCTAAGTATCATGGGACCCTTCTCCTAAATTAATTTGCTAATTTCACTCAATTATTCATTACTTTCCTTCCCTCTGTTTTCCTTTCTTGCATTCATTTTTGTAATAGAGTAGATTCCTCTTTCATACAATGCATCCACAATGAGGTTTCCCCTTTCTCCACTCCTCTCAGACCCTTCACCTCTCCTCTTCCCCAGATCTATGTCCCCACCATTTACCTTCAGAAAAGAGTAAGTCTCCAGGAGATGATATCCAAACAGACAAAACAAGATGCAATAAAACAAGTCCAAAGCCCTTGTATCAAGGCTGGACAAGGCAACCCAATGGGAGGAAAAGAATCCAAGATTAGGGACTCCCACTGTTAATAGTTCTACAAAACCACCAAGCTATTATAGATACATGCAGGCTTCATGATTGTTGCTTGAATCTTTATGAACCATTATGAATCCTGCTTAGTTGATTAGGTGGAACGTGTTCTTCTGATGTCCACCATCCCCTCTGGCTCCTACAATCCCTCCCCTGCCCTGTCTATGAAATTCACAGAGCTTGGATGAGAGAGACAGGTTGGAGACCTGCGATTTAGAATGGTGGCCCAAACCTTGTGCGAGTGGTCAACCAATATTTGGTTTAAGTTTAGGACCATACCACAAGAGAGAGCCCATGGCCTATACTGCCTGGATGACCAGTATTCTGATAGTGGATATCCCAGAGACTAGGGTAGAAACAAATACATCCGAACAACAACAACAACAACAACAAGAAATAAATGAAATGATTCCCAATGCTATTCTGCTATACCATAGATTGGTGCCTTGTCCAGTCATCACCAGAGAGGCTTCCTCTGGCAGCAGATGAGAGTAGGAGCAGAGACAAAATGTGACATTATATGGAGAGACTTTTTTTTGGCATTTAGAGTGTCACTTTTCTAAACCACTAATTGTATGTTAGTTTTTTAAACAGTGGATCTAGTACACACATATTCCTCTCCTCTCTCCTCCAACTCTTCCCCAGTCTCATAGCACAACTTTACCTCAACTTTTTATCTGCCTTTTATAATTCTTAATACTTATATAATACCTATATATCTGGATAATACTTCAAAACCTTGAGACTGTAATATGTAATTATGCTGATACAGCAAATTGGCAGTGTAGATACTTTTCTGTTTAACCCACAGATCCCCATCAGTGGGGACGTTGTGTGCCTGGGTTCATCTACTGGAGCAACAGCAACTTTTCAACAGCTGAATTCCTAAATGAACACCGTGTCTCCCCTCTTCCCAATAGCCAGCAATTCCCTACTGTTTAGATAGGGTTTGACCTAAGGAGCTCATCTTGACTTTCTCTTGCAACTCTTAACCTGGCTTTATCATAAGCAAATTTGTGTAACTGGTCACTGTTGCGTTGTATACAAAACTTTGTCACATATAGAGGTTAGTATTTCACAGTCTCTTCTCCATCCTTAGGGTTTATTTTCCCTGCAACATTTCTGATCCAAGTTGAAAACAGTATTGATCTGTTGTTAAGAACACAAATATTGACATGACTGTTTGATAGATATCTGGATATGAGCTTTGTAGATCAGGGAGGTCAAATTTAATTTATTCTCTACAAGTGTCATGCCAGATTTTCTTGTCTCCACTCCAAGTTGATCACATTAACATTATTTATTAACCTTCTCTGAATACTTCCTTAACATATTCATGAAGTTCAGCCTTGGGATATAACTGCAATCTCAGGACTTGAGAGGTTAGGTCAGGCTAAGACACAAGTTCAAGACCAACCTGTGTTTCAAAGTTCTAGGCTAGTTTGGATCTCATCAGCTCTCTCATAGAAAATTTTCTCCCTCACATCTGTCCAATGTAAAAAAAAAAGAAAAAGAAAATTTTCTCCATGGCTACAAATTTAGATTTTATGCTTTATCATTTTTTTTCTTCTTGGTACCTCAAATATAATAAAAAAGCCAAGGTGAATTGCAAAATGTCTCTCTGTGAACATTTAATTAAAATTATTCATATTTGTTTTATCTCCTTATATGTATATAGTAAATAGTAATGCTAATAAATATAATAGATACATTTTGACAAGCTCTATGTGTATTATATAACATACTAGGGCATACACATCCACATTTAATGAAGCTTTGCCTTTCGGGTTGTACAGTTTTGGACTTGGTGTCCTTTTCTATTATGCAGATATTGAGACTTGTCAACATGCAAGTATGAGGTTGGGCACAAGGATGATTCTCCTGTTTGTAAGGCATAGTAAATAAAAGACATTTGCATTTCAGTTAGAATTTCCAATAGTTTATCTCAAATATGTTTTCTAATTAAGTATCGTTAGGTACATTTTTATATGAACAAATATCTTATCACATTAATACCCCTAAGTGTGAGACATCCTTTACAATTACTTGTATTATATGAATGTGACAACTAAACTTTCCGCCATACTTCATGAAGAATTGATAACTGCACAATAATATTGTAAAATAAATCATTGCATGCTTTTAATATAGTAGTAATTTTGCTCAAGTAGTACTATTAATTTTAAGAACTAATCAACCCTTGCTGGTTTTCAATGCAAACATAACCTTCTCCTTGGGGCAGGTGGCTGTAAAGAGGCTTTGAAGGTCCAATATCTATAATGTCTAATTAATTATGTAAGAATAATCCACAGTTCTCAAGCGATTCAAAGATGTAGTTATCCCAGGAACGAGCTCGGATTTATCTGATAATATAAAGTACTCAACAAAAGATGTTCTGCCTATTTTAGATATTACAACCATAAAATTCTTTTTCAAATTCATGCAAAAATATTATCACAGAAAAAAATTTTAGTTGTTTAACATACCTCATAAAAATATTCATAAATAAGTACATATTTACTTAGGATATAATGCTCCAAACCAATGTTAATATTTAATGCGTTATCAAAAGTAACCTCATGAAAAAGCAATATAATTACTTCTAGTGATATTTTGCAATTTGATTAGAGCAATTAAAGTAAATGATTAGTGAGTTTTACTGTTCTGTGCTATAAAAAAATTGGTGATTTAAATTTTAATTACAATATTTAGGAGATAATAAAATTGTTTCTCTATAAACTTTTTTCTGTAAATGCAGATGAATAATTTTGTAACTGTAAGTAAAACTGTTGCATTTTAATATATACTGAAAAAATAAAGAGTAAGAGTTGCTAAATGAGCATAAATATCAAATTTTATTTTAAATTGTGATGGCTATGTGGAAAATTCTGGTAGCAGAGAGAAAGATATTCACAAAATCCAGAAGTATGACCTCTTAGTCTTATACAGCCCAACATTTAACAGGTTCTGTTGGCATCACTAGGATTATGGTAGCAATCTAGCTGATGAGTTTATTTAGCCTTAAGATGACCATAAGTTCAATATCTTATTTAATTTTCAATGATTCTAAGACTTGTTATAATATAGAAAATGTCAAAAGCTGCAAACTCAAGGTATGAGTGAGGGTTTATTCAAATATATGTGAATATATATCTCTGCCAATATTGAAATATATGAACAATGGAATATAGTAAATAAATCCTGCCCCTTCATTCCTTCAGCTCTGATATAGAGCCTATATTAATTATATTTAGGAATGAAATGTGAAGTGAGAGAGTATTATTGTGATAACATAAATGTCCCTGTTCCTTCTGCTTTTATTAGGGAAATTGACATACACAGTCTCACTATCAGGTCTATGTATTCATTATCACCATCACCAGCGTGCTAGCTCAGTGAACAGAACCACAGAAGCTTCTGAAAACTACTGGAGTGGTCTGACATGCAAAATAATCTAAGCTAGAAAAATCTGCTCCCATAGGAGGAACTGACTTTTATTTAAAAAATAAATCTGATATTAATAAAATACCTTACTAATTATGAAGGATACACAATATATTTCTTTTCTGCTATGCAAATACTCCATCCCATTCCTTGGTCCTTGAGATAAAGTAACTGTTGTTCAAATAAGTGATCAGGGCTATGTACAAGAACAATGTCCCATTATATAAAACCCAAACCCATTAGTGAGACTTGATACTCAGGCAATAAAGTAAAAACCAGAACCTTTTATTTTTAAAGAAAAATCACAAGTGAGGTCCCTTTCTTATCTTTGAAGAGACCACACAACAATTCAATATAACTATTCTTGGTCACAAAAGAGACACAGTGCCACCAAAGTGTAAGAAAGTCTCTGAGAACTGGGGTAATATAGAACCAATTTCTCAATGGTGATTACATTGTGTTTAATATAAATTATACTCTAGGGGGGTTTCATTTCATTTGTAGGGTAGTAAATACATTTATTACTTATTATTTCCAAGTTATAAATTAAGCATTTAAAATAGTAATTTTGAAACTGCTGTCTCTTCTTTCTAAAGAGGCATTCATTTTTTATTAGAGTATAGACAGTATAACTTGTCAATTTTTCAACCACATTAGTATTCATAATTATCTGCATGTAATTATGGTTGGAAAAAAGGATTCTAGTGTATGTCAAATGGTTTCACAATAGAAATAAACATAAAATATTTGCTAGATGGTTACATATATGCATGTGTATATATTAAGTGACTTAGACTAACACAAATTTTCATAAAATATGACAGTGTTTTATGATTCGTATGTTTTAAGCAATGCAAATGTGGAAAATTACAGTCTTGTATCACAGTGTACCATAGATATTTTAGTACAGCTCATAAGTTTAAAATAGCATGAATGATTAATATTCATCAAAAGGAAGTGGGAGAAGAGGCATCATTTTATTTTCAATTAATAGAAAATATGGCATTGTCTATTTTTAGTCTCTGAGCTATTTATCCATTCCTCATGGAGGCAAACGGGCTGCCACTCTCTTCATCTGCTTTTTCACTGAAATGCCTGCTGGTACTGCCAAGCTCACCACACAGTGTCTATGTGGCACAGAAGCACTATCTTCCTCAGCCAGGCAAGTCTGTGTTCTGTGATAAAGTTCAGTTATGGGAGGCCTTGCTGACTCTACTCAGTGGTAGAAAGAATTCTGTCTTGCGACAGGATTCCACTGAAAGCCCTTTAGATGCTCTACTTTCTTCTGTAAATGTACCTGTCATTTTGATGCTTGTTTATATTCTGAATCATTTTTTTCTTACTAAATGGGAACTTGTTTGATTCTAAATTACACAGAAAGGAGAGTTGCTGACTAGTGTATAAAGTAACTCTTACAAGGGACAAGCTACAATTTATGGTTTAATAAAGAAAGTGTTATTTAAATATACATATTGATAATTTTCAAGAGATACTGAGAGGGAAAATTGTCTTGTGACTTCTTGGTGTCTTCATTTTGACTTGCCCAGGACCTGCTGTGATTATTTACCCCAGAGTGTTGGCTTTATTGTCTATTATTGCAAAACAAATGGATCATTTGTATAGAAACACTATCTTGTGTTATTGACATCCAATATTCGGTCAATAATGTGTATACTTTCCTACTTCAGATATCTAGACTTGCAAAAATAATGTTCATTTATGAACAGCAAATAACAAAATGCTATAATAAATAAAAATCATAAATCTTTATCAAATGAACAATTCTACAGGAAATCTAAGATGTTTTGATGGGCTCTCTTAGTAGTGAGAATAATAGCATTCATTTTTTCCCATTATTATAAAGAGAAAAACCTTAATAATGATGATACAAATATATAAATAATTTGAGAGATGATGTCTCATAGAGCAAGTGTCTTGTATATGCTGTAAGTTCAAAAGCAAATTGGTTATATAAGGGAAAAGTCTATTTTAAAATAAAGCGATCTGAAAATAATGTCTAAGTTCACGTAGTCTTTCATTAAAAATTTTCAAAGCCAAAAAAAGAAATATAGTTCACACATTACCTTGGCTGACTGTCAAGCAGGCTAAGCTATTTTAATTACATAAACCCCACTGAACACTGGAAGTAGTACTAGGAAGCATTAGCTCTTGGAATCACTTTAGAAACAAAATAAAAAATTCTGTTGGATACACATAGTCCCACCAACACTGCACAGTATTTCAAGAGATTAAATAAAACCAAATCTCTAGAACTATGCTCAGAATACAAAATAAAGAATCACCCAATGAAACCTTTAGCTATGAAGATTTTATAAAAGACACACAGGAAATCGTATCTGGTCCTTAGGAACTTTAAATAAGAAAACGATCAATAAAGACTTTAGCATAAACTTGGCAGAAAGGCTACATGAGGGTAATAATTAAAAATAAATATTTTCAGTTTAGTTAGAAAAAAGGATTATTTTCAACCTAGACAAGCAAGATTAAAAGAAAGAAATATTTTTTGCAGATATGTGAGAGCTGCCTTGGAAATGAGAAAGCAGGTATTGAAAAACCAATCGAACAAAAACCGAAGATGAGAACAAGTTATCATTTCTAGATCCCTAAAGAAATCAGATAATTAATGAAAATTAAAAATCATTGTATTATTTACATTCATGGTTTACTAACTTGTTTGACTGTATTTGTTTCTATTTACAAAGTTTAGTGCAAGTACTTACTGGATTGCTAACTGAAATTGGTCTGCAGCATTCCTGAGACAGGCAGATGCATGTTCAAAGGAGCCTCATTTTGTCGATGGAATTTTTAACTGGTATGTTTATTTAAATTGCATTTTGCTTTGTTCTATAATTTCCTCTTGTAACATGAGGGGCCTGATGGTTGTGTTTTCTGTCCCGCCAAGTACCCC
>JAQHUG010000011.1:10734771-10754595 GCA_028555095.1 Dicrostonyx torquatus
CTGACTTCCTTGCTCATCTTCTCCCTCCTTCTGCTTTTCCACTGGACCTTGGTAGCTCAATCCCTTGCTCTGATGTGAATGTGGGTCTCTGGCTCTATGCTACTGTCAATGTGGTAAAAGATTGGAGAGGGTGTTTTAACTGCCTTTCCCCTGTAATCAGATTGATGACTACCTCAATTGTCATCATAAAACCTACATCCTGTAACTGATGGAAGAAGATTCAGAGATTCACAGCTAAGCACTGGTGTGAGCTCTTGGAGTCCAGTCTTAGAGAGGAGTGATAATATGAGAAAAGGGGTCAAGACCATATGGGAGAAACTCACAGAAACAGCTGACCTGAGCAAGTGGGAGCTCACTGAGTCCAGACTCACAGTTGGGGAACCTGCATAGGACCAAACTAGGCCCTCTGAGTGTGGGTGACTGTGGCGTGAGCACTTTGTGGAGCCACTAGCAGTGGAACTAGTATTTATTATTTATTCTTAAGGCATAATCTGTTTTGTTTGTTTGCTTGTTTGTTTACCCTATTCCCTTTGAAAAGATTCCTTGATTAACCTACATACAAGAGGAGGGAAGTGCCTTGGTGCTGCCTCAAGTAATGTGACAGACTTTGTTGCCCATGGGAGAAGAGTGGATGGGGGTGGGTGAGGTGGGATGGTGTAAGGCAGGGGAAGATTGGGAGGAGGGAAGGGAGAGAGAACTGGGATTGGTATGCAGAATAATTTTGTTTTAAAAAGAAAAAAAATCCAACTTTCAATCTTTTAAATTTGAGTCATGATAGTAACTTCAGCCAGAAATGGCTTTAATAGAATAGGGGGAACAGAAAGAAAACAGTTTCATGGCATTAAAACTCGTTCTGTCAAGAGGTCAAAATTAACAGAAAACTTTTTATTTTATACACCTTCAAGATGACAGCAAAAACATGTTGCCCATTCAAATCCCATGCACATAGGCTAATTATAAGGGGAAAATTAGAAATAATTTTACATTTACTAAATTATCTAACTAGTATTTTTAAAAAAAAGTCATGACCATCCAACACAAGAAAACCTAGCAAACATTACAACCAAGCAGAGATTAAAGTCATGAAAAGCTGACCTAAGGAGAAATACCTGTGGTTCTCTTGGAAAATAACAAATATTAAATGGAAAGTAATAAAATGTAAATCATTGGTGAGGCTTAATGATTAGATTTGCTGCTTCTTTCCTCATACCTATATTAAGAATTTTTGGGACAACATTAATGCTCCCTTAACCATGAAAATAAAGTTAGAAAAACAATTTGGTGCCTCAGCATACACTGAATATGTGTATGTGAGTTTATTTTGTATTTTAGATCTTTGGTGTATTTGTTGGGATCGTCTGATTTCCTCAAGTTTGTTATTGAACTCACTCCACCTATAGCTTCTTTGGATTGTTCTCTTAAGAGCTGATACTCTTAACATGTTGAATTTAGAGAATGTGCTAGGGACCATGATGGATTGTATTTTATTTTTCTGTCCTCTGTGTGCTTTGCAATAGATAGTTCAAGAGATAGATTGCAATTTTATAATACACAAGCTTGTTCACTGAAGAAGGGCAAGGTATGACCTTGCTATTCTCAACATTATATGGGCCTATCTTAATGAAGTAACTTAATTTTTGGTTTCATCAAATACATTGTTGCACAGTCTGTTTAGTTTTACTTTCAAATCCCTGCCTCCTTTCTCACTGGCACTCTGTTATGTCCCTGTCATATGTTCTGCCTTCTGTGTGTATTTTCTCATTGGATTCTGAAATTTTCTTACTGATCTCTTTAAGATATAGGAGTAGTTAGCATTTCATTTCATTAATTTCTTATTGGAAATCCCTATGTAGGTAAATAACTGCCAAAATTCAGAGACTGAAGATATGGCTAAGAGGTTAAGAGAACTTGAAGCTCTTGGCAGGGGAAAACAGAGTTCAGTTACCAGTTTCCACACCAGAGACTTAAAGTTGCCTGTGATTCCAGCTCCAAGGGATCCAGTGTTACCTTTTGTTCTATTTTGGCATCTATGCATGAGGGCGTGCAGGCATACAAATGCACACACACACACACACATAATCTTTTAAATAAAAATAATTGTAACTTGCATGTCAGAAATTTCTATGAGTTTTGACATAATAAATAAATAAGGAAATGGGAGCATGTTTGTTATGGTATCTGGGGATATTTGTCTCACAAATGTAAACTCATATTGTTTCAGATGCTTTGCAAGGAATTCTTCATGCCCTATATTTTCTAAAGCCAAAGACACGAAAACAAAAATGCAGAACTATACAATAGTTGTTCAGTAATGCCCTATACTGCTGTGACTTTGAAGAGTATCTTGTTCTGTGATCCTCACATTCAGCCTTTAAAATAATCCAAGTTTAGATACAATGTCCCTCCTGGTATATCATTGCAGTTTCTTTCAACTATAGATAGAGGGCAAATCTTCTGCAGTTTCTAAGAATTCTTGTACTGAACAATACCAAAAAAATGTCTCAGCATGTCTAGGATCTTTGTCTTGACAACTTCCTTATTTGAAAGAGTACTATTTTGCTGCATTTGGTATCTTACTACTATATTACTTATGCAGGATGATTGCATGAGTTTGGGACAATATAATAATAATAGGATATTAAAATATATTATTTGAACTTATAAAGGTTTTAAATTCTTTGATAGCTTTACTTTGGTAATTGGGTAGATATTTTCCTTCTATTGTAAGTAGGTTCTGTAAATATTAATGGGTCCGTTGTGGTTTAATGACAAGTTCAATGTTTGAGGTAGTTGTCACTTTAGAGTTATGTTGATTATTTTAATGTCTCACAATTTCACAACCTTCATGACCTTTATGATTATACTTGAGGTAATACTATCCTGTGTCAATTCCAATGTGGTGAATTTTAAATTCCTTTCAAACTGTTTATTCAGTTTTTTATGGAAATGAGTAACAATTCCGGAATCTGTAACTGGGATTATAGTGCTTGTCTTTTGGTTTTGAATATACAAATAAATAAGATTTTCATTTGCTTTAATGAGAAAAAGCTTATAATTTTCAACTTCAAATTTGAGGATTCATAGATTTAATAAATAAAAGCACAAATGTTTTATACCTGTATGTGTTTGCGCTGGAAGTATATACATTATTGGATCTCCTGAAGAATATTTTAAAATAATTATTAGTCTTCATTAATAGAAATTGTGCTTATGTTTATAATATCCTATAACATAAGACATATTGTAGATTTACAATATAGTTATCAAGGAAAATTTTATTTTGTGTGTGACTCACTGAATAACTTTCATATTGCCATTTCAATTTTTGCAATTATTGTGAAATCTGAAAGAATTTATAAAGCAGGAACCCACAAGTATGACGCCTACTAAGACTGCTAGCAATAGTGGAGAGAGTGCCTGAATTGGCCATTTACTGCAAGCACACTGGTGATTTCCCTAATTGCTATCAAAGACACACTGTCCAGAAACCAGTGGAAATAGAGGCAGAGATCCCCAGACAAGCACAGTGCAGAGTTCCAAGAGTCTTGTGGAAGAAAGAGAGGAGGGCGTATGCCATCCAGGGGTGTCATGATAGAAGAACCCACAGAGACAGATGACCTAGGCTTGCAGAAACTCATGGATGCTGGACCAACAATCAGTGAGCCTACATGGGGCAGACATAGGCTCTCTGCATGTTTGTGACAATCATGTAGCTTGGTCACTTAGTAAGGTCACTTAGCTGCCTCTGGAAACCTGCTCCCCATGGTGAATCCCTCTAGATGGGAGGGAGGACTTAGTCCTGCCCCAACTTTTTGTGTCTTTCTGTGTGAGCCTATGGAGGGTCATCCATTTCTGAATGGATATGGAGAAGAAGTGCATGGAAGGGGGTAGAAAGGAAAGGGGAGAGGGCAGGAGGAAAGAAGAGAGGGGGAAACTGGTTGGTATATAAAATAAATGAACAAAAGTTATTTAAATAACTAAAAATGAATAAAAATAAGACCCTGCAAAATATAAAAATAAATTTTTACTTTTAATGACTAACTTATTAATTACAATTTTTGATTACTGTGTAGAATGCTGACATAAATTGGATATATACAGTAATGATGTACTTCAATCACTTTCAGTTCTTTTGAGTACATCCCAAGATATATAAACTCTGACTTGTATGTGAATTCTATTTTGGGGAAGCACCCTTATGACTTTTTCATATTAGGTGCCCCATTTGACATTCCCAACTTTAGAGAAGAATTCTATTTTTTCAGCATCCTTGTCAGCACTTATTAGAGTCTAGGCAAGAAGCCGTCCATCTGAATAGGCATGAGATAGCATCATACTGTAGCTTTATCCACCTCCATCTAATGGCTAATAACTTTTAACATCTGTTAATGATATTATTTTCCTCATATAATCTTTGCAAAAATTTATATACAGCCTTTTAAATATATTTTAAAGGAGATCGTTTAATATTTATTGTTGAATTGCTGCAGTTCTCTCTATATATATGTTATGAGTTAATTTGTGTTTTAGTTTTGTACTTACATATGTTTCATTATGGTCACGACCTCACCCTCTTTGACCCTCCTTTCACCCCAGTTTTATGCTCTCTTCTACAAATAAGTTACTTTCAAACTTTCATGTCTCTTTGTTTTGTGAAACTTTGTGTTGAATCAGCACTCTCATATGTGGGCATAGATGAAATCAAATACTGGAACTCAGGACACTCACCCCTGGAGTCACCTCTAAAAATATTGACCCTCTGCTCTCACAAGAGCCTTCAACAGCCATGTGATCCAAAGGAAGGGTTCAGATAGGTTCCATGATCCCAGCACCCCATCTTTGAACAGATGTTGAGAGATTCAACTCTACTGGCAACTTCAGAAAATTTAAGTCCATGAGTGCATCAGACATGCTATGCCCAGAAGATCGACTTTACCGCAGTCCTCCCCATCATGTTAGTTCTTCTGTCTCCTCTTCTGAGATGTTTCCTTTGCCATAGAACTGATAGTATGGGTATTGCACAAAAGATTGAATCAAAACTTATTTGCAGTATCTGAGCTAGCCATTAACTATTCCTATATTACACTCGTTTTAAATACTTCTTCCAATTCTGTGAGTTCATTTTCACTAGACTGTGTGTTTTAATAAATAGTCCTTTGGTTTTGATATGGTTTGATTTGACTGTTATGTATTTGCTTATGACCCGAGTGTCATATCAAAGAAAGCATCATCAAAACCGATGTCATAAATGAGTTTCCCTGCATTTACTTCTAATAATTTTATAGTTAAGCTTTTATGATTTAATTTTCATTCATTTGAATTCATTTACATGTCTTCTGAGATAATTGTCTAGTTTCAGCCAATTGCATGTCAATGACCTATTCTTTCAGCATCGTTTCTTGAAGCATTTTCTTTTTTCAGGAAATGCTGTCTGTGCCCTTGGTGGAAACTTTTTGAGCACACAGTAGATGTTCATGTATTTATTTAGTGGGGAATTGAATGAAGGACATTGTTTATGCTAAGCAAGAATTCTAAGTGTGGTCATACCTGGTGTGTTAAAGCTTTATTTATTTGCTTACTGTTCAACTCTAGTAGTCTAAATATCTGTCATTTCATCAGAACCACTTGTTTAGGTAGAGAGCTATGGGAAGAGGCCAAGTGCAGGAGAGGCTTAGATAAAATCCATAATGCTTCCTGTTATGCTTTCTGCTTGATTGCTTTTGATAAAAATGGGTAATGCTTCCTAGGGCAGACAGATCATTGTCAAGATGTGGGGTATCATCCCCAGGCAAAAATGAATATACAAATTATAATCTAGAATATCAACTCCCTTTGTATATTTAAGAGTGATAAATGACATGTGTTAAAAATTAATCAAGGAAGTGACTTCTAACAGGTCAAGTAGATGATTCTTGCTATTAAACAGATGAGATGTGATGGATTTTGGGAAGGATGGTTTAAGGGGTGGAAAAGATGAGAGATATCTAAAGTATACAATCAGTGCATGGTGGGTTATATCCAGGAGGTAAAACCTTAATGATTCAATGCAACCCTTTCTGTTTCATATTTTAGTAGCCTGGTAGGTAGTGGTGCTTTCTTTGCCTTGGAGCTTCTGAGGTGTATGATGCTACGCTTTGTCACTTGTATACATACCATCCTCTAGAATGTATAATCTCCATCTTCCAGTTATTATTCTGTAGTAGATCAGGTTAAAGCAGGATTTTGATCTAACTTTTTTTTCTGATTTCCAGATGTTTGTATTACCTTTGTTCTCCCTTTGTTTGGGAACTCCATTCTCAGCACAAAACCAAGAGATGGGATAAGCATCAGATCTTAGCATTCTCAACATGCCATTGTCACATACAAACAGCATGCACAAGATTGATTTCATAGGCGTTGTTCTATTTTCAAAAGTGCACATACTCTCAAAAGTTTCTATGCCCTTAATTGCCCTGTCTAAATATTATATTCTTTTTCATATGACAAGTCTAACACAGAAATCTGTGCATGTTAAAAATCCTTTAGTGCTTTGCTTGATGATAACACACCAGATGAACTCTATTTTATATCTCAAATCCAAAATGTTATTAAAATGTCTTAATGTTCAGGTCTAAGTACAAAAATTTAAATTTACTTCTTGGGTAACTTATTAGAAATAGATGTTCTGCCTCTTTTATATTTTATGTATCATTTTGATTGTGTATGTCATTTGAGAACTATGTATTTCTATGCAGAACTGCACATATTTAAGTGATTGTCCCTTAAAAATGCCATTTTCATTATTGTATATGAAATGTTAAACTACAAATCTCTATATTATAAAAGACAGTAAAATTCATGCAAGTTAAAGAATAAATTTGTGATAGATAAATGATCATGGAAATAGAACAAAATGAGAATTCTTTTTAACTAAAAACTTTGGATCCATCACACAGAACTGTATATATCTTGACGGTGTGGATTCTATAGTGTAGTCTGAGGGAAGGCAATAGTGCAAATAAATTCCGTGCCAGTAGACACTTTAAAATACTAGATTCAGCAGCAGTCACATTAGCTTAGATAATGGGAGAATTTTTCTCCATTGAAAATGCTCGCTGTCGCTTGAGAAGAACTTACTGAGGCAGCCTGCCATCTAGCTTTTTCACAGAAAAACAGGCTTGCAGACTGCAGATGAGAGTCTGGAGCACAGACAGTTTTAACTTAGCCATTCCTAATTTATCTCAAGCGTTTTCAATTCATCTTCCCTGCTCTGTGCACACAGGAACACCAGATTGCCTTCCCTGGGGAAGAGAATGCAACCGGGGATCTAGAGAGCTGTCACATTCCAAGAAATATTTAAATTGTGCTGATTTTCTTCTGGAGAGCTGAGCCCAGGGAATGAAACTCTCCATCCAGTCATAGCTTTGCGGGCAATAGATCAGAGGATATTGCCAGTTTCCTAATGGATTATTGTTATCGGGCAGGTTTTCTCTGAAGGTACGTAGTTCTTTTCTCAATTCATTACCCTCTCCTATTTGTCAAGTAATAAGCTAATGAGCTAGGAATACAAACCTGTAAATACAGAAAGATGTTAAGGAGTCAGTATTGACTGTGTAATGACACTTTATTGCTGCATGTTTGTTTGTGAAATAATTGGATTTCTTTATTAAGATGAATATATATACTTTGAACTGCAGTGTCAGCACAAAACAGGCAAAACCAAAACAAATCCGTGCTGCAGGCTGCATTATAATAAGTTCATATTAATTCTCTGGAGGGGTTTCCTTTTGTGGCTGCAGCCAATAATGAAGGGAAATACATACTTTGGAAACTTGCTTCAGCCTGCGTATTTTGGAATAGTCATAACATTTTCTCTCATTCTTGGCAAATACTTTCTATCTGATGCTGTCATTAAATGTGCTGTTTGTGGTGGATGCTTATGCAGATATAGGAATGATGGAATGACTTAATTTAGACAAACTTCAGCAGAAAGATTTCTGTGAAATAATGAGGGGGCACGTTGTTTGTCTTGCTGATCTATACTTGTGAGATTGAATAAAATGTATTAAAATTAATTACTACCCTGCAAGTGAATTATATTGTAAAACTCATTTAAGTTTTCCAGACAATGTTGCCATATTCCCTTTGGTGGGAAAGCATTAAGTCAAGTAAAATGTTCAAAGCTGACAAACTTCTGAACAGTAACTGAGCTAACAAAAAGGGATAAAACATCTTTATCCTAAGTAAAATGTGCCTTATTTTACTCTGATCTATTGCCACTGGAAAGGATGACTTCTCTCTGTGTTTTCTAAAAGTTAAAGACGGATGTGTAAATCAGGGCCCTATGTTCTCCATCAGAGAAGAATGAGGGTACTTGGTAGAATGCAAGCCCAGAACAACCACAGAGTTTATAAAGCAGGAGGACATCTTTAAAGCTACAGCGTTAAGGGCTTTTGATGAGTGTGTGAATTGGCTCAGAGAAACCTCCTGCGTTGCTGGTACTTTTCCATGGTGAGAAATGACTATTAGACTCAATGGAATTGTAGGTTTTCTTGGCGTGGGGTGCAGTGTACCAGCTGCTGTGTTTGGACTGGAATGCAGAGTTTGCCCACCCATCTGTGGGTTAATCACAGACTTAGAAGAGGAAATGGTGGCTGAGCTTTGCAAGGGCACTCAGTAAATGTTCTATATTCTTTGCAGCATTGGAAAGAGTATTAGGAAAAAGAGAAACAAGAGAGACAGTGGAGGAGTGAGTCACACAAACAGTCACTGTTAGTGTTTTACTCTGAACCTCAGAGAAATTGTAAAGGGCAAAAGAGAAGGAAAATAGAAGAGAGTAAAGAGAATAGAGTCCTCAAACTCTACTTTCAAGTGCGGTCTTCCTTGAATCATACAAGGAATTGAATGACAGGAGCTGAAATTGAGGTTTTCCTAAGGATACTTCCATTTGGCGATCTGTGCTCTTTTGTGGAACCTCTTTCCCCACTTGTTTCCAGTCTGGCTTCCCCACCAATTATGAAACGCTCCAATTTAAATCTACACAGGAGCACTCAGAAAGTGCTCGCATGCCTCTTATCTCAGAGCTTTCTGAATCAATAGTATGCGAATACTACTGGACAAGGTGTGTCCAATTCCTTTTAACCACTGAAACTTTTAGAAAGTTCAGTCTATGTTCTAAACAAAACTAGCAATGTTATTTTAGGGAATGCATTTCGGTGTTGTAGAAGGGGACCAACGTATTTTCAAACGTAGTTGTGTCAGTATGGGACAAAGAGGAGATATTATAATAGCCAAACAATAAATTATACATTTACATTAGAACATTCCATGCATTGAACAAATTTGAAAATAGATCCACCTATCAAATCACTATGAAAATTTTTATCATTCTGGCCTCATATTAACCTTTGTTACTATACTCTTGCCATCATCTCGGCCTTCCCCTAGGATACATTTACCTACCCAACTATTTAAATTGGCTCAGCTTTTTGTTCTAGTACTAAAAGTTATTTTATTTCATCTTATGGTGAGTTCATTGCTAAATATATTACTGTAATTTCATTTTATTATTTGCAACTAAATAACATTAACATTTATTGAGTGCATGTGATGTGTTTGCTGCTTCTGAGCAACATGTAGTAAGAAACCATGTAATGTTATTCCCTCCTAAATCAAATGGTTTATTAATATTTCAGGGCCTCTAATGGGTACACAGAAAATGAGGAAATTAAACCTGGTTTTTCTAGTGGTCTTATGTAAACATGATGTATTAAATGTGTAATGTTTAGTCTGTTGCTTCAATTTATCTTTATTGAGGACTCATGCATATTATCTGGTTGCTTTCAAATACTTTTTTTTAACTTCATACCATATGTTAAAGTAGCATAATGAACAGAACATGTATTGAGGGATAATAAAAGAAGAGAAATAGCATGAGATACAGTAGGCAAGTTTATGAAAGTTCACTGAACTCTATGTACCTGTTGTTTTGTGACTGAAACAATTGTATCTACTTTGAATAAATTTGTTTGGAGAGATTACATACTCAAGCATCAAGCAATTCAAGCACAATGAATACTGAATACATGATACCTATCTCAAAGGCAGTTTTATCATAACCTATCAAGTAAGAAGCATAAATGTTCCAACTGAAACTACTTTGGCTTTCCATTTTTTTTTAGTAATGCATGTCTGGTTTCTAATATCATAACCATATTTAATAAGAAATCAAACTTTAATAGTGTTTTACCTTTTGGTAATAAAGTACTTGTAGAAGTTTTTGTACACCAAAAACATTATGCATTGAAATATAAATTTAGAAAAAGATTATTTTTAGAAACCAGTGGGTATATTTTATGCAGATATCAAATAGCTTAATTACCAGTCATAACTTACAAGGAAAAGCAGACATAAATGTATTTCATCTCTCTTGTAGCTCTTCCCAAAGGGCATAACAATAGAAGACAATAAATCCTCTTGCTCATTAGTCTTTACCCTTCAACGTTTTATTTGCATTTTATTTTGTTATTAACCCTACTAGGGAGATGACCTCTTTTCCAACTGCTCAGAGGAGTTCAAGCATATAAAACATCCCTTCAAGGAGCAAAGTAAACACATGAAAACTTTACTTAAAATAAACATCAGCATCTGCACTGACTGCACAGTAAATACTCATTGTTCCTTTTAATGAAAAGACATTTCTTTCTTCTGATTATGGTGTCCATTCCCTCTACTCCTCCCAGTGCCTCCCACCTCTGTTCCCAATAGGATCCACTCCCTTTCTCTCTATCATTTGAAAAGTGGCTTCTAAGGGATAACAGCAAAATAATAGATAAATAAAATGAAGTGATACATAAGAATAGGGGAAAAAGTACGAGAGGCAGAAGAACCAGAAACCCAATTTACACACTGAGGAATCCCATAAATACACTATACTGGAAGGCGTATACTTATGAAGAGAACACTTTTGGACCAGTTCAGACCTTATATGTGCTACCCCAGTCTTGATGAGATTTCATCCCCTGATTTCTTTACATGGCCTTGCTTTGTTGGTGTCCTTCATCCCCTCTGACTATTATACTCTTTCTGCCTCCTCTACCACAATGGTCTCTGGGCCTTGAGGGGGGAAGATTTAACAGGGACATCCCTTTTATAGCTGAGTGTTCCATAGTCTCTCACTCTTCCTAGAATATCTGGCAGTGGCCCTCGGTGTTTGTTTCCATCTGATGCAGGTGAAAACATTTCTGTTGATAGCTGAGAAAGGGAATAAAGCTATGAATATAACAGAATGTCATTATCAGTCATTATTATTTTTATCTATTTATCTAATATATCCATTTATCTATTTATTTATTTATTATTTCTCTATATATTTATTTATATTCCAGTATTTGGCTTTAGGCTCCTGAATTACCTGGTCTCCGATTCTTGGTCACCTAAACAGTGCTGTGTGTAGTACACATCTACATGGCCCTTATTCAAATCAGATACTTGTTTGTGCCACCATTGCCCTGGCATGTCTTTCTGGCAGGGCACCATTATTAATCAAAGGTTTTGAGGCTGACTCATTGTTCATGTTTCTCTGTTAGTAGTATGCATAGGAACTTCCTATAACAAAGACCATAGAATGTTGGGGCAAAGGCTGTTATGTAGGTACCAGCTGGAATTTTCCATATTCACTTAGTTGTGTAGGCACTGTCTTCAGCAATGGGCCCTGTAATCAGTTTTTAGAGAGAGATATATAGTCTTAGCAGCAGCCTGGGTGGTTTGGGGATTCCAAAGGGAGGCCTTTGGCCAACGACTCAATTCAATGTAACCTAGTCTTGTTCCTGGAAATATGATTTGATGATGATAATAGATGTCAAATTGAGGCTTTGTCTCCTCTGCCATTTACTGATTGCATTTAGATTGATTAATATATGCATATATCATATTTGTCCATAATATTTTTACAAATTTTCCACACCCATCATCAGGAATCAGTATCAGAGGGTTTCACAAATTTTAGCCCTTCTGTGGAGTGTAAGATAAATTCTCAAAGCAGTTTTGTTTTGATTTTTCTGATGTTGAGGGATGTTGAACATTTCTTTAAGTGTTACATAGACATTTGAACTTCCTCTTTTAAGAATTCTCTGTTTATATCTGTATATGGTTTTTAAGTTAGATTGTATTTTGGGGACATGCAGTTCTTTAAACTTCTTTATATATTTTGTATACTAGCCCTCTATTGGATGTGTATTGTTAAAACACTTTTCCAATTTTGAAGGCTGCTTCTTTGTCCAAATGATGGTGTACTTGGTTGTGCTGCAGCTTCTCAGTCTCATGATTTGTAATAGTAGTGAAACTGTTACATGCAGATCAGTTCAGCCAAATGTTGATCTTTTCAGTGACTTTAAATACTCACCAAAACAATATCCAGTGTGGAAACTGTCTTACCTTGGTTCTCAGAATTAATGAAAACATGTGTGTCTGGTTTTCCACTGTACTTTATATATTGAGAATATATGGGAAATTTACTTAACCCTAAATAGGAAGAGGTAAAATAGAATGCTTTTTATATTGAAGCTCTGCTGTTGAAGCAAGAAGATAAATACTTGGAAGGATAATTGTAAAGAAGTTTATATTTTAGCTTTATTGGTTTTTGGGCACCAAGTAGGACATACTGGTAATATTATTTTCTGTTCTTATCTGTCACCATTACCAATCTTACCTTAAATTGCAAATACCTCTCAATTAACTAATCACAGAATAATTTATGGATATGACTTGACCTGACTCTTCTAAACTTTCTTGAAACATGTATATTTTCCTGATACTCAAATATAGAAATTTTAATACTTTGTTAAAATATGATCTGAGCTGGAAGGTGGTGGAGCAAACATTTAGTCCCAGCATTGAGGAGGCAATTGCAGGCAAATCTTTGACTTCAAGGCCAGCCTGGTAAATAGATTGGGTTCTAGGAGAGCAAGAGCTGGCTTCACAGAGAATCCCTGTCTCAAAAAACAAAAAAAAGAAAGAAAATAAAGAAAGAAAAAGAAAATATAATGATCTACATTCTACTTTCAATTCAATTTTCTAATATTTTTCCTTGTCCAAGCAAGGTTTGTAGATAAATATCCATAGATTAATGTTTAATGAGTAAAAAGATGCAGCAATATAGTTTTATGGAAACCCTTTTCCTGTAAGTATAAACATAGTCATGGATATCATGGTTAATGTCACACATTGCCATTTTGCAACGTACCCAAGTGCTGAGTTGCTTTAACTTATCTTTATTTATCAACTTCCAGTAGAATCTGAGATCGCACATATTTATTTCCTCTGTTTATTCTAACTCCAGGAAGATAATTTCAAATGTTTAATTCACCATCTTTGATACAAATGAAATTTTAAACTGAGTAACTGGCCACCAATACTTCGAGTTGAATTTTCCATCAGTGATTCCTATTTAATAGTTGATTCATTTTGCTTTTGATGTATGTTTTGCCAGAAAGTAGGCTTTTGTCAGCTGATTAAATATCAAAGGAATTGTGGTATAAAAGAAGCAGAATATTATTTATTTTTTAAAAAGGAATTAAATCAGCCGGGCGATGGTGGTGCACTCGGAAGGCAGAGGCAGGCAGATCTCTATGAGTTAGAGACCAGCCTAATCTACAAGAGCTAGTTCCAGGACAGGCTCCAAAGCTACAGAGAAACCCTTTCTCGAAAAACCAAAAAAAAAAAAAAAGAAGAAGGAATTAAATCATTTGAGACAACATGGATAGACCCTACTTGATATTATGTGTTTTGAAATAAATCAATCAAAATCGTAGCAAAGCAAATTTTTCAGATGAGAGACTCTATCAATTTATGAATGATGAAAAATATCTTTAAAGTAGACACAAAATCTTGTTTCTCATACACATCTTTCTCAGTTTTTTTCTAATACAAGTTAGTGTTTACCCTCTTTATGAGGATAAACAGTAGATGTTATGGGATGAATTATGTTTGCCCAGATAAAAACACAGAAACCCTAATAAAGGCACTTGACATGATGATGTTTGGAGGTAAGATCTTTAAAGAACCATTTACAAGGTAGACTCTACTCAAGTAAGACAATAAAATGTCCTTCTAATCAGAGGGCAGTTTCAGAGACAAACACACAGAAAAAATTAAATGAAGACTGAGGGAAAAGGGGGAATCTGTGAGCCAAGGAGAGAAGCTTCAGAAAAAAGGCCCTGGAGACTCCTTGAACTTGGCCTGTGTTCTAGAACTGTGACAATTCAACGTGTTTCATAGTGTTCTGAAATCTCCACCAAGAAAGTTTAAAAAATGGGACTAACGTATTAGACCTCAAAATTTTTTCAAAACATAGTCCTCAATTCAATTTAATAGCACAGAATTATCATTTGGAAAAGCCAAAACTGTTTTTAATATTAAAAAATTTAATCTCTTTTTCCCCCAAATCCAGTAAATTACATACATATGTTGTGATTATCTAATAACATAGTCTCAGTCCTTTTCAAAAAGACATTGATATGTTCCAGTGTTTAAATGATGTTTGAAGTGGTACATGATTTAAGACCAGCCTGCTCATTTCAAGAAACATCCCCCAAAGTAAACTCTATAAGATCCCTTGAGGAATTTTTATGTAAATCTGACTATCATATTTTCATGGTAGTTATTGCTATCATCATTTTATGGATGTAAGAATTGAGGCATCAAGAGATGAAATAAGGGTCTATAGTTATTCCGCATAAAGTCACCAGGAGTTAAAGCCCACGTAAAATACTTAATATGCTATTACAGCACCTAAGACATTGCAAGATTTTATTTTTAAATTACATAAAGAACTTAAGTGAAAACTTTAAAGAAATGTCTTTAGACATAGTTCAGTGGAAAGAAAACAATCACTTGGTTTTTTAATTTAATATTTTATACTAATTTATAATAGCACATGACAGTATCATACTTAATAATGTCACTTATTTGTACTTTTCTACTAAACTATTTGATATTTTAGGGCTTTTTCAAAAATGTTGATGACTGTATAAAAATCAAAGTTTGAGTAGATGATACCTAATAAAAAAAGCTATGAACATCAAATTTTAGATGTGTTATCTTTAGTTTTTATAGAAATATTATTACTTTAATAATTTGTGCTTAATGATGAAGTGGTTTACAAACTAGTTTAACACATAATTTAAAATGTTGTGCTGTCTCTGCTCATTTAAACACAATGAAGGTGGAACAAAAGAATAATATTTGCGATGAGAATCTGACTGGAAACTGCCAGAGAGTGATTTTGTTTTATTTTTATGAGCATATGAAATTGTGTGGATTTCTGAGTTGTGCTTTTTAAGTTCCAGCTCTACCTCAGGTGTCTTCAACAGGTTTTATGGAACTGAATTATATTTTCTACCTAATTGTAAATATAGTAGAGTCTCCATGACAGGAAAGTAAGCCAGCCCCTCCCTGTGGGGCAAATGCAACTGATCTACTTCATATATTGTTCTTGTATCATCTCAATTACAGAACAGTATACATCTCAGATGTGCAATCCTACAGCCAGAAATATGATTGTTCTGGAGAAGGCTGTCATTTATCTGTCAAAACCAAGGAACAGAATCATCTGCCTTACTTGTTCCAGCCAAAATTTACCTATAATTTTTATTTTGTGATTAAAATAATTGTTCCTATATCAAACATTACTAAAATGCGGATAATATTAAGATTATGTTTGCAAATTTGTTTTAGTAGGCTTTGCTATTTCAAATACTTGAAGATTTCTAAATGGGATTTTGCTTTCCAACAATTAATTCCTTAATGATTTTTATTTCAACGGGCAATCAACTATACTTTATAAGGTCTAGACCTTATGACAAATGTGATTTTAGATTTAGTATTTCTAAAACAGTTTTATTGTAGCTATGAGTGGCATATGTGTTCTTTCAAGGATTTTCCATAGGAATTGACAAAGAAAGTCTGTATTCTATCGGGAAATACTGTGAAGATGGATAGGCACTCTTATCTCCCTACCAAATGCACCCTGCAGTGTACAGGAGCTGGATCATTCAATCCCCTGTGAATTGGATGGCTCCTTTCTCTTCAGATCCATCTACACAGTGTTACTCCTTAAAGAATAGTCGAAGTTTTATAAAATGTCTCACCAAGACTATTTTTATTTCTCTTTTGAAAGAAAAGATTTCAAGATTTACTATAGTCTCCAAATAATAGAAATCTTTATGAGAATAAATTGATTTTATCTATGGGAATTATAATTAGCATTGTGAAATCTGAGAGTATGGCCCAGTCTTATGAAATATTGTTGAGGACAGCGGGGATAGAGCATGATATGGAAGCTAAAATTTGGAAAATAGCCTCTCTAGAATGGTCAGAAAATTTGTACAACCATGCATTCTCCCTTCATTGTGAGAATACTCTAGTTGGTATTCTTTCAAGTAATGTTTTTATTTGCTATGCCCGTCTAACTGCTGACAAACATTTGGTAAATACCCACATAGGCTTGGAATAGAGATACTGTGGAATTAATTTATCCATCATTAAAGTAGTGAATTAATAATTCTCCTCAGAAAAATAGTCCTATAATTTGAGTAGCTTATAATAACTGATCAAGCAGAGGCCTGAGAGGAAAGCACATGGACCTATTTGTCACAAGTCATATCTTAATGGTAGATAATTATAATGACAAGAATGTAACAGAGCATGGAACAGTAATTGGTATTCCACCATCTCTCAATTATAATCAAAGTTGACTGTAACTGAAGGTAATGGATCAATTATAGGAAGTAATTCATTAAAAATATACAGGAGGTAGATATTTGATAGGCACATAAATAAAGTACATAAACAAATTACTATACACATGCCTTAGAATAAAGCCTAACACATAGATAAATCTGCAAAATTGATTGATTGACAAGAATGGGTAGTAAGGATCAGAGTTACACACACAACTGACTGCAGGTTCACTCATGGATGAGCAACCAACAGTGGTACCGATGTAGTCAATGCATATACGTACAATTCATTTGTGCATTTCAATGTTATTCTGTCGCCTTAAAATTTAGGATTAATCTATTTCAATGTTATTAAAGGATACTATTAGAGTTTCTTTCTCAATGCTTTTTGTTAAAATTGCAAAATACAATTCTCAATATGCATGTGGACATGGCTTGCAATTAACCTCATTTTCTGTTTCTAACAGCACTGTCATTAGGTAAGACAACAAGTGATGTCAAGTTATTGTGAGCTGCCATGGAAATGCAACCTCAAGGTCTTTTCAAACCCTATAGTGTAAAAGAAAAGTCAGAATCCAGGAAAAAGCGTACCAAGTGCCTTTCTCTACCATAATCAACATTAATTGCATGCCCAACACAAAGAAGAACAAAAAACCATTGTCTATAAAACATTCTGAGTGCCAGAACTTAGTAGCCTATTGTCTTTTTTTGAGGGTCACTGAAATCATTCCTAACTTATAAATTTTTGGCTGGATAAAAGACAGAAAAAGAAAAAGAAAATATGATATCATGAGTGCATGAAAATTTAAGGCTTGAATGAACATATGTTGGACTTTGCATCTATAAAATATTTCATTATTGCCTTATATGTAACCATTGAGTTTTTGGAAATAACCATTCATTCTTTCAAATGTTTTCAAATTATAAGGATACTAATTCTATAGCAGAAAGTGGTATTTACTTAAGAGTTTCTTTACAAGTCTGGAAGGCTATGCAATCTCTATAATACAATACATTTGTGAGCTAGTCTTACTGATATTAGCAAATGCAGCACTGGTTAGTATCTATGCTTTCTTTCCATGTTAGCAGAAATGTGCCAATCAGCTGGCAGCTCTGAGCAATTTCTCGTATTTTAAAATCTTCATTGATCAAAACACTTGCTGCTTCAGCAAACTAACACATAACTAATCTTGTATTGCTGTTTGAATTAAGGTTAAGTTAGAGAAACAGAAACGGCTGTTTTTCATTTTAATCTCTCGAACATATAAGTATGTTTTAATATATTCTATTTCATGTTTCACTTTCTTGGTGCTTAATTCATCGATCAAAAATTAATAGTTTGAAGTGCAGAGGTCAGCGTTCATTCCTTTTTTTCTTTTTATTGTTAAAAGAAAGATTTACATTTACTCCCCTTGTCCCAGGCCCTCCCACTCCCCCAATACCCCACCTCCCACCCCCTGCTTCCTTAAGAGGAGGCAGGATATCCTGCCCTGTGGGAAGTCCAAGGCCCTCCCTGCTCCATACCGGTCTGGACCAGGACTGAATGAGCATATGACCAAACTGGACTCTCTGAATGTGGCTGCCAATCGGGACTGACTGAGAAGCCAATGATAATGGCACAGGGACCTATCTCTTCTGCATGTATTGGCTTTTGGGGAACCTATTCATTTAAAATCATTTTCTGATTTTAAAATAATGTTTAGTTCATTCTTTGGGAATTTCATATCATTTCCCAGTTCCTCCATATCCTCCCTTCACTTTTGCAGTTCCCCTGCAAATAAAATTTAAAACATATAAATATTAATTAAGAAACAAAAAACATTTTGCTTCTCTGTCTTTCTTGCCTCTCCATAACTTCTTCAATTGCCTTAGTGGACCTGGTACTCCATATAGTTATCCTTTTGTGCAAACAGCTTTACTTGCACATATTCATTGTAATGTGATTTTTGTTGGTTTATGGCCTCTGGCATATGTTGCATCACCAATACTGGTCTCTCCTGTAGACATATAATGGATATCCTGCTGTTTCCTCGAGTCATAGAGATCCCGCAGTTATGGTTCCACAAAAATAGTCCCTTCAAGAGCATTCAGCTCACGAACTAGATAGATGTTGGGATAGACCAACTCAAAGCTGGAGTGGGTCTGCGTGGTATCTGGGTTGGTTACTCTCTGCCTCCACTGGAACTGCTCCTCCCCTGCAAGAGGGGAGATCCACTTCTCCTGTGGCCACACCATCAGGGTCAGCTCTCATGTGCATGTTGTCAGAGGGAGGGCCAGCTCTCCCAACAAGTGGGCAAGCTCTCTCTCCGGAACAAGACCAGTGCTTCTGCTCAGGCTGGTTCAGCACAGCCCTTAGAATTCAAAATATATGGTTCACATAGTCTGGGTGTTAAAACCGGCCATGGACAAGAAAACAGACTCTGGTTGCTATAAGGTCACAGATCCAGATCTGGCCCTTGGCAACAGCTTGAGCTGGCTATATCCATGACCTTTCTTGGCAGCACAGGCTAACCACATCAGCCTGCTCTTCACTGCCTTCACTTCTTTAGTTTCACCTCTCCACAGTCAAGACCTCTTGAATACACTTTCTCTTCCATATCACCACCAATTATTTGATCAGTGTAATGGCACCAGCCACACCAGTGCCTCCGGTCCAGGTATGTCTGTGACTGTCTTCACATGTCTGTATTTCCACTTGCTTTTTATACATTATTCTTTTAATAATTTTGCATTGGGGGAATATTATTATAATCAACATTTATAACGGTTTCCGTGCTCCAAAAGGAAGCAGCACTATAATTCTATAGTTATTATTTTACTCAAGACAAATGATGTAAGACAACCCAGAAGCTAATCTACTTTAGGTCTACGTACATTTACCTTTTGTAAACAGTCCATGTAACTAGACTCTTGCTGTATGCTGTCTTTTGTTTTTCTTTGTTCATCTTGTGTGGTAGTATCTCTTTGTGGTTCAACACCATCATGCATTTTGTTGCTGCTTATTCAGTTCATGCCCTTAGCTGTCTCTTTTCTGAAGTGAGTTTTCAGGGTTGTTCAATCTCTAAAATCAAATAGGGTGTTATATACTTGTTAGTGTGTCCCGCGC